>JASPKZ010007817.1:5062500-5577500 GCA_030220185.1 Diploptera punctata
CTATTCAATACAAGTGGAATGAAAATACGAAGGGAAGGGAGGGAAGCCGACCAAACCAAAGGTGGATAAAGTTAAAGGAAAATCCTGAAGCCAGCTCAGTAGGATGCATTCAATGGTAGACCTCTGGGTAGCCACAGAGAAAGCCTCAAAGTCCTTCATGCTTGTAGGGGTAAAGGAATTTCTCAACAAGAAGCTGTTTCAAGCTCTCAAAGTAGAATACCTGTGAATTCCACTTACAACATGTGTACCTCCCCCTCCGCTGTAATACTAGATTTCACAAACGACCAGACAAATGAATTCTTGTGTTAACACAGATTCTAAAGATAATAGTACACCTGAAACTCTTATTACCTTTATCTATATAGAGTATATATTTATTAGACCACAGTTGTGGTATTGGGGTAGGTCACTGCCTCGTAAAGAGCGGTTCCGGGTACGATCTCCGGTCGAAACAAGTTTCCTTGTGATGGGGTTTTTTCGGTGTTTTTCCTCACTTGTAAGATAAATGTCGGAAAACTTTAAAGTCCAAACGATCCCCAAACATCACCTGGTCATCGTAATCATTAATATATTCGCCATGATTAGTATGGATGTCTGTGTGAATGATATGTTTCATCTTATGTTGTGTTGTCTCGGAGGAGGCCTTGACATTGAGGTGATCCCTCATTCAGGGAAGCCCTCAAAGTCCTTGTGTGATCAATGTATGTGATCTATAGTTAAAATTCCTCTCCCGACAGGCGTGCTACTGTAAGAGCCGGATGGTGTGTGGCATAAAAAATGCATATTATATGGCGAGAGGTGAAACCGTTTCAATGGATGGATGGATGGATGGATGATACATGTATTAGACCGGATAGTGCAATGTTCGTTGGAGTATTGTCTACATCTACAATGGCTATCAGCCAAATGTTGAGCCTTTGCCTCTCCCTTGAAGGGAGTTACTAGATCAAATTAGTTACGTTCATTTGCCCACAGATGTCATGAATGGTATGCGGTTAACATATGGACTTAATGAGACATCTAGCGGGTAACTAAGGTATTACTAAATTGAGGAGGGCGGTAGATTTTGATTAGTGGTCTCTTTATTCAGGCTTAAGGATCTTTTACGAGCCTGAACATCTTTAGACTCGGGACCCGCTGCATAAAGTCACTCCCGTAGGACTTGCTCCTTGGATATTTCCATACTAAAAAAAATCAATCTACCCCGGCCGGTTTTAACTCGAGACCCTCAGGATCAGGGGGAAGGTACTTAACCACGAGTCTACCAAGGCCAGACGACTAATTAATTTCAGGGAACTCAAATTGTATATATATTGGCACTACATATATTTAGTTAGGTTTCGCGGCCGGAGTTCGTATCATCATCATCACTGGCGCAACAACTCATTCCTGAGTCCTGGCCTCCTCGAGGAGTCTCCTCCAATTAGCTCGGTCCTGTTCCTCTCTCCATCAATTTCTCAATCCCACCTCTCTAAGCATCTCCATCCACCTCATCCTTCCATTGTAATTTTGGTCTTCCTATTTTTCATCTATCCTCTGGTTGAGTGGACCATATCTTTTTACATATTTCTGACTCTTCCTTTCTTCTTACATGCCCTGCCCATCGTAGTCTGGTTAATTTAATGAATTTACTAATTTCCACATTTTTAATAATGCATACAACTCCTGATTGTAGCCTGTAGCTTTCGCCAGACACCATTCTCATATATAAGACCATACACCCTCATTATTGTTTTTGCAAAATTTTGTAGAATGCATTCATTGTTTTCCCCCATTAGGCCTATCCATGCTTCAGGAGTTCGTATCATGATCAATACAAATCATCCGGGCTTGTTGGCTGAGGTAGTGAGACTTAAAACTCTCAAACGTTTCGCCAGTGACTACGTCAGGCATCCTCAAGGATTGTAGACTGGCAGGTAGTCGACAAGAGAGACAGTGTGAAGCCAGCTCTTGAGGATACCGGGCTCAGTCTCTGCCGACACGGCCAACAAGCCGAAAATTTCTACAGACCAAAATACATATAACTTTTGTCATCTTCTTCTTCTTGGTCACGGTTTAGGCTTATTTACTAGTCTGTTCCGACTCCAAATTGCTGCTGTTTCTTTATTTTCTTTGGTCTTCCCAAACTTCAGTTTCTGTTAATAATCGCAAATCAGTTTCTGTTAATAATCGCATTTCTTCCTGGCGCTTGGTGAGGAAAGGGGTACCTCAAGGCGGCGTCCTCGCTCCTCTTCTCTTCTCGATTTATATTAACGACGTGACCAAGAAACTACAAAACTGCAAGCATCATCTTTACGCCGACGACTTACATATTTACACACACTTTAGGCCTGACGAAATTAATGAATATATTGACAAAGTAAACACTGACCTCAGGCATATATCTTTATGGTCCAGACAATATGGGCTGAAACTAAATGTAAACAAAACGCAAGCAATAATTATTGGACATCCAAGACTATTACACTCCATAAACAATGGCAATATGCCGGCTGTCATATTAGATAATGAACAAATTCCTTATACCGACGTAGTTAAAAACTTGGGACTTTACTTAGATTCTAATTTAAATTGGCACGAGCAAGTAAAACAAACATCTAAAAGGATCTTCTCCATAATGCATTCCCTAAAGCGACTTAAACATTTTCGTCCTACAGCTCTTAAAATAATTTTAATCCAAACCTTAGTGATGCCGCATTTTGACTACTGTGACGTTCTACTAACTAACATAAGTGACGGATTGTCGGATAAACTGCAGCGTGTCCATAATATGTGTATCAGATTCATATTTAATGTTCGAAAATACGATCACATTTCTCCATTATTCCACGAATTGTCATGGCTACATCTAAAACAGAGAAGAAAATCGCACTGTGCAATTCTCTTATTTAAGATCCTATATACCTAGATTCCCAATTATTTATCATCCCGTTTCCAGTATCTATCCTCAAACCATAACTTAAACACAAGATCACAACATAGCCTCTTGCTTAATATACCGCAACATAGGACACATCACATCACTCCATGTCATATACCATCTCCACTTCTCGCAACTGGAATTCCCTACCACAACAAATAAGGGCTGCCGGACATTGGCATCTTTTAAAAGAAATCTAAATTTATATTTGCTCTAACCTCGACTTCATTATTATCCAGTGTAAGGTATATATATTAATTGGTGTTTCTCGTATAATGTATCATATTTATATAATAATAATAATAATAATAATAATAATTATTATTATTATTATTTATCGTATCATTATTGTTATTACACTATAAAATGTTTGTTTGTACATGAAATTTAAATTGCTACATTTAATGTATCTTTAACTGTTTATAATTAGTATAGTGTATATCTATATTTGTCGAATATTTATTTGTATTTGTGCTGGTTGAGTGGAAGAGAGGGCCTTATGGCCTTAACTCTGCCAGAATAAATAAAGTATTATTATTATTATTATTATTATTATTATTATTATTATTATTATTATTATTATTATTATTATTATTATTATTATTACTTCTTCCTCGTGGTGAATAGTTGTATGCTGCTTTTGGTATTCTATTTTCAGTCATCCTTGTTAAGTGTTCTTTCCAGTTTGTCCTGTATTTCCCCTACTTTTAGTTGTTGTCTGATTTCTGTGTTATGTTTTTGTCTGTTATTTGATATTCTGCTATTGGTCTGAGGAATTTCATTTCAGCAGCTTGTATTCTGGCAGATTGTTGTGTTGTCACTGTACATGTTTCGGATCCGTAAGTAATAATAGGAACTGCCATTGTCTTGTATAATTTCATTATATTTTTCAAAGTTCTTTTTAGTGTTCCTGTTATATAAGGACTAACCAGCAGAACATTAGTAGCGTACTCAGGGGGACACTTAGAAATACTTATAAGCTCCAACGGATAACGAAAACGCAAAACATAAGAATTAACTTTTTGGAATTCAAGACCAAATTAAAGTAGCAACATGGAATGTCATAGGAATACATCATAAAGAGAATTAAAAGAAAGAGGTATAGATATAGCATTGATAACAGAATATAACTGATAAGATATCGTGTTTTATATTTTGTACTCAACTCCTTCATGACGCGACAGGCCTAGAAGGTCCTTGGGCTACCAGCAGGCTGCTCGCCTCACATCCACGTGTGTTAATCACAGAGATAGACGATCATCCACCGAGAGTAGAGATGACATGTGGTCAGCATGTCGGTTCGCCAAGTAGTTATAGTGATAGTTGAATGCAGGCTTTCACGGCCGGTAATCATAATATTGAGTGATTCCGGGTTATGTGGCCGTGGTCCATAGTTGGTGTTGATACCAGACGTTTCGCCCTCAACTGCGGAGGGCATCTTCAGTGGCGAGTGCTTCTAGGCGTGTTTCCTGGTCGGAAGATCTACTTAGAGTGAGCTCTGCGGACGTTGTATTAGTGGTGGGTGCAGGGTGAGTGGGCGTGGCTCTTGCTGATTGGCTAATGGTCGTCTCCTTGTTGTCCCTAGTGTTAATGCATTTATTTTCTAGTGTATGATACCAGGCCTTAGCCAGTTTGATACCTTCCTCTTTTCTGTTGATATTTCCCTTATGCTTGTATATTTCTATATCCTCTCGGCTGTAGAGGCTATAGAAATATACAAGCATAAGGGAAATATCAACAGAAAAGAGGAAGGTATCAAATTGGCTAAGGCCTGGTATCATACACTAGAAAATAAATGCATTAACACTAGGGACAACAAGGAGACGACCATTAGCCAATCAGCAAGAGCCACGCCCACTCACCCTGCACCCACCACTAATACAACGTCCGCAGAGCTCACTCTAAGTAGATCTTCCGACCAGGAAACACGCCTAGAAGCACTCGCCACTGAAGATGCCCTCCGCAGTTGAGGGCGAAACGTCTGGTATCAACACCAACTATGGACCACGGCCACATAACCCGGAATCACTCAACATTAAGTTATAGCTGATGTTCTCAACCTGGAGTCGCTATTTATTATAGTTACCCAATTGCCTGAAGATGCTGGGTGGGCACCGGTCCCATACTGGTCGAAATTCCATGAGAAAATAAATGTATTCTCACATGGAGATCCGAACCAGCGTAAATCCAGTAGCTCTGCGCGACAAGGCATCTTGCCTTTACCACTTGGCTATGGCTCGGGACATTTTGTACTTAGAATATGACGCATCGTTAATCCGTTAGCCAAATGACAAATGAAAGCGATGAATTATAACTATATAGAATAATCTTGGCGGTAGACATCGATAACAAAAAAAATATTGCAAATGTTGTGAACATGTCAAAATGATAGCAACGAACAGGAAAGAAGTATGGGCTCATGAATAATATAAGGTTAAACTCACTTCTCGAGCTGTTTCTAATAGTGACGCCAGCTCCAATTCATGCTACAACGGGTACAGAAGTCGACTGGTGATATAAGAGAGGCAGAGGAGAACGCTGCCTATGTTTTGCGGGATGAAAAATTAAGGTACAGTCCGTAGATCATAAAAACTCAAGAGCGGTATGATGAAATCAGAGAGAAATGCTAGCATCACAAAAAAAAAAAAAACACGCCTACTATAACATGAATAGTTGTATGTCATGTTATGTATATCTATGGTTTATTTTGGTAATATTCTCATGAGGATTTTCTATCAGATTTCGAATTAACACGCCCGTTCAGCGATTGATGTAAGGCATGTTAGTACAATCCCTCGTGATGCATTATGCTGCGTTTTACATTCCTTGAGCACACCTACTTCTTATCTGCGGACTCTATGAATATATCAGTACGGTATTGCTTTTGTTCGCTACAGATATAATTGACACTAACCTGTATTTTCAAATGAATAATTTCATGGTTTCACTCTTGAAATCAGGTCAAACAGCTTACCTGAAACAAAGAATAGAATAGTATTAGATGAATCTATATATTTGGTTAGTTAATTCATTTATCTACGGAAGTTCTTAATGAATAAAGTCATCAGTGACTCGATTCAAATGTAGTCGTGAAGCTGTCAATAAATTTTACTCAGGGCCACTCATATCAGACAGGAGCTTCTTTTACTTGCCGTAAATCTACGTCATAGATCCGTTCGGAGCGAAGGCTCATTCAAATTTTGTAGGCCTTGATAACATAGCGAACTTCGACTCCGGCCAATTTTATACCTGCGAAATTTGCAACTAGAGGCGCATCTACTGGTCCAGCAAAATCAACTCATGACTTTGAAAATAATTCAATTTTTTTGGGAATAATACAAATCATCTCATAATACATACGATAATAGTCGTACTTAATTTTTTGGGGAGGAATCAACATATTTTTTCTCTTTATCGAAATGTGTACAAAGGCAAAACGTTCAGCAAAAGAATCATACTTAATAATAGTAATAATGTTATTATTATTATTATTATTATTATTATTATTATTATTATTATTATTATTATTATTATTTTATATGGCGCGACAGGCCTAGAAGGCCCTTGACCTACCAGACGGCTACTGGCCTCACATCCACCGTGTTAATCACAGAGGTAGACGATCATCCAGCAAGTGTAGGGGTGACATGTGGTCAACATGTCGGATCCCCCAGCCGCTATAGCTGGTTTTCTCAACCTGGACCCGCTATTTATTGTAGCTATCCAAATACCTCACGATGTTGGGTGGGCACCGGTCCCATAGCGGCCGAAATTCCATGAAAAATTCTTCCCCCATGGAGACATGAACAAGCGCAAGTCTCGTATCTCTGCGCCAAGGCATCTTGCCCTAACCACTAGGCTGCGGCACGGGAAAATAAGAATAATAATAATAATAATAATAATAAAAAAATAATAATATTAATATCACTAATAATCTATCTATATACAGTGTTCTGCCCGAGGGCAGACCTTTCACTGAAATCATAGCATTTTTATTCTATGCGTTACAGTTCTGCTAGGGAATTATATGTTTGGTAGCTTCCTGTTGCTTTCCACACCAGTGGAAGCTTCCTGACATATGTCTAGGATAAAATAAGAAATGAATTCCTTTGGAGAGAAATGAATGTCACCACATCTGTTGTTAAGAAGATTGAAAATCAAACGCTTAAATGGTATGGCCATGAACAAAGAATGAAAAATGAAAGATGGCCAAAATATATATACCAATGGTCACCCCGTGAAGAAATAAACGTGGCAGACCGAGATGGAAATGGAAAATCTACGTCAGAACTACAATGGATGATAGGAATTTGGAAGAGGGAGATTGGAATGATAGAGATAAATGGAAATTGAAGACGGCAAACTTATACATGGGGGAAAGCCGAAGAAGAAAAATAAGAACATTTGTCTTACAGGTGAGAAAATAAAACTCTGAAAAATAAACCTCACCCAAGAAGCCTGTCCCAACCGGGAATCGAACTCTGGCCCACTATGGGACAAGGCAGGTCGCTATCTAGAGACCACAGCGGGGACAGCATTAATAACAACGATAATAATAACTAACTCATTCATGCTATCGAACCGTAGGTTCATGGGCGCGCAGACATAAGGTTTCCATACATTCCTATCCTGAGCTAACGTTTTCAAAATCACCCCTATATAATCTACTTCCCTCAAATCATGGTTAATGACATTCTCCAATCTGTTTATTGATCTTTCTACTGGGAGCATTGCCTCTGCTTTTCGTATAAGGAGTTTCCATGCACCTCTTTCATCCCCCACTCGTGCCACATGCCTTGTCCTTCGCAGTCAGTGAGGCTTAACTCTACTTATTTTATCGGGATTACCATAAAGATCATGTAGGTTTACCTCAATGTTGAACAGTTCCTCCATTCCCTGTCTGTCCATTTCTCATTGGCCCAAAATTTTTCCTAATAACTTTATTCTCAAATACTAGTAAGATTTTATGCAAATTCACATATTTTAAGTACGTATCCATTTGGTGAAAAAAAAAGTTACATTTTGGTGTCAAATATATAATTTTATTCAAATACAATATTTTTCTCCTTAACTTTAAATGACGCTTAACTACATAAATATTTCCCGTACCCTCGTACAGATCTAATATTTACCTAGATAATAATTAAAGGCGAAGGACGTGAATGTTTTTGTTGCTTTGCAGTTTTATAATAAAATTGAGAGTTTGTCCAAATTGAGTGAAAAATTCTGACATTTTGGAATAAAAAACTATAGGTATTGAAATTTTGAGCTTCAAGTAAGAGGTGGTTTTTCGATCAACGGTCCCAGAACAGCTATTTATGTCTCGTCACAAGAATCACGCGAATATTATGACCACTGTTACAATTTTCTAAAAGTTTAGTCTTGATTAATTTAATTAAACGTGGAATTAATCGCAAAATCGAAGAGAGAAGACGCGTTTCTTTTATTTTAATTGAACACCTTTCTCAATTAGAGCTCACAGAATACCCAAACAAATGTTAAGATATCAACCTGCAGGAAGAAGAAGACCAGGACGTCCACTCAAAAGACTTTTGGATGGTGTTTCTCTTGAGACCGAAACAGATCAACAAATGGCCTAAATTCGTGAATGTACTATGATGATGATGATGATACACTTCCATCCTGTATATATACTGTACATACATACACACTCAATATTTGCAATACAGTACATCTGATAAAAATAATGAACTAGAGGCCGTTCAATTTATCATATCCTTTGAAAGCAGTATGTGGTACTCACATGAGGTGTAACGTTAATGGAATTTGGTATGTATTGTTTAAATTGCTTATGTTATTCAAAAAGTTTCCTAGAATTCGAAATCCCTGACCATGTTTATATAAATCAGTCAAAATTAAATTAGAACTTCACTGAATAGGGAATAAATAAATTAAACAATTCAAAGTAAATTTTACTTTGTTGTTAGTACTTTATCGATAGGCAAACTAATGGATGCGACCCACTAGTCAGAAATATCATTGAATATTTATAAAAATTCATTTCATCTCCATGTCAGATTATCTAACATGTTACAGATATTGTTTTCAGAAGAAGAAGACTAGGGCCTACGATGACTTCGTCGTACATTATGTAAAAGAACACAAGACTAACAAAATCAGCTATGAACTGCTATCCACAAGGAAAAAGGTCATTGTGCTGGCCTGAACTATGTTGGAAAGACCGGAAGAAAGACTGCTCCCCATCACCCCCTCTAATACAATTTAAACTTCTCCACATTAATAAGCAATACACCAATGACCACAGAATCTGACAACAGCAAGAAATCTACTATTGACACAAATACAAACACTATCCAACTTCTATACATACTACTATCAATACAAAACATACTTCAAAATCCAAAAATAATTAACACTTGCCGTAATCATACTAGCTTCAAATATTTAACTCTTGCCCCAAATGGGAGTCAATGACTAATCACGTTTCAATGGATTTTGTTTAACAACCAATCACAGTCGTATTTCACCTCGATATTTATCTACTTCTGTTTATCATAAGTAATGCCACGAGTGATTTCCAATTTATCTAGACTATTTAACTCATGCCCCAAATGGGAGTCAATGACCAATCACGTTCCAATGGTTTCTGTTTTACAACCAATCAGAGTCGTGTTTCACCAAATATTTATCAGTGTTATAATTACCATATTAAAGAAAGCTCCTCCTTACAATATTGCGTTCCTTTGGCAATAAATAGTATGATCTGGTTTCAGTGATAAACAAAAGAAGCAGTAGAAGCGTACCTATCGTTTCTCATTTGTTTTCAAACATCGCCGTTTACATTAAATATATAAATATTTTAAAATAACTATAGTTAAATAATTATTTCTGAGTAAACAGCTTAATTTTATTCGTTAAATAGTCCTAACAAATGCCACTCTTGATTTCCAAATTCTCTAGATAAATTCACTCCTCACTTCGTGAGTCGTGAATTTATCGATAATTTGGAAATCACTCGTGGCATTACTTATGAGAATTTGTAAATCAAGAGTGGCATTTGTTAGGACTATTTAACGAATAAAAGTAAGCTGTTTACTCACAAATCATTATTTAACTATAGTTATTTTAAAATATTTATATATTTAATGTAAACGGCGATGTTTGAAAACAAATGAGAAACGATTGGTATGCTTCATCTGCTTCTTTTGTTTATCACTGCAACCAGATCATACTATTTATTGCCAAAGGAACGCAATATTGTAAGAATGCTCTCTAGTAGAGAAAAAAATGAAACACGTCAAACTGTATATTAACTCATTTCTGATGTCGTATGATGTAAATATGACAATTATATTTTCTGGGTTCATTACCTGGGAAAAAATACATTTAGGAAAGTGCAAACAGTGGTTTCTTTTTTTGGTCGTTTAATCAATTGCTACAAATGCTTATATATTAACTCCTACAAGCGCTATGTGTTGACATCCATACACTATATATACAATCTGGTAGTCGTATTCCTTATAGAGTCAGTCACTGCAAAATAATGGTCAGACCTGTTCAGAATATTAAAAAGGAGGAGCTTTCTTTAATATGGTAAATTTAATATTGATAAATATTTGGTGAAACACGACTGTGATTGGTTGTAAAACAGAAATCATTGAAACGTGATTGGTCATTGACTCCCATTTGGGGCATGAGTTAAATAGTCAAATTAAATAAAGCTCATTTTAAAAAAAATCTGAACAGGTCATAGCATTATTTTGCAGTGACTGATTATCGAACAAATATATTGAATATAGCAAATAATGAATAGATCCCTTGGAACTACACATTTTATAATAGTGTGTTCAATAATTCTGTTTTTAAATAATGATTTTGCAGAGTTGTTTCCTAAAAAATAATTAATAACCTATAAAGTGGGTTATAATATACAGTTTAAAGTGTTCATTTTTTCTCCACTAGGGTGAATTCTTACAATATTGCGATCGTATTTGGCAATAAATAATATGATCTAGTTGCAGTGGATGAACAAATGAATCTAACCAAACATTTCGCATTTGTTTTCAAACATCGCCATTTACATTAAATATATACATATTTTAAAATAACTATATTTAAAAAAATGATATGTGAGTTAACACCTTAATTTTATTAATTAAATAGCCCTAACAAATGCCACTCTTGATTTCCAAATTCTCTAGATAAATTTACTCGTCTCTATGTGACTCGTGAATTTATTGATAACTTGGAAATCACTCGTCGCATACTTATGACAAACACACAATAACCATAAACACGCAAAGTAAAAAACATCTTACGACGTCACACAAGAGGACCGAACATCACAGACTAATCCACACTTCCAGACACCCTCACCAATAGCACTCTATCAGAGGATAACTCTCCTAAATAAACCCACTAAAACACACCACAGACCAGCATCTAAAATATGTGGATCAAAATGCCTAACAAGTCTTCGGCATCATAAAATCACGCATAAGAATGCTACAGGTCTTATACGAATGTAAGATCACTTAGAACAAGCGGAAAACAGTGAGGGATAGAGAATTTTTGTGAATGACCCGAAAAACCATTTCGGTTTAAAGTACCACAAAATTGAGTTATTCATTGCATTCCATTAAAAATGGAGTTACTTAGGAAACCATTTGGACCAAAGAGAGATGAATAAACAGGCGAAAAGACAAGACTAAATTACAATGAGCTACATGATCTTTATGGGAAAGTAGATGCAACAAGAATAATTGTCTCGTATACTGCGATGCGCAGGATCTATGGCACGAATGCGGAATGAAAGAAGGGCGTGGGTAACTCCTTGTAGGAAAACCTAAGGGAAAGCGTTCATTAAATTGGCCAAGATTAAGATTGGAGAATAACATTAATTGTGATCGAGGGAAGTAGATTAAATAGGGGATGATTGGAAAACATCAGCTCAGGATAGGGATGTATGGAGATTTTATGGACATGAATCAACGAGTTCGATAGTGCCAGTGAGTTAGCTAGTTAGTTATTTCTTAGCATTAGCGAATGCCGAAGGAGTAAAGCTACAGGCCTACCTATATACTAAGATAGTTTAGACAAAAAAATATTTGAAAAATATTTAACTTTTTTTTCACCTATCCTTCTTTATAGATATAAAAAATGGCTACGACAAATTTATAAACAGAGTGGAAGTATTTTAGTATGATTTCATTGTGATAAATAAGATCAAAATGCCATACTTTGAGCCGCAAATGTACAGATTTCTCACACAAAGAAAGTTTCGTACAAACATTTATTGGTACATAAGTTTATAAGTATGGCGAGTATTGGCCCGAATTTCATGAAGAACATAGGAGACGTGAAATATAACAATTTTTCCATTAGTATTTTTCGATAAAATACATTGCACGCCCGTGGATAATGACCCTTATTTATTCTTGTATAATGACAATATTAATGCTTATTTTATTTCATTTCTTTTAATTTAAATTATGTTGAAACCCACCATAGGATCAAAAAATGCCAAATGATTTTAGGGAAGTAAATTTTATAGGGTATGTTTGGAAAACATTAACTTAGGACAGGGATGTACCTAGAGATTCGATAATGCCAGTGATTTAGTAAGTTAGTTAGGATAGGGATATAAGGAAAATTTATAACTGCGCGACCATAAATATCCAGGTTCGGTTGTGGAAGTTATATACATAACTCCATTGCGTGATAGGCCTAGAAGGCCCTTAGCCTACCACCGGCTGCTGTCCTCACATCCACATGTATTAATCTCAGAGGTCGACCATCATCCAGACAGTGTATGGGTGACATGTGGTAAGCATATCAGGTCACCCAGCCGTTATAGTTAGTTTTCTCAACCTGTAGCTGCTACGTATTGTAGCTACTTAAATACCTCATGATGCTGGGTAGACGTCAATCCCATAATGGCTGAAATTCCATGAGAAAAATGTTTTCCCCATGGAGAATCGAACTAGCGCTAGTCCCGTAGCTCTGCGCCAAGGCATCTTGCCATGACTACTAGCTACGGCGCGGGACCACACACACACACACACACACACACATATATATATATATATATATATATATATATATCCATCCATCCAACCATCCATAGTATTTCTGCCCGAAGGCAGGCCTTTCACTGCAATCGTAGCATTATCATGCTATGATTTGCAGCTTTACTAGGGAATTATAGGTGTAGTAGCTTCCCGTTGCTTTCCACACATACACTCACACACACATATATATATATATATATATATATATGTGTGTGTGTGTGTGTGTGTGATCGAGTTCTCGCGACATCTAGTAATAATGGAGAATATAGTACATATATAAGAAAAATAAGTGTTTGAATTGGATTCGCCTGGTGGTGTAATGGATATGACGCTGAGGTGCAGACTCAGAGTTCCGGGTTCGAATCCCGTCCAGGCATTTATTTTTCTTATCATACCATATTAAGCTTACATTGCTCAATGTTAAACATTTAAATTATAACATCGATAAAGCGTCACTGCTATAAAGTAAAAAAAAAATATTCTCTTTAATTTGCTTACTTGTTATAGTCAGCTACTAGATGGCAGTGGAGACCGAGTTCTCGCGACATCTAGTAATAATGGAGAATATAATACATATATAAGAAAAATAAGTGTTTGAATTGGATTCGCCTGGTGGTGTAAAGGATATCACGCTGAGGTACAGACTCAGAGTTCCGGGTTCGAATCCCGTCCAGGCATTTATTTTTCTTATCATACCATATATATATATACTTTTCACCGATATTCATGACAAAGTATTCTCTTAAAATCTGTTGAATGTAAATTTGGTAAAGAAATATAATGTGATTTTTCGTCGTTTTGTGTTACGCCTATCTAAAAATATTTAAAACGATTGATTTTTCTTACTGGGGACTAGTACGTAGTTGCTCTATTGTGCAGTAATTTTGTTTGGTGCAGTACGAAACGACGCGACGCAAGTTTTGTAATATAGGATTTACTGGAGGCAAGTTGGCAACGACAGTCTGGAATAAGTGGAGCATTAAATAGAATATGGAAGTTAGACGCCTTTGTGGTGGGCTCGTCAACTGCCGAAAGTGACTGACAAATGCTACATGTCTCTTAAATGACAACCCTAAGGTGAATTTCACATTTCTGCAGGAGATGCTTCATTCAAAAAGGGGAGAGAAATGAGAATATTCATAAAGGATTTTATATGTATTTTCGTGTTTCAAATTGGAAATAATCCTGATAAATAACCTGAAAAAAATTATTTTTTTTAGACTTCATTATGAAACACCCCTGAGGTCACTATGTAACAAAAAATAAATAAAAATTGGTACCTGAAATCACAGTCGTCCTCAAATATTGAATGCTATCATTCCGGAGGTCTTCTAAACATATGCTTCATCTTCTGCTTCGGTACGACTAGAGAAAGAGAAGATGAAACATATGTTTCGAAAGACCTCTTATATATTTGACAGTTAAGAACGGATAATTTTATATTTTTAATTCAAAACAATTTTATAAGCTACGTGAATTATCGACATTAGGCCTACATATAGGGTTAATCAGAACTCTACCGAAAAAAACTATCATAAGTTATTGAGGGATGATTTATAAGTATTTTGATATATGGAACCCATGGCCTCTGGTGGCTCATAACCGAGTAATTTCATTGTTTTCGTTTTGTGCGAAGATTTTCTTGTTACTGGTAATTCGTAGGCTTATGTGTTTCAACACCATGGCACATCAATACATTTTGCAATTAATGTTAGGGAATACATTAAGAACAGTTATTATACATATATTTAGATGTTATAACTATATTTTTGACATTTGGCAATGAATGCAAATATGATATGAAAAGAAAAATGAATGCTTGAGTCGGGATTTGAATCCGAGTCTCTAAACTCTGTACGTTTAGCGCTCTAACCAACTGAGCTACTCAAGAATTCCAACACAAACATACATTTTTCTTATATATGTAGTATTCTCAATTCACACAAGAGGTAGTGGGAATTCGTTCCAACACCATCTAGTGACCAACATAACAGTTTAGCAATTTTTAAAGAGAATATTTACTTTATAGCAGTAACGCTTGTATATTTAGATGTTATAACTATATTTTTGACATTTGGCAATGAAGGCAAATATGATATGAAAAGAAAAATGAATACTTAAGTCATAACATCTAAATATACAAGCGTTACTGCTATAAAGTAAATATTCTCTTTAAAAATTGCTTAACTGTTATGTTGGCCACTAGATGGTGTTGGAACGAATTCCCACTACATCTTGTGTGAATTGAAAATACTACATATATAAGAAAAATGTATGTTTGTGTTGGAATTCTTGAGTAGCTCAGTTGGTTAGAGCGCTAAACGTACAGAGTTTAGAGACTCGGGTTCAAATCCCGACTCAAGCATTCATTTTTCTTTTCATACCGTATATATATATATATATATATATATGTTATATTTCAGATTTTCGCGGATATAAGTATGAATATGAGAGTTTTCTTGGGTTTTCCGCGTCTTGGATTCACGTTCGGCCTCTGGCCACTGATTCCGAAGTTTCGGCATGATCCCAATGCCATTATCAAGGAATGATAAGTTCAAGTCGCAGGTCTAGGTCTTATATAATAAAATGCATATTGTTTTCGCTGTGGTCCGTTTCCGAAGACATACTTTCATCCAAGGTTTAGATCTTATGTTGTTAAATACCTTCAGTTTTCAGTGTGGTCCGTTTCCGAAGAACTACATTAGAACTAAACCTTGGATAGGTGTACGGCCTCGGAAACGGATCACACTGGAAACTGAAGGTATTTAACAACATAAGAACTAAACCTTGCATGGGTGTACGTCTTCGGAAACGGACCACAGCGAAAACTCTATGCATTTTATTATATAAGACTAAACATGTGACTCCTTGATAATGGCATGTGGGATCAAGCCGAAACGTCGGAATCAGTGGACAGAGGCCGAACGTGAATCCAAGACGCGTAAAATTCAAGAAAACGTTCATATATATATATATATATATATATATATATATATATATATATTATAATTAAATGTTTAACTTTGAGCAATGCAAGCTTAATATGGTATGATTAGAAAAATAAATGCCTGGACGGGATTCGAACCCGGAAATTTTTCTTATCATACCATATATATATGAAATGAAAAGAAAAATAAACTTCTTAACCGGGATTTGAACCCGAGACTTCTAACTTCATGTGTTAGTAACATAACCACTAGTCCACTCAAGCTCCTAGCATAACCATCCATTTTTCCTTCCTTATGTATAATTCTCAACCATTAGAGACTGGTCTCACTCTCATTTCGTGACATCTTTAACAAGTAAGCATTTTAAAGAGAATATTCACCTTATAGGCCTAGCAATGCCTGAGTGGACTAGTGGTTATGTCACTAACGTATAAAGTTAGAAATCTCGGATTCAAATCTCAGTTCAGGCGTTTATTTTTCTTTCATGTCACATTTGACATTCATGGCTAAATGTCAAAATTTAATTATAACATCGAAATTATGAATATAGCATATATATATATATATATATATATATATATATATATACATATATATATATATATGCGTGTGTTTTCACGTAATTTAAATGGAATTAAAATAACATAGAAAAAACTGAAAAAGAGCTTATTAATTAATAAATAGCATCGTATTTAACCACTTGATCTGAGAAACAGCCACAGCTAAGCGAATGGCGGGAGATGAGACACCTACATAGCGACCGGGTAAATTAGAACGTAGGCTGCTGGATAATCTATTCGCACTGTACAATATCAATGGACTATTATTTTCACTAGAAAAGCCTAATTAGGTACATTTACACAGACATAAAATATTTTACGAATTCTTTTCGAAATTCAAGCCTCAGTATTTATACGTCAACTCAAATGTAAAATCTCACTCTAACGTCCTAAATAACTATTGTTCTTCTTCTCCTTGTTTTAGGTCCATTACCTGTTCTATCCAGAATAAAGAGTGCCTCCATCTTTTTTTTTTTTTTTTTTTTTTTTTTGTTTTCCAAGTGCCCAACTCCTATCCTCTGGTAACTATCTCTTGATATGCGCACAATTATATCTGGTGTCATGCGGGATATATGTTGATTCCATTCATATATTATTTTTCCCACCCTTCCACCTACTGCCTAAATATTAAGCTGCCTTCTTATTTCTTCGTTCCTAATTTCATCTTTCATTGGTATACGTACAATCTTCCTCAGAATATTAGAGTAAAAGCACCTTATTCGCGGTTCACTTATTCGCGTTATCATTTTTCGCGGTTTAAATAATTGCGACACAGATCCTGTAATCGCAACTAACATTTTCTTTATTCGCGGATCCAGTCGGTATATTAGAAGGAATATTATCCTTTATAGACGCATCGGAACTTTTTAACTGCAGGCACATGCCAAGGCAACTTTTACAATGAGCGATTCAAACCAAATGGACAAATAAATATCAAAGAAAAACAAATATTATTTTCACTAAGCCTAAAGTTCGTTATTAAAAGTCAACGCCGTTATATTTCACGTGCCGCTATGTCCGTTATAAATGCCGCTCTCGCAACGATCGATGTTTTATTGTTTCAACTTGTCATTCGTTGCAATCATTTTGAATGAATACCACGCGACTGTTCTGCTTTGTTGCCAATGTATAATGCCGAGTAATAGAAGAGAAAATTAGTTCCCAAGAGGAAAAAATTAGTTTTGCGCTTAAAGTAAAAACAGAAATGCTTCACCGTTTACGAGTTGGCGAGTCGTTTGCGTCATTATCACGCTGTTTCAATGTTGAATCAACTGTACGATTCATCAAGAAATCAGAAGACAAAACAAGTAATTCTATCGCTGAATTCTCGACGGGATATCAATTTGTATTGAAAGCCTGACAGTAATAATTAATAGAAATTGTTCAAAATCTCTCATTAATTGTTTTTTAATATTTATTATTTTGGAACCTTGGAACGTATCCCCTATATACCAATACAAATTACCATTCCATATTCACGGTTTCTGTATTCGCGGCATATTTGCGAAACATATCCCCCCGCGAATAAGGAGCTTTTACTGTAGTTTCATTTGTTTCTAAAATTTGTTTTGTTTTAACAGCTGTCCGTCGCCGTGGCGTAGTAGGTAGAGTCCCTACCTTCCACTCTGGCGACCCGAGTACGATTCCTGGCGGAGTAGGGGGTTTTAAATCTCCACCTTGGGTCTGGGTGTGTGTGTCCTGAAAGTTAACAAACAGGTAAAACAAAAAAGAAAAAAGGCTAAACAAGAGGGAAAAACGGTATACACGAAAAAAAAGATTTAAAAAGTATCTGCTCTTGTTTCAGAGGCATAAAACAATATTGGGCATATCACTGTTTTATATATTATTGTTTTGGTAACTTTAAAAAACTATTCTGGGGATGAAATTGTTTCAGGCAGTTTTCTGCACTTAGCATAAACACTTTGTCAAACTAAGATCGATAGATATACTATTATCTGCTTTGTAATGACATAATGGAGTGAAGTACCATGTAAGTTGTCATTCGACTGGATTGATCTGATGTGAATATCGACAAAGATATAGAGAGTTTGCGCAGTGAACACTTGAATTCATGGAAGTTACGTCAAATCAGCCAATCGTTAGAGTATTATCGGCAGTGTTGTACTTCGTAATGCTTTCTAAGCCTATTATCCCCTGGTGTGTAAACTGTAACATACTGTTAACATAACTAGAAATAAAAAAATTACACATAAGCCGGGATTTGAACCCAAGGTCTCCAGTCTTGCCAGCTGGGAGTCGACATATTTCTCTCTGTTTTAATTAGCGATTCTCAGTAACCAGTGATTCTATTTTTACAAAATTAACAAGGGAATTTTCAACCACTGCCTGCCGAAACATAACTAACTAACTCACTGGCACTGTCGAACTCGTAGGTTCATGTCCGCGGGACATAAGCTCTCCATACATCCCTATCCCGAGCCAATGTTTTCCAATCATCCTCTGTATAATCTACTTCCCTCAATTCATAGTTAATGTTATCCTCCAACCTCATTATTGATCTACCAACTGGCCGTTTTCCCACTGGTTTTCCTACAAGAAGCTTCCATGCATGTCTTTCATTCCCCATTCGTGCCACATGTCCTGCCTATCGCAGTCTATGAGACTTAACTGTTCTCATTATATCTGGCTTCCTCCAAAGACCATGTAATTCACTGTTATCTAGTCTTCTCCATTCTCCTGTCTGTTCATCTCTCGTTGGTCCAAAAATTTTCCTAAGAACTTTATTCTCAAATACTCGTAATCTCTTTTCTACCTTAACGTAAGAGTCCATGTTTCGCATCCATATAATATAACTGGTAGAATAATAGTTTTATATATTTTCAGTTTAACGTTTTTTGAAAGGAGTTGGGAAGTCAAGAGTCTCTGTAATGCATAACAACACGCATTTCCAGAATTGAGCCTATGTTTAATATCCATGTGCATCTCATTCCTGTTTGTGATTATTGTTCCTAGGTATTTGTATTCAGCCACTTCCTCAAAATTTTCCTCATTTTTCATTAGCTGTCCATTTCCATTATATAACCGAAACATACCTTTAAATATCCTCCAGATAAGTGTTGTGATGTACAAAGGGTGTTTTTAACTGCAAGGCACTAAAATCCCACACCAAATCTATCATTTAAAGGGTCTATAAGGAAGTAATACAACTCCTGTGTTGGCTGGATAAACCTCACTACCAGTCATCCGCATCGCGTCCCGCCTCACTTCAATCAGCTTATAACTAATGCAGGGATGTATATCTGCTCCGTACAGTGGGGTTGCAATTGTTGGATTCTGGCTTCGATTTCTGTGCCTTGCAGTTAAAAATGGTAGATAATTTTTTTGGGTACGGTCTTGATACATAGCAATGTTTATCTGTGAGAAATTTCAAGGTAGGTTTCGGCATGCAGTGGTTGACAGGTTCATTGTTAGCCAAAAAGGAGTGCTTCTAGAACGAGAGGTTATTATGGTAGCGTTTCGTTGTAATGCCACGTGATTGGGAACTTTGTATTGCCACCAGTGAATAATCGGTCGGAGAATAAGTGATCTTTAGCGTAGTGTTTGCCAATGTGAAAACACATGGTCCCGCTAGAGCCAATTATCAAAATGTTTGCTCAAATATAAGGGGATCCTATCCCAAGAGTCCACCTATATTAGTGGGCAAGTTAGGGTGAGGAAATGGTTAAGTTAGTGTTAGTTTGGACAAGTTAAGGTGAGAAAATGGGCGAGTTAGTACAATAGATTAGTTTTAGTGTTCACTTGTTTGTTAGCGGGTTTTAGTGATACGTTAGATACACTCTCTGAGCAATGACTAATACATAATTTAAATTGCACACATGCTGATTTTAGGTTACTTTCAGCTCAAATTACTACTTCGTTCTAAGGTTTTTTTCACATTTTTTTTAAAAAATCAACATATTATATGTTTCTCACAGGTTATTATTCATATACTGCAACAATAAGTCGCTGTTTTACCGGTTTTTACTTGAATTTATGTTCGTGATGGAAATAAATTTTACAGGTGATTTTTGAAAAAAAAAAAAGCTCAGGAAAGGGATGTGTGATGATCTACAGGTTCGATATGTGAAAGTCAGTTAATTGATGATGATGATGATAATAATACTATGAAGTTTTTCTAATACAATTTAAAAAATACATATTTTTACTGATCCAGTTAACAAAATAGAAAACGTTTGACACTGGTGTGTGTCTCGAGGTAGCGTGCTGCCTTGTCACTCAGCGGGCCTGGGTTCGATCCCCTGTCGGGACAAGTTTCCTCGGTTAAGTTACTTTGGGGTTTTTCCTCATCTGTAAGATAAATGTCAGGAAATGTTAAAGCCCAAACGGTCCCCGAACACCATCTGGCCATCATTATCATCAATATCATATTCGCCTAATTAGCTTAAGTTTAGTTTAAGGCCTCTCCTGGCGCGTCATTACCATCATCATCAACTTACACATCATCGGGACAGCATAACCCCACCTCCCAGGCGCCCCAACCTCAGAAGTGGGTTACAAGTACGCCATGCCAGGAGAGAACACCAGAAATGTCGAAATGACAACCTGGGACATTTTAACTATATATATATATATATATGTGTGTGTGTGTGTGTGTGTGTGTTTGTTTTAACGCTGGAGAGGGAAAAGTTTTTGTTTTTCTTCATAACCAAACTGGAGAGATGTAAATAACTCACTCGCACTATACAACCCGTAGGTTTATGGCCACGCACACACCAGTTCTCAATACATACCAAACTTATGTTAATATTTTCCAATGATTCCTTGTATAAATCAATTCCCTCAAATCGTGGATAATGTTATTCTCCCACCTCATTCTTTGCCTATATACTGGGCGCTTTCCCTCCGGTTTTCTTGCAGAGTTCCCATGCTCCTCTATCAATTCCCATTCGTGCCACATGTCCTACCCATCGCAATCTACGAGACTTAAGTGTTCTTATAACATATGGGCTCCAATGAAAATCATGTAGTCTTTTACATTCATGTGTAAAAAAACTCGGGATATAGTAATCAACTGAGAAACTTAAAGTCAACCAGCAATATCGGATTATTAAGAGTGAAGTTTGGCCTGAAAAATTAGCCTATGTACTTTAGTGTTATAACTTTTTTGGACTTCTGTGAAATAAAATATTTCCTGTGCAATGAATGGGTGTAAAATATTTCCTGTGCAATGAATGGGTGAAATATTACTTAAAACCATCGAAAAAGGCCTTCATTTCACTGAACTTCAAGAAAAGGTCACGCCCAAATATATTTTTATATCAATATTTAATATTAAATTGGGGGTGACCATTTCTTGAAGCTCAGTGAAATGAAGGTCTTTTTTAATGGTTTTAAGCAAAGTTCATCCATTCATTGCACAGGAAATATTTTTATTTCACAAAAATCCCTAATATATGTATTTCAGATGACTTCAAGTCTCGAATTTTGAAAGCGAAACTAATTACAAGCCATTCTAATAAAACGAAAAAGGCATTCTCTGAAAATCAGTGACATTCAACGTTCACAAGTAAGGATTTATCTGAAATCCAGGTGTAAAATCGCTCTATTTTTCCACCATATTTTTCTCGCAAAACATAAGATTTAATTGACAAAATAATAATAAATTTCATAAACCAACAAAATTGGAGAAAAACGTTTTTTTATTTAGAATCTTGCTTATATCTCTCACTCTCTGAATGACAGAGGTAACTCTAATTGTGTCCGAATAGTCCTTTCAAGAAATTAGGATAATTTTACTTTTATTTATTTACTGAGCCTGGTGGAGTTAAGGCCATGTGGCCTTCTCTTCCATTCACCTAGACAAAAATATATTAGATCAGAATATAACAACACAATTACCTCTAATATTAAATACTAAATGTACATTTGATCAATAATACAATATCTATTATATTACGATCTATAATATAATCATGTTAATGAGACTTGAAATTAGGAATAATGAAATATATTCAAGCCACATAAATTAAATTGTTGATAGACTATTCCTGTAAAAAACAAATAAAAATAATGAGATATAGAAAACTAATTTTACGATTATAGAATATTTAAACAAATGAAACTATTTGTTAATCTTAATACTCTTTCATAAAAAATGTAATTTATTAATTGTTAAAAGAATACTATCAGTGACGTGTATAAGTTAGTTTGTTGGTAAGTGAGACTGTAAGATATAATGAATAATACACAGTGTGATGAGGAGGGATATAAAGAACAATGTGCTGATGGGATCGAGTGTCAAGGTTGTGTGTCGGATAGTCAAATGAAGCGGCGTGATAAATAATTAGACGATACCCATAAGGAAAACGTGCAGTTTGTATGAGGTATAAAGTAATCAGTCTTGTACAAGTGCTCCGCTATATTAAACTACCCGCAAAATTGGAGCTCGTGCGTTATATTTGCAGATGTCAAGAATGAAAATGATGCAGAAAACAAGATGGGGCAAAAAAAAAATTGTTTCACTTACGAGTAGTTTTAAAACAAACAAGGTAAAATGCAAATACGTCTCTGTACTAATCCAGAGATAAGTTACAGTTGTACTGTAAACAAACTTGCATACAGCAAGTTTATTGGGGGAGTCGAGAAGCTGCTTTTACCCGCCATTTGATTGAATTGCGTAAGGAACTGTATTTTATAAAAACATTATTTATATGCAATATCGAATTTTACGGGAAATAAGATTGAATGCAAAGTAAGATGGTATCAATAATTAGGAACTTTTATTTATTAATGATTTATGACAAGACATTATAAATGGGGCTACCTAATCAGAACTATACGCTTTCTCCATGCTGTCAATAAATATCCTTTATTTTAAATTTGATTATGAGTAGAATATATGCTCTATGCTAACTCACCTGTAAGTTGTGTTGTTATTTTCAATATATCCTCAATAGCTACTGTAGGATATTTTCCACTAAACTGTTTGAAAACATTTTTTTTCTCAGTTTTTTAAATGGTTTAATTTCAAATGTTTTAAGACATTTACTGATAGTGACCATTTTCAAACAATAGAAATCCCATCGTATTAGGCGTGCGTAAGAATATAACTGCCTATTTAACCTATTAAAATTGTTACTGTATATTTCAAGATTCTTCCATATAATCATCATTAATAAGATTCATGATAAGTTCCGTTGAGGTATTATTCAAAATAAAAATATAAAATTATGAAATATATACCTAAAAGTTCCGTCTCCTAAACTTTATTATTTATCTGTAGCGCTTTTGGGACTGGCCCCATCCTGCTGATGATGGGACTAGTCCCGAAAGCGCTACAGATAAATAACTAATATAATTGAGGAGACGAACCTTTTAGGTAAATATTACATAATTTTATATTTTAACTCCCATATAACTTATATAGTCCACCGCTGTGGTCTCGAGGTAGCGTGCTGCCTTGTCACGCAGCGGGCCTGGGTTCGATCCCCGGTCGGAGCAGTTTTTCTGGGTGAGGTTTTTATCGGGGTTTTTCCTCACCTGTAAGACAAATGTCAGAAAAACTTTAAGGCCCAAACGGTTCCCGAAATCATATGGCCATCATCACCATCCTTATCATTATCATCATCATCATCATCACCATCACCATCATCCTTCACCGGTGTGGAAAGCAACGGGAAGCTACCACACCTTCACAATTCCCTAGTAAAGCTGCAAACATAGCATGAAAATGCTATGATTGCAGTGAAGGACCTGCCTTCGGGCAGAATTACTATGGATGGATAACTTATATAGACATGTGCCAGAATATGTATATATATAACTTATATATTACGTCCACCGTTGTGATCTCGAGGTAGCGTGCTGCCTTGTTACGCAGCGGGCCCCGGTTCGATCCCCAGTCGGGACAGGCTCCTGAGTGAGATTTTTTCGGGATTTTTCCTCACCTGTAAGACAAATGTCAGGAAGCTTAGGGCCCAACGGTCCCCGAAAATCATCCAACCATTATCCTTATCATTATCATCATCATCCTTCACCGTTGTGGAAAGCAAGCTAACCACACCTATAATTCCCTAGTAAAGCTACAAAGAATAGCATGAAAATGCTATGATTGCAGCGAAAGACCTGCCCTCTGGCAGAATTACTATGGAAGTATTGATATATATTACCTCCATTATTTAGAGTGTTAGAGAGCGAAATACACGTTTTTACAAACTTAAAGGCAAAACCATTATTCGACCAATGAAAATGCAGTCATACATCTGTTCTGTTTACATTACAACTGTAACTTACCTCGGAAGAGATATCGAGTAGACTGATGTTTAAGTATTTTATTAACATCACGTATGCAGTTTTAAATTCTGAAAATTCCGTATTCATGCACATGAACATTAAATGGGGGCCACTTGGTAGGTTTTGATATAATGACATTTATAAGCCTTGATAAGTGTTTTTGATCAAAAAAGTGAAAACGGTAAGTTACATGACACCATACTGATGTTTCAGTCAGAGATGTATGGGCTGAAGCACCCGATTGGAAGGCCTCCACGATCGCCGAGTTTAAATACAGTATACATTCTACATTAAATCTCTGGTGTATCAGACCCCTGTGCATACTATGGAAGATCTATTTGCACGAGTTGTGGCCGCTGAACAAGAGACTAACAGACACTGGATTTAATGGAGCGTGTGTATCAGAACTTGATTCTCATGTACAATTTATGCAACGAGCTTGGTGGCCGCCACATCGCACCGCTGTTTTAGTGGATAAGTACTAACCACAATTTTCAGTACAGTAGAAAAATTGTGTTAGTTTCCGTAAACAGTTTTCTGACAGTGACAAAATTAAGTTGTTAATGTTTCCTTTGACATTGGATATTATTACGAAATCAGTGAAATTTTAGTTGTGTAAATGTAATAGATTGAGTCAGAAATTATTAAATTGTTGTCTGTTTATCCACGACAAACGTGGGAGATCTAAACTATTCCCAGCCAATATCCGGAATTTAATAACCGAAATGACAAAACTCCGAATTAAAATCCCCGAATTGTATTCCAGGAATCTAAAACCCCCGAAAGGGCAAACCATCGAAACAAAATTGCCGAAAAAATATTGTTTTAACAAGGACTCCCAAAATGGGTTAGGTTAGGTTAAAGTTGTGTCATGTTAGGTTTATGCTGGGTTAGGTTAGATTTAGGTAGTGTTATGTTAGGTTTAGGCTGGGTTAGATTAGGGTGACTTTGCAAGAATGGATAGAACGATTGGTGTTTTGGTGTTCGAATATTTTCTTCTTTTTTTTTTTTGAGCATTTGTCTTTCGTGGGATAGAGGTTCGTAGAAAGAATATTAAAGGAAACTAGTTTCAGAGGAATGTCCATTTGGGGGGGAATAGAATTGGTTTTTTTCCCATGGATCTATTTAAGCAATTAATACGAATTTGATCATAAAAGATAATGCATAAATAAAAAGGTATTAACATTAATAATGGTTCTAATAATTTAAGTAAAATATTGGTCTTGTAACCCAAAAATAAGGTATCTTTTAGAACTTCAAAGAGGAAATATATCTCTTCATAAGTCTCCAAAACTTATATTGTAAATAAACTACTCCTTGAAATAGTGAAATTAATTCTTTTAATTTCCAGCCTAATTATTAGATTTATTTTACCCAAATGAATCATCCATTAGCAATAGGCTTACTTCTCCTACTTCAAACCACCTTCATTTCAATCCTTACAGGATTAACCTCCCAACCATTCTGATTCTCATATGTCTTATTCTTAACTTTCTTAGGAGGTATACTCGATTTATTTATTTACGTAACAAGATTAGTCTCAAATGAAATGTTAAACTTATCCACCAAATTAACATTACTTATATTCATTTTGATTCCTATACTTCTGCAGCGTGAAAACGGTTCGTTTCCGGACAAACATTTCTATGCAAAACGTGTCTACACAGTCCCCTATATAAGCCCTAAAGTTTTAATGGGAATTATACAGTAAGTTTAAGAAAAATTTTGAATTAAGAAACTATTTGAGAAAGAATATTTCATCTCTAAATTTTACCTTCATCAGATGTCATCTGTTCATGAATATCCAACATACGTCATAGAGATGTACTGCATTAGGAGGGGAAAGAAATGAAGTAGGGGTGACTGTAATAGGAAATCGGATAAAGGGAATGAGCAATCCCAGGTCAAAAATGAATGTGGGAGGTGGAATACTCGGTTTTAAATCCAGCAAAGGCACGGAATATAGAATTAAGCCAGTCTTATATATCAGATTCTGTATTAGATACAAGAGAAAAGGAAATGTTAAGGGAATTTAAATTACGTGAACTGCATGCAAAGATATTTTTATGAGATTGGCAAGACTGGGAATTATAAGTATATACAGAGTGATTCCAGTAATTTGATTATATCAACACTCAGCAATACATATTTCAGCGAATTCCCGAAGAATATAGCACCGAGATTGTATATCTTTTCTTTCTTAAACAAACTCGGAATATAGGCCTATCAATCTATTAAGACACGTTAGGTCCAATTAATTGTTTGTAAGCTTCTTGTGGGGAAATCAGAGCGAAAACTCCCAGTTGGTAGACCAAATGAGGTGGTAAAATAATATTAACCAATATTTGAGAACAATTGATTATACAGGGAATGATTGGAAAACATTAGCTCAGGATAGGGATGTGTGGAGAGCTTATGTCCACGCTGCCATGAACCCACAGGTTCGATAGTGCCAGTGAGTTAGTTAGTTAGTTGGGTCAAATTAATTAATCAGCAAAATCAGACCATTATGTTTGGGCGTTAGCCCCAAGCGAATATTTAAAATAAAATAGTTCTAGCGACCACAATTTTCGTTTATACTCAATTAACCTCGATGTATGGCATTGAAATAAATCGAGACAATTATTTTGCTGAAATGAGCGATATATATATATATATATATATATTCTTTATGAGCGGGGGGATTATTCGGAAACTACAAGATAAAATCGCTGTAGCGGCCGCCATGTTTGTTTTTTTCAACTGAAACTCGATATATAACTGTCAATAAATTAAATGTACATTCCGTTAAATAGCGAAATCGGATAATAAATTCGATTTTCTGAGGAATTCACTTTGTTTACCCACTTTCTGCATTACGAACTTTTTTTCTGCACGCTGTAAGTTCATACTCTTAGTTTTCACTAACTAAGGCACAACATTCTTTAACTAATCTCTTTTTATTCCTTTTGTTATCATTTTTGTCGTTTTTAACACAACCGGATAATTTACCTTTGATCAGTGCCACCAGGTTGTCTTTTATGGCAGTTCTGACTTTATTCCTTGGCATTGGCGGAATTGTATGAGGCACCTGGAAGGCGTAGTTACGTTACCCCAAATGTTTTAACTTAAATCCCAGACTATGGGTAAGCACAGGAAATAATTACCTTTAAGAAAAAATTCTATGGTCAGACCGTGTTTCAAACTCGGGAACTCATACACTATAGTCAGAAACGCTGGTCACTAATGGAACACATTAGATATTTAAAATATCCTACTCCATTGAAAATCGATTCGGAACGACCGAACCCTACCAACAAAGCCATGCAAATATCCCTAATTCATATTAGAACTATGGACCTAAGAGAGAGAGACAGACAAAGACAGGTGAATAGACGAAAATACATAACAATTAGATAAATAACATTTATAGGATAACAGATATAATAAAAAAAGTTAAGTCTTACGAGATTCCACGGGAGGACATATAATCCAGGAATTGGAAATAAAGGTTAGGGAAGGAAACTTCTTGTAATTGAATTAGAAGAACATCGCTCAGTATATGAACCTAGAATGAAGTGGGAGAAAAATATTCACCATGATTTGAGGGAGATGAATTACACAGGGAATGGTGAACTATGATATGCAGGACATGTGGCGCAAATTGGATATGAAAGAGGGTATCTGCATTCGTTGTAAGAAAATCAGAACGAAAACGGCCAGTGGGTAGATTAGGAAAATGGTTGATTAATAACATTAACCACGATTTGAAGGAGGGGAATTATACAGGGAATGACAGGAAAACATTACCTCAGAAAAGGGATATATGGAGAGCTTAATTTCGCGTTGCAATGAAACTCTGGGTGAAATCT
This sequence comes from Diploptera punctata, assembly GCA_030220185.1. Taxonomy (NCBI): domain Eukaryota; kingdom Metazoa; phylum Arthropoda; class Insecta; order Blattodea; family Blaberidae; genus Diploptera; species Diploptera punctata. The sequence goes on from JASPKZ010007817.1 coordinate 5,091,085, forward strand.
ACAAAACAATAGAGAAGACAAACATTACTGTCGAATTAATAGTTTTTGGGTTTGGTAGGCCCGTTAATGCAGTTCCGGTGACATCTAAACTGAAATTTGACCCGTAGGAACCCCACAACTGATGAGCGGGTGATAGAGGATCTAAACTAAAATGCAAAAAAAAAGATCGAATTTATTATCTAAGCCAAAGTTGTATGGGTCTCTGAGCTGTTTATTAAAACTCCGGATGGTATTTAAGACCACGTTTTATCCCAGGACACTCGTGAAGGCGAAAAAAGGTTCAAAAATAGGACGTTAAAAGTGCCTAATAGTTTTCGAAGTCGCTGAAGTAACTAGTAAAAGCCCTTATGCCATTTAAACTCAAGTTTGACTGTTGCCCTTAGGGATTGAAAATAAAATGTCTAAAATGACCCATATCAGTATCGAAACCATTCTTTCGAGATACCTTATTTGATTGCTGTCAGCTTCAATGGCCTTTAAGCCTATGTTTGATCTCCCATACCCATAAAGAATAGAGGAAAAGAAGTAGTAATAATTTCTGTGACTCCTCTTGGAAGACTAGAGCCTTTGTGAAAGCACACTATCGCATTGTTTTTTTTTTTAATTCCTGACACCATTATAGCTTTACCCTTTTTGTCCAATTTTTATCGTTACTGTGCTACGCAATGTAATCCATGTGGATTCCATTCCAAAGATATCCTTGGAACACTGCCTAGTTACTTTCTGAAAGTGAGTCCAATTCATTTACATTTATGATGTTTAATCTCCTTCCAGATTTAATTTTGTGACATTATCTTCCATAATTCATAGTTTGATATGTAACTTGGACACTAGATTCTGAAAATAAGTCTCAGTGATTATGGGGGTGAGTTGGGGTAAAACGTAATATTTCCAAATTGATCAAGGGTACATAATTTTTGCGGTCACAAAGTTAATTGATGCCAAGAAAAATCAGATAAATACTCGAGCAACGCCGGACAGTCAGCTTTCATAATCTATATAAGGATTTCTTTAAGGACTAGGAATAGGGAAAAATTACGCTTATAACACCGGTCAACATGATTTTTGTCTCATAAGTACGACTTAATGCAGTTTTTTATCGTGTTTTCAAATATGTATTCGGAATTTCTCCTTCACCCACCGTTTTTTATTTCAATTTCAATTAATGGATTTAAATAACTATTTTTTAATAAATGTTCTTTCGTCCAATTGTCCATTGAAAATTAAATCAAATGAGCTAACTCATCAGATTTCAGCTGTGGAAAAGACATATGAAGGCTAATGGATTCCTAATACGCTGGCCGATTATTGTTGGACAATTAAGAGGGATGCCCCACAGGCGAAATATAACAGAAAATCGTCATTTCTTACTTTCTAGGTGAGTCCGAATGTTCGAATATTGTGTAGTTACGAATGCAGATAATATTAAAGTGTTTGAAATTATAAATTCCTGTCTCTCAGAAACCTTGCGTGGTGGAGAAAAACCGATATCATATTTGAATTCAGGAGACAAAAATACTATCACAATCGCATATTTTTCTTTCTGAGACAAAAAAAAAGTTTATTTTTTGTTGCTCAGTGTAATTAGGGAGAAAGTACACTGGTAGCTTTATTTACTTTCCTTGTTTAACACTTTATAACGGAATGTAAGCTAACTCACTTGCACTATGGAATCCGTAAATTGATGGCCGCGCGGACAAAAGCTATCTTAAGCTAATGTTTTCCAATCATCCAGTGTACAATTAATTTCCCTCAAATCAACGTTAATGTTATTCTCCAACATCAATTCGGCCCTATTTACTGGGCGTTTTGCCTCTAATTTTCCTACAAGGCATTTCCATGCCCCTCTTTCATTTCCCATTCGTGCCACATGTCCTGCCCATCGCAGTCCTCGAGACCAATCTCTTCTTATTACATCTGGTTTCTTATAAAGATAATAAAAACGCTCCAAGCGCCACAGGCCTAGAATGCCCTTGGTCTACCAGCCGGCTGCCAGCCTCATATTCGCATGTGTTAATCACAGAGGTAGATGATCATCTAGCCAGTGTAGGGGGAACATGTGGTCAGCATGTCGGATCCCCCAGTCGTTACAGCTGGTCCTCTCAACCTGGAGTCGCTACTTATTGTAGCTACCCAAAAGCCTCACGATGTGGGTGGACACCTGTCCCAATACTGGTCGAAAATTCATGAGAAAATGTCTTCCCCCATGAGGACCCGAACCAGCGCAAGTCCCGTAGCTCTGCGTCAAGGCTTCTTGCCTTAACCACTCGGCTACGGCGTGGCACATAAAGATCATATAGCTCACTGTTATACAGTTTTCTCCATTCGTTTGTCTGTCCATCTGTTTTTCGTCCAAACATTTTCCAAATAATTTTATTCTCAAATAATCTATTGTTTCTTAAAATAAGAGTCCATATTTCGGATCTATGTAACTGGGAGAATAACACTTTTGTATATTTTTAGTCTAATATATTTTTTAGAGAGATGTGGGACGACAAGAGTCCATGTAATGTATATCAGCATGCATTTCCAGAATTTAATTTGTGTTTAATTTCTTTCTAGACTTCATTCCTATTTGTAATTATTGTTTCTGGGTATTTGAATTCAGCCACTTCTCCAAATTTCTATTATTTGTCACTAATTGTCCATTTCCATTAAGTAAAGTATTTCTGTGTGTGAACATATATGTTTACTTCCAATCCTAATATACAACAGAATTTTGCCTACATGTGATTGCAATGTCCTTATTGAAGCTTAAGATGCCATGAAGATACAGGGAAGTAATCTCTGTATTCTTTATTCGATGACGTAACGAGTGATTGAGACCATTCACTGGGAGAGCATTCTAACATCGTCAGTGATGAGTAGGTTGGTTTCTCGCATATAAAAGAGTCTAAAAATCGTGATAAAAAGGATTTTCTTTCCTTGATTAAAATTCAGATAGGATATTGATTCGATTCAGCTTCATATTGCAGATCTGAACTTCTAGAATATCCAGAGAGATCCCCGCGAGACTAATCTGTTAAGGTTGCTATGATTATTAGTGGAAAGTAACGTTAGATGGCAGGTTATCATTTTATAAAAGTCAATATCTGAACATCGTAACACAAAGTTACCGTTTCAAATTTGTTATATTATCATAGCATCAATAGATGGATGGCCAATTAGGCGCAGTCAGTGCTGGTGGACAAGAGGTTGAAATACGACACAGGGAATTTCCGTATTTGATCTACATATAGAAGTGGTGTTGTAATTCTGACTTGTTTGTTAATATAAGGCAAGGTCCTGAAAATTTCTACTCTCGCATGCCCTTAAAAGTGACAATATTCACAGCTCTCTTCCTGTAAGAAAACAATAGCATAGTTACAACGACTATTTAACTCATCCCCCAAATGGGAGTCAATGACCAATCACTTTTCAATGATTTTTGATTTACAACCAATCACAGTCGAGTTTCGCCTACAATTTACCAACTAAAGTTTATCATAATAAAGGAAGCACCTCCTTTTTAACATTCTGAATAGGTCATAGCAGAAAAATATAATTGACATATTTACATCATAGGACATCAGAAATTAATTAATACCTATAACGTTGGTTATAAATTTCTCCACTAGGGTGCATTCTTACAACAATGCGATCTTTTGGCAATAAATAATATTATGATCTGGTTAGAGTGATCGAACAAAAGAAGCAAATTAAGCGTACCAATCGTTTCTCATTTGTTTTCAAACATCGCAGTTTACATTAAATATATAAATATTTTAAAATAACTATAGTTAAATAATGATTTGTGAGTATACAGCTTAATTTTATTCGTTAAATAGTCCTAACAAATGCCACTCTTGATTTTCAAATTCTCTAGATAAATTGCAAATCACTCTTGGCACTACTTATGATAAATACGTTTGTCACGCAGGAATTGCATAAACTAAGTGAAATACTCAGGAAATCGAAGTTATGGTCTGGTTTTTCCAATTTACGGAATACATCTTTCTTTCTTTACATTGGAGACACTCTTCTTTCTTTTTTTTAAATTTTCTTTTTTTATGACAGCAACAATGCGCAGTTCAGTGTGCGGATTCAGAGGCACTTGTACCTATTGATGGCTAATTTATATGATTTTCTAACTGTAAGGAGTTCAACTGCTAATCCTTAATAGTGGTAGTGGGTTCACCCGCTGGTAAGAGGTGTCGTGAACTTCACTGCCGACGAGCCGAGAGTCGGAAAGCCGACAGCGATGAATGAGCCACGCCTTTCGGCGCTATGAAACGCAGCATACCAGTAGAGGGGCAGTTCCCAACGAAATATTGTACCATTCATATTACCTAAAAATATTTCGATGTGAAACACATTGTTAAGGTTGATGACATATATTTCGCAGAGAGAGAGAGAGAGAGGGGGAGAGAGAGAGAGAGAGAGAGAGAGAGAGAGAGAGAGAGAGAGAGAGAAGATATTAACTTATAATAACAGTAAGGTATTTTCTTTTTGAATATTGCGTATCCATCCATCCATAGTAATTCTGCCCGAATGCAGGTCCTTCACTGCAATCATAGCATTTACATGCTATGCTTGCAGCTTTACTAGGGAATTGTGTAGGTGTGGTAGCTTCCCGTTGCTTTCTACACCGGTGAAGGATGATAATGGTAAGGATGATGGCCATATGATTTCGGGGACCGTTTGGGCCTTAAAGTTTTCCTGACATTTGTCTTACAGGTGAGGAAAAAACCCCGATAAAAACCTCACCCAGAAAAACTGCCCCGACCGGGGATCGAACCCGGGCCCGCTGCGTGACAAGGCAGCACGCTACCTCGAGACCACAGCGGTGGACATATATTGTGTATAATTAGAGACAAATTTAAATATTTTCTTCTGATTAAGTATCCTACTTCATTATCGAGAGTAATAAATAAATCTAAATATATCTTACAGGATATGATTGGAAAATAATACTCAGGTTAGGAACGTATTGAGAGCATATGTCCGCGCGACCATAAACTTTCGGGTTCGGTAATGCCAGTGGATTAGATAATAAATGGAGTAGGCAGCAGCACTAAAATAAAAAAATAAATAAAAATAAAGAAAAACGAATAAAGATCCATCCAATTTTCATGAGAACAACATTAATATCTATATTATTTTGGAATTAGCTAAAAAACAAAACCCGAAAATTACAAATTCTTTCAACCGGCGGTTTGAAGCAGTCAGTCTCAATTCATATTAACTGTACCAGCACAGGAGCAGACCCTATATTCCATCCTGTACAACACCAGTATGCTTATTGAAAAAGTAATATTCCTAGCAGTGATGAAGAGAGATTTTTTTTTGTGAGGGGACTGCGTTATACTGCAGATGATAGTGAGATTTTCTCACACACATATTTAATCCTGACTTGAACGCTAAGAAAATTCTTATATCCTTATTATAAAGGGTGTAACTAAATTCACATTGCATATCATACTTTGAGTTCAAATCAATATATTTTACTTTTAACACAAAAATAAAGTTATATAAGACATTTTTATAAGTAATTCTGCCCGAAGGCAGGTCCTTCACTCCAATCATAGCATTTTCATGCTATGCTTGCAGCTTTACTAGGGAATTGTGTAGGTGTGGTAGCTTCCCGTTACTTTCCACACCGGTGAAGGATGATAATGATAATGGTAAGGATGATAATGATAAGTATGATGGCCATATGATTTCGGGGACCGTTTGGGCCTTAAAGATTTCCTGACATTTGTCTTACAGGTGATAAGTATGATGGCCATATGATTTCGGGGACCGTTTGGGCCTTAAAGTTTTCCTGACATTTGTCTTACAGGTGAGGAAAAACCCCGATAAAATCCTCACCCAAAAAAACTGCCCCGACCGGGGATTGAACCCGGGCCCGCTGCGTGACAAGGCAGCACGCTACCTCGAGACCACAGCGGTGGACTTAATAAAGCATATTCTAACGTATGGAAGTGAGACTTGGGTCTTAATTGAAAATACCATTGCTTGGTTCGGGGTTTTTGAAAGAAAAATTCTAAGAATGGTCTCACTAAGGAAAGAGGATAATGAAGATTTATATAATTTGTATAAGTCACCAGACATTGTTACTTACATTAAAATAGCTAGATTGACATGGGCAGGACATATGCAGAGAATGGATAATAACGAAACTGTTAAAAAAATAACGATGGTCCATCCAGATGGAAGTAGAAACGCTGGAAGACCTTAAGCTAGGTGGATGGATGGAGTTTTGGAAGACGTCCAAACACTTAAAATTCGAAATTGGTGGACAGTCGCCAGGAATAGAGAGGTCTGGAGGAGAATGGCTAGGGAGGTTATGACTCGACCCGGGTTGTTATGCCAAATATGGTGATGATCATACTTTAACGACGTGTAGTGAGTGGGGTCCAAGACAGTCGTATTTAGCACAGGAACTGATGTCCTGAAACGTACTGTTTTCCTGCTACACCTAAAATACCACAACACAAGTTTTTCTCTCTTTCTCTCTCTCCCTCTCTTGATATATATCTCTCTATATATGTCTCTACATCTCTCTCTATATCTCTCCATATATAACTCTCTATATATCTCTCTGTCCACCGCTGTGGTCTCGAGGTAGCGTGCTGCCTTGTCACGCAGCGGGCCCGGGTTCGATCCCCGGCCGGGGCAGTTTTTCTGGGTGAGGTTTTTATCGGGGTTTTTCCTCACCTATAAGACAAATGTCAGGAAAACTTTAAGGCCCAAACGGTCCCCGAAATCATATGGACATGATTCTTATCATTATCATCCTTACCATTATCATTACAATCATCATCCTTCACGTGTGGAAAGCAACGGGAAGCTACCACACCTACACAATTCCCTAGAAAATGCTATGATTGCAGTGAAGGACCTGCCTTCGGGGAATTACTATGGATGGATGGATATCTCCTCTCTCTCTCTCTCTCTCTCTCTCTCTCTCTCTCTCTATATATATATATATATATATATATATATCTTTATATCTCTCTATATATCTCTATATATATCTATCTGTATATTTCTCTCTATATATCTCTCTATATCTCTGCCTATCTCTCTCTCTCTCTCTCTCTCTCTCTCTCTCTCTATATATATATATATATATATTTTCTCTATATCTCTATGTATATATCTATGTCTCTATGTAGGCTATATATCTATATCTCTATATAATATATATATATATATATATATATATATCTATATATATTTCTTTCTATATATATTCTATATATCTCTATATATATTTCTTTCTATATATATATATGTATTTCTCTCTATATATTTCTCTATATCTCTGTATATATATATATATATATATATATATCCCTATGTTTCTATATCTCTCTATATAGGCCTATATCTCTCTCTCTCTCTATATATATATATACTGTATATATATATATATATCTATATATATTTCTCTCTCTCTCTCGCTCTCTTTCTCTCTCTCTCTCTCCTCTCTCTCTCTCTCTCTCTCTCTCTCTCTCTCTCTCTCTATATATATATATATATCTGGCGCCTGGTGCTCGCCATCTGGATCCACTTACAAGAAGTGTTCGATGTGACGACTACCAACGTCAACACAGATACAGTACCTTCGTAACTTGTTCTGGTCACTAACCCTTAGTTTTACAATGCGTGTAGGTTTCACTTCTAAACATAACGATTGGTTTATTGTTTTACATGTTTCTAATTTTGCTATCCTACTTATTGTTTCTGACTTGTTTTAATACATAGAAGCGTACTACACATCATAAAATGAAAAGATAACTTACTTCCCCTGAGTGCTCTCTGACTAATAGTTTAAATATGAAATTCCGTATATTTCGTCTCTGTAATGATTAGGAATTCGCTTACTTTACCAAGTTCCTACATGATGTGCTTTTTCAATAGGCAGACAGGTTTACAGGGTATATAAACCGTCTGTTCTGTGGTGGTACAGTTGCATATATGAACTGACAGAGAGAGAGAGAGAGAGAGAGAGAGAGAGAGAGAGAGAGAGAGAGAGAGAGAGAGAGAGAGAGAGAGCTTGAAAAAGCCAGTTGTAAAGAATTGATGGCTCACGACTATTGTTTTTTTATTATTTTTTAGAGCAGGGTTTTGAATCCGAGCCAACATTACTTAGTGTTATCTATTAGCAGGAAGTAATGTGTCAAGGGGAGAAATTTGTATCGAGCAACACAATGGCAACCCGTGCCGTGGTTTGTCAAACAATGATTAGCAGTCCCCGGAAGACAAATGACTAGCTTTATAAGATATCTTAATATGAAATAGAAAAAAAAAATACTATATGGACGATTCTTTTATCTGCTACTTTTTTATTATTCTTTGTTGTATATTTTGTGTATAATTTTATTATTATTTTATATACGAGTACTTATATTGGTACTGTACTATGTATATCAAACGGTTATTGGGTATATTTTCCGTTGTTACATTGTCGACATTTAACTTCCAACCTGAGGAAGTTGACTGTGAAAAGAAAGCCATGTATGAGTCAACAATTGACTATTACAAAATTAAATACTAATTAGATAGTATAACTGTCACAGGATTGATGATCGGGGCAAGAGGTACTATACAAGGATTCTTAGCTAAATTTTGGAATTCCTTAGATTTGGACAGGCTGTATCTTCCTAAAATTGCCATCGCTGCCATTAAAGGATCAATTTTAATGTTAAGAAACCATCTTTAAAAAATTTCTACTTTATAGTATGTATACTTCAATTAAAATTTGAAATTTTTTAATGTATTTACAAAATGTATTTAATCACTTTCGAAAATTAATTGTCTGTATCAGTTTGTTCTTGAGGAAAGTTGTATATAATAAAAAAAATAATTGCTAACTTCGGGCGCAATTTATACATAATTTTATTGGCTTGCACTAACAGTCTGCCAGCCGGTAATTGAAATGTATATTTTCTGTCTTTATCATTGGCCAAAAGATTTTCCTGCTTGCTTTATGACGTCACGTAGGCACCAGAGAGAGCGCGATCCTTCTAGTGAATATTATCTTGGATGGAATATGTTCCGTCACGTCGCTAGGATCCAAGATAAATGTCTACAAGTTAATACCTATTAACCAAATTATATTCTGAATTATAGTAAATACAGTAATCCTACTAACGTGAATTGGTGCCCGCCCTGTTGAAGACCCCTATATCATTACAGGACAATTATTGACAGTATTATATTTCCTCTATTATATTATCAACCCCCTAACTATTAAGATTTGAGACACCCTAAATAAATAGTTAAGCCTTAGAAAGTATTGTGTATCATTAAAAATGTGATATTTAAATATGTAAAGTGAATAAAAAAGTTATTCCATAGTGTTCTGCTTTAGGGCAGGTCTTTCACTGCAATCATAGCATTTTCATGCTATGCTTGAGGCTTTACTAGGGAATTATAGGTGTGGCAGCTGATCGTTGCTTTCCACACCGGTGAAAGATGATAATGATAACGAAAATGATGACCTGATTATGTTCGGGGACCTTGGGGCCTGACATCTGTCTTACAGGTGAGGAAAAAACCCGAAAACCTCATCCAGGAAGCTTGTCCCGACCGGGAATCGAACTCGGGCCCGCTGGGTGACAAGTCAGCACGTTACCTCGAGAGCAGAGCGGTGGACAAAAAGTTATTAGATGCGTTTTTAAATAAATTCGCGTGATTTTCAAGATTCAGGATCGTTTTATTCATTGGATTCTATAGCTTACTTGCCGTCATTGTTAAATCGACTACCGTAGTGACCAATGAAGAGGCTGCATGATACTCGTAATAAGTTAATGGTGAAGAATAAAACAAGTTTCTTGAAGTAAACCAATTTCTCGAGGGAACAAGAAATGGTCGTTCTCGCCTCAACAATATATTATATTAGAATGCCCTTATTTAGTGGGGTTAAATTAAAATTTCTTTTAATTTCAACTCACATCCTCTATTTTTCCCCCTTTTGACCCAATTTGAAAGTGTATCAAATTTCATTAAAATAAATTAACATTCACCCGTGCCGCACTGGACCTAAATTCATAAATATATATTTTTTTAATCAGCAAGAGTGTTGTTTGTTTATTTTTCTAGAGTCCTAAACAAGAGAAATAAATCAATAAATATCTTCAAATACAGCTGTTTAAATTAAATTAAATTAATTGTTAACATCATAAATCATTACCATTTTATCGATATTTTCTTTTCAATGTCGCGCCTGTTCTAGTTCAATGCGGCACGGGTTCCTCATCTTAAATTTCAACAAAATTGACTTTAAATTACTTCTTACAACCAAAAGGGAACTATAGAGCGAGTAAACTAAAGTGTTTCCACTACAGGCCTCTGGAGGCCCTTGAGGTAGTAGGATGTTAAGGCTCCCACTTTTTCTAGACAATCGGCACTTGATGTCAGCCGGGTTGTCAGCCCTGCGTGACGGCCGCCTTTACCCCCAGAACAAGCATCTGGTACTCATTTCAGTTAGAGGCTGAGTCGACTCCAGGGTCATGATGCCACCAGAAGATTTGGGACAGTTCAAAAATCCTGACCCCACCGGGACTTAACCCTCAACCTTCCGGTTTGTAGCGCACTGCCTTAACCACTACGCTACGGCCTGCCCGAAGTGCGGAATGAAATACGAAAAGTCGAAAATACGGATCACCCTAATATATGTATATATCAGTTACTATTGTGTTATTATTTAATTGTAATATTACTGTGTTTTCTTATGTAATTGCAATGTTATGGTTTTTTTTAGTGTATAGTGCTACTGTGTTATTATTTAATTGTAATATTACTGTGTTTTCTTTATGTAATTGTAATGTTATTGCTTTTTTTAGTGTATAATGCTATTGTGTTATTATTTAATTGTAATATTATTGCGTTTTCTTTATGTAATTGTAATGTTATTGCTTTTTTTTTGTTGTTTATTTTTCTTCACACTAGTAGCAATTATTACTTTATTGTAATGGATTGTCAACAGCACGTACGGCTTACTGCCCGTGCGACCCATATTTGTAAATAATATTGTAAATATCTTACTTTTGTCTAATAAAGTCCTACTACTATATATATATATATATATATATATACCACATTCTTAACTAATAAATAAATTCGAAGGATATATAGTTTTCTAATAACCTATTCATAGTGATAGAGAGACGATACTAATTAAAAATAAATAAATATGTTAATAAATTGCATTACCATTAATTCTTAATAATTAATGTATAATGTCATTGTATTGTTATCTAATTGTAATATTATTGTGTTTTCTTTTTTTTGTTCTAAGTATATTATTACCAAACATCAACTTATTGTAACGGACTGTGAACAGCACGTACGGCTTACTGCCCGTGCGACCCATATTTGTAAATAACATTGTATGTATCTTACTTTTAGTCTAATAAAGTCCTTATGTATCAATATGTATCAGTTTAAAAAATCAACTATGGAGTTCAGGTTGAAATACATTACAATGAAGAGAATGAAGTTATCCTATGATAGGCCTTAGGGGGCCTTGTAGGTAGTATTTATACACCCGTACATCGCTATATAGAGCAAGGGTGCTGCCTTGCAGGAGTTAATTACCAAGCAAATTCATTAATGAATGTATCTCTACAGGTCCCGCGTTATAGATGAGCGATTTAACTAACCATTATTTGGCAATGATTCCTCTGACTTGCGTAGGTTACAGTCCCCATTGGGGGTGACATATTTTCAGACGGATTTTTGGCCAGTACGGGACAGGTGCCAACCCAAGATCATTAGGAAGTTTGTAGCTACAAATTATAGCGAATCAGGTTAACAAAAACAGCTGTAATGGCTGCAGGATCCGACATGCTGACCACATGTCACCACAATACTGGCTAGATGATTGTCAATCTCTGCGATTAGAAATAAAAATTACAATACTACATATCCTCAACTCGCGTCCAACTCAGGGTCGGGTCGAGGAATGAGATGAGACGAAGTCCCCCGTATATAGAGGTCTGTGAATTACAAGGGTTCCGGCCGACCACGCCTGACGCACCATCACGGCGGCAGATGAGCGAAATGAAACGAAATGGATGAGATGAGTGTGGAGAAATGGTGGAATGAAATTATGGCAGGGGAAAATGGGAGAAAACTCTGAGAAAAACCTGCCCAAGCTCCGTTTCGTCCACCACGAAACCCACATGGAGTGACCGAAACTCGATCTCCGGAATCCAGTAGTGAGAGGCGAGCGTCTAACCGCTTGCGCCACGGAACCGCCATAAAAATTGTAATAATATCAGATAATTAGAATCATAGATATAATTGTTTTTTTGTTTACGAGTAGCTTTCTATTTCTCTTCAGAATCCTAACCCCTTAAAAAAATTAATTTTGTAGAATTTCGTTGATGTGTTTCTCTTTTGAAAATCGCCGTATGACGTTGAATACTAGAAAGAACAGGATGATTAGAGAGGAAGAAAGTCAGCGTTTGATGTCCACTCACTGAGAGAATCAATGCCATGTTCTGCCTACTGTGTATCCCGGGTAATTTATTCGCACGGCGTAAATTTAAAGAGGAACTTGCCGTATAATATAATCGATGACCATACGTTTCCCTCTGGCTATATGGCAAAATAAGGTACATTTTGCGGTATTCAAATACAGAATCTGGAATAACAAAACGATTAATGAATTTAAACAACATATTTTAATTGGAAGGTAAAATTAATGCAGAAAATTTAATGGAACATAAAACATTTATTTAATATTAGGACTCAAGCGGTTAATTTTATACCTATTATTCGTGTCCGATGTAAAGTCAGGTCATGGGATGAGATGAGAAGAAGCTGCTATTATATTTAACATTTGCGTCATTAATAATTATGGAAATATCCTAACCAACATCCTAAATGACATAAACATCATCTCAGTAGTAAACAAAATTGGGTAAATATATGGACCAACATTTGGACTGGAAATTCCAAGTGAAAAATACTGCAAGAAAGTGTTCTCAATTTTTCATTCCTGCACGCCGTAGCGTAGTGGTTAAGGCACTGAGCTACAAGCCGGAGGGTCGAGGGTTCAAGTCCTGTTGGGGGTCAGGATTTTTAAACTGACCCAAACCCTCTGGCGGCACTATGGCCCTGGGGTCGACTCAGCCTCTAACGGAAATGAGTACCAGACGCTTGTTCTGGGGGTAAAGGCGGCCGTCACGCAGGGCTGACAACCCGGCTGACATAAAGTGCCGATTGTCTAGAAAAAGTGGGAGCCCTAACCTCCTACTACCCCAAAGGCCTCCGGGTCTGTTGTGGGATCACTTTACTTTACTAAATAGATTTAGAAACTTCCTTCCTACGAAATTAAAGGAAATGCTCGTACAGACAATTGTAATGCAGCACTTAGAATACTGCGACATATTATTGACTGATCTGACAACTGACCTAATTGACGGACTGCAGCATACTTATAATGCGTGCATTCGATTTATATCCAATCTCCGACCGTTATGATCACGTGCCTCCATTTCAGGTCCCATCATGGCTACGTCTAAACGACAGATGAACCTTAGCCTATATTCACATATTTTGTTATTCTAAATTCTGCAAATTCATTTACCAAGTTATTTATGAACGCGTTTTCAAAATATATCGGCTTATCACAATTTAGATACAATATCACAAGATAGTCCACCTCTGCGGTCTCGAGGTAGCGTGCTGCCTTGTCAGCGGGCCCGGGTTCGATTCCCGGTCGGTACAGGCTCTTGGCCGAAGTTTTTTTCTGGGTTTTTCTTCACCTGTAAGACAAATGTCAGGAAATTATGGCCCAACTGTCCCCGAAAAACATCCTTATCATCATGATCCTCCACCGGTGTGTAAAGCAACGGGAAGCTAGCACGCCTATAATTACCTAAGACAAAGTATAGCATTAAAATGATATGATTGCAGTGAAAGACCTGCCCTCGGGCAGAATTACTATAGAATCACAAAATGCTACTTGACTTTCTATACCACAGGACATGTTTATACTTTGAATCTTACACAATGTCTTTGACTAGAGCATGGAATTACACTTCCCAGTCATGTCAGGGACTGTCAATCACTATCATTATTTAAATCCAAATTAACTGATATCGTAAGTTCCACACAATGAAAAATACTCCTGCATAACAACTATGTTGGGCATTTTGTATATATTAATACACATCTAGGAAGCTTTCCTTATTTTATTTTATTCTACTTGACCAGCCTCATGGGCTTGTGGTCAGCGTTTCTAGCTACTGAACATGTGGTCTCGGGTTCGATTCCCGATCAGACCATAGCGATTTTTCCTCAAATGGGAATTATTCCTGTGGTCTGGAAATTAAGTTAAGTACTCTTCTAGCGGTTCATTATCTATTTATCAGCCATCATATCTTAAGGTATTGTAACTCCGCCTTCAAGGTGCCCCAACCTAAGTAATGGATTGCAATTCCGCCAATGCCAGGGGCAAAAGTAAAAAATCTGATAAAAGACAGCCTAGTGGCATTGGACAAAAATAAATTACTACTGTTAATATTAGATTATTCGTATCATGCTTTGTTTTGGCTTTACTTTAATAATATCCTAAACTTGTAATAAGTGTACAAAATGTTGTACTATTTTACTATTCGCTGGTCGAGTAAAAGAGAAAGACTTATGGCGGCCATAACTCTACCAGCTTAAGCATTATAATAATAATTATTATTATTATTAAAAATCGCACTGTCTAATTCTCCTATTTAAGATCCTACATACCTCGATTCCCAATTATTTATCATCCCGTTTCCAGTATCTATCCTCAAACCATAACTTAAACACAAGATCACAACATAGTCTCTTACTTAATATACCGCAACATAGGACATCACATCACTCCATGTCATATACCATCTCCACTTCTCGCAACTGGAATTCCCTACCACAAGAAATAAGGGGCTGCCGGACACTGGCATCTTTTAAAAGAAATCTAAATTTATATTTGCTCTAAACTCGACTTCATTATTATCCAGTGTAAGATATATATATTAATTGGTGTTTCCCGTATAGTGTATCATATTTATATTATTATTATTATTATTATTATTATTATTATTATTATTATTATTATTATCGTATCATTATTGTTATTACCCTATAAAATGTTGTTTGTACATGACATTTACATTGCTACATTTATTGTATCTTTAACTGATTATAATTAGTATAGTGTATATCTATATTTGTCGAATATTTATTTGTATTTGTGCTGGTTGAGTGGAAGAGAGGGCCTTATGGCCTTAACTCTGCCAGAATAAATAAAGTATTATTATTATTATTATTATTATTATTATTATTATTATTATTATTATTATTATTATCATTGTTATTGTTATTTACAGCGACTCTTGACATCCCAACTCCTTTCAAAAAAGGTCAAACTGAAAATATGGGCTATAAAACTGTTATTCTACCACTTATATTATATTATATGCATGCGAAAAATGGGAGGAGAGGAGATTACGAGTATTTGAGAATAAAGTTCTTAGGAACATTTTTGGACCAAAGAGAGATGTACAGACAGGCGGATGAAGAGAACTACATAACAGTGAACTAAATGGTCTTGATAGCAAGGAGATATAATGAGAACAGTTAAGTCTCGTAAACTGCAATGGGCAGGACATGTGGCACAAAAGGGGAATGAAGCTTCTTGTAGGAAAACCAGAGGGAAAACGCCCAGTTGGTAATCCAAGAAAAATGTGAGAAAATAGCATTAACAATGATTTGAGGGAAGTAGATTATACAGGGAATGATTGGAAAACATTAGCTCAGAATAGTGTTGTGTGGAGAGCTTATCTCCGCGCGACCATGAACCTACGGGTTCGATAGTGCCAGTGAGTGAGTTATTATTGTTATTAATATAATTATCTTCATCTTCTTCACTTTCTGGTTTAGGCATTAATTGCCTGTTCCGTCTTCACTAATCACTCTAAGACCATCTCTTCCGAGGACGTCCGACATCTCATCTTCCTCTCGGAAAATAATGTAAGATTTTATTTGATAATCTGCTTTCTTCCATAGTAATTCTGCCCGAAGGCAGGTCCTTCGAAGGCAGGTCCTTCACTGCAATCATAGCATTTTCATGCTATGCTTGCAGCTTTACTAGGCAATTGTAGGTGTGGTAGCTTCCCGTTGCTTTCCACACCGGTGAAGGATGATGATGATGATGATGATAATGATAATGATGATGATGATGATGATGATAATGATGATGATCATATGATTTCGGGGACCGTTTGGGCCTTAACGTTTTCCTGACCTAGAAAAACTATTCCGACCCTGGCCCGCTGCGTGACAAGGCAGTACGCTACCTCGAGACCACAGCGGTGGACATAATAATAATAATAATAATAATATATTATTATTATTATTATTATTATTATTATTATTATTATTATTATTATTATAATACAAGGACGCTGGCTGACCACTTTGTCGCAGCATGACATGGCAGATGAAGTGAAACCCAGTAGAAGTGGAAATTTAATAACATTTTTCGGGAGAAAAAATGAGGAAATACATCTGAAATGACATTGAGCACGTGCCTGTTTGTCCGCACGTGCATATTTCTGTTCCACGAATGAAGAAAAATGTATGAATACGTAAACAAATGCATTCATGACTACAGTATTTCACACCTACACTCAAGAAATAGAGAGAAATGGTTAAGTCGGATGAGTGATTTAGTTTAGAGGCGGCATCAAAGGGAACGGTTTCCCTCTGGTTTAAATAAATATATTGTTACTGTCAGGTAGAGCCGAGGAGTTGTCGTTAGAGGCTTCTACGACGCCACTCCAATTATCAAAAACTGAAAACGGTTCTCTACCAAAAACGTCTTTGCATTTTTAAATGACGTTTCCGTGTCTACTCCACGTCCATATAATTATCTTAACAGCGTTGCAACTTTTATCTTTTACAGTATCATTAGTTAGTAAAAATTTATTCTAGTAAATAAAACGTTGATATGAAATATATGATAAATAAACTAACGGAAGAATATAAAAAATGGGGACTGAATATACATTTACAGAAAACAGAATATAGGCCCATGTGTTTGGGAAAGGATGTGGATGACCTCATACTCGAAACAGGGAAAATAAAAAGATGTGAATTTTTTTAATATCTTGGGTCAATAACTACAATTTTAGGTACCGGCGAGAGAGATGTTCAGACTAAAATTGGCAAAAAATGCAACTAAAACATTATATGGAATAATTAGGAACAAAAATATCACAAAGGAAACTAAAATAAAAATTTATAAGAGCATCATCATCATCATCATCATAGTACATTCACGAATTTAGGTCATTTGTTGACCTGTTTCGGCCTCAAGAGAAACACCATCCAAAAGTCTTTTGAGTGGACGTCCTGGTCTTCTCCTTCTTGCTGGTTGATATCTTAACATTTGTTTGGGTATTCTGTGATCTTCCATTCGATGAACACGCATAATACAGAATATTTTGTCATATGGAAGTAAAACTGTGTCTTTGACGGAAGTACAAAAAAATTAAATTAGAACAGTTGAATTTGATTATTTTAGAAGAAGCCTCCAAAAAACAAGACAGGATAAAATAAGAAATGAATTCCTTTGGAGAGAAATGAATGTCACCACATCGGTTGTTAAGAGGATTGAAAATCAAACGCATAAATGGTATGGCCATGTACAAATAATGGAAAATGAAAGATGGTCAAAAATATATGCCAATGGTCACCCCCTGGAAGAGATAAACGTGGCAGACCAAGATGGAAATGGAAAACCTACGTCAGAACTATAATGGATGATAGGAATTTGGAAGAGGGAGATTGGAATGATAGAGATAAATGGAAACTGAAGACGTCAAACCTATAAGTGGGGGAAAGCCGAAGAAGAAGGGGAAAAATAAATAAAACGTAACAATGCCGCTTGATATGCAAAATACTTATACATGCACAATGCAAAGTGTCTGTAAACTAAATAACTGAGCCGACTTTATAACATTCTCTCTCAACCAAGCAACTGTTTATGTTTCTTTCGTTTTAGGCGACTTCATACAGGTCTAAATTAATATCCGATTGAGGGTCTTTCCACTTTTCAGCGGCTGCCCTTTTACCAGCCGGCTGCTGGCCCTTCACATCCACATGTGTTAATCATAGAGGTAGATGATCAATAGCGAGTGTAGGGGTGACATGTGGTTAGCATGTCAAGTCCCCCAGCCGTTATAGCTGGTTCCTCAACCTGGAGCCGCTACTTATTGTAGCTACCCAATTGCCTCACGATGCTGGGTGGGCACCGGTCCCATACTGGCCGAAATACCATGAGAAAATTTCTTCCCCCATGGAGACTTGAACCAGCGTACGTCCCGTAGCTCTGCGCCAAGGCTTCCTACCTTAACCGCTCGGCTACGGCGCGGGACCTAAATTAATATACATATATAATTTGAACATATATAAAATTAAATTTTCTCTTATATTTCATTAATTGTCCTTTCCATTATATACGTATTTATACATGTGAACATTGTATTCAGTTTTATTGATATTTAATTCCAGCCCCAATTTATTTGTGTACTCAATAGAATATCTAACTCCACCATTACCGGACCCAAGTCCGGATTAGGAAGGGGAGAGGGAGGAGTAACATCTCGTTACATACTTAGGTTGAGCTGACCTGGCTTGTGAGAGTCCCTAGCCAGGGTTACGGTGAAGACCCCTACGGCGGATTCAGTAGATTAGGAGACCTATGGTATGGTGCAGACTACGGATGAGGGAATATAGGATGGATCAGACTCTTAGCTGCAGTGAAAGCAACTGATCTATGGTGGACTCCAGAAAAACTGTCTTGGCCTTCAGGTTGGGGGTTGATGCTATGGGCCAGCTCCTCATACATTGTAAAAAATTAATGCTAAAAAACAAAATATATATATATATATATATATTTTGGTTGAGGATACCTGTGTTTAACAGAAACAATCCTGAAATAAATAAAATAAAATAGGATATCTATGTTGACCCTTAGTATTACATTTTTAATAAGAATAGATTTTGTTCACAAATAGATGTTAAACAAGTATTGAAACCGGAATGGACAAATGCTCGTGTTCGGGTGCAGTTCAGTTTCAAAATAATACATATAGAATATATAGGCTACATTTCAAAATTTTAGGTAAAGGGAAAGGGAAAACAAAAAACATATATTTAGGAGCTAGTTTCAAGGTATGAAGTAAATTTTCACACGTGAAGTATTAAAATAATAATACAAGTGAAAATAAAATGAACTAAATAATAGTGAAACTAAAATGAACTAAATAATATAGAATATGGGGCACGCCGTAGCGTAGTGGTTAAGGCATTGCGCTACAAGTCGGAAGGTCGAGGGTTCAAGTCCCGGTGAGGTCAGGATTTTTAAACTGACCAAAACCTTCTGGCGGCACTATGGCCCTGGGGTCGATTCAGTCTCTAACGGAAATGAGTACCAGACGCTTGTTCTGGTGTAAAGGCGGCCGTCACGCAGGGCTGACAACCCGGCTGACATCAAGTGCCGATTGTCTAGAAACAGTGGGAGCCTTAACCTCCTACTACCCCAACGGCCTCCCGAGGCCAGTTGTGGGATTACTTTACTTTACTTTAATATAGAATATATTATTACCGGACACTGAATATGGCAATTAAGTCATTAGGAAGTAATATAAAACAAAACACGTTTAGCAGAGTATTCCAATAAAACGCACTCAAGCGCATACAACATTTACGCAGAGAATTTAAACATTATATAATGTATTAATATCAAACTGAAGAAAATAATTAAATACATTAGGTAATATTTTATTATATACAACTTTCCTCATTAGAAGATTGCCTCAAGGGCAAAGTGATACAAACAATTAATTTTCGAAATTGATGAAGTACAAAATTCAAATTCTTATTGAAGTATACATAGGCTACTATAAAGTAGACATTTTGTAAAGATGGTTTCTTAAAATTGAAATTAATCCTCTAATGGCAGCGAAGGTAATTTTAGAAAGATACATCCTGTTCAAATCTAAGGAATTCCAAAATTTAGCCAGGAATCCTGGTATAGTATCTCTTGCCCCGATCATCAATCCTGTGACAGTTATTTTATCTTGGTATTTATCTTAATAATAGTCAATTGTTGGTTCATATATGGCTTTCTTTTTACAGTCAACTTCCTCAGGTTGGCCACTATGAGTCTCAAAACGGATTGTGGGTTCTAATATCATACCAATTTTAGAAGATGGTCTAAATGCAAAAATATATATTCGTATGTTACTTCCATTAGTGGCCACACCACGAACTTCCTCATAAACTGTGATTCCATAATCTCGCAAGGCTTCTGCCATCATATTTCGAATAGTGTGGTGCCGAATGTTTCTCAGTGATTCTCCAAACGTACAAGCCTCAAAGACGAGTGCAAAGGTTTCTTGCACTATGCGACAACAATATAAACCAAACAAATTTAGGAGCAGGTTTCAAAATATAAAACTCACTCTAACTCGCTAAGGATTAATGAAATGAAGAATGATTCAATATAACTAATGTTGTGTTTTATAATAGGCCCTACTCCTGAGATAAGATTTAGAAATTTCTAAGAACGCATTAAGAAAATGGAACATGGGAGTACTCGCAGAAGTTTTTTTGCAGCGTGAATGTCAAATTGCATAAAAATGGTAAGAACGGCAGTGGGACATTAATATGTAATGTTTATCGATCTGCAGAAACTTGAGCAAGGCCGTTGCTGCTGAATTTGACCGCATGAATAATTAATTACGACACAGAAAAACTTGCACGCACTTACCAAAATGAGCCACTTCCACTATCACTCTTAAATCCTTCATAACAAACATTTTGTTATTTCTTACTATGTCCCCACTTCATGATTTACAATTTTACCAAAATATGTTGCACACGGTCTACTGGACCCTACTTCTTGTCCCTGCATCCAGAAGAGTCAGTTACCGTATTTGGATCTTTACTGGCCTAGAGATTCTACTAATATATTTAGCTATGCTTATAGTAGCGCCCAGATCATAAATGTCAGTGCTATCTATTTTCCTTTGCCCGGGCCCATCAGAGGCAAAGATTGATTCATCTTTCCTAAATAGATTTAATAACATATATTAATTATTAACAAGAATTCCTTAAACACACTGTATTAATTTATACGATTCCTATTTAACTCAGTATATTATTTATAACCATGAAAGCTAGAAGGGAGAGGGGAGCCAATATAACCTTGAGAAAGCTTGTAGATAGGAAAAATATACGGCTGCAATAGCATAGCTAACAATTACACTAATTAAACATTATTATTTACTTAAAATATAATTTAATATTTCAATTATAAGTCTGAAGATGAAATATGAAGAGATGTTTTAAACATAAATTATTCTTGATCAATACAAACTTTAAAGAAAACAGAAATAATAACAAAAATGGCAATCCTTACTCACACAAACAGTCATGCATACCTTTTAGTCCAGCAGAGGGTTAGGATCCATACCCCCGGGTACCCTACCCTGGCTTACCGGACTAAACACAAAACAACACAGCTCTCCTCGAGCTGACGTCCACCAGACGCTGATCACATAACTGAATGATGAATCAAGAATTAATGACCTTGTTTACCACTTGCTTCACATATTTTAGTGTTCCGAGGAAGAGGGGAAGTTGCGTACTACAGACAGAACAGAGGGAAGAGGTAGGAAGGTGAGTGGGAGTAAGGACAAAGATAAAGGGAATTGGAACAGTTCGTAAATTCACTGAAGAGGGGGGATACCAGTACAATAGATGTAACATACCGAAATAGTACTTTCGGTACAATGTAAACTAAACCAATTCCTAAGCCAGTCCAAAAGTGGTTTGCCACTTGTCTTTGCAGACTGCCAGAAACGCTGAGAAAAATATAATGCATCCAATGAGACTATTCTGACCCATTTTTTTAATGCCAGCAGGTTGTAATTCATGACATTTCTGGTTTTCTCTCACAGCATTGGAGGAATTGTAATCCATGTCGTAGGATGGGGCACCTGGAAGACGGAGTTACGTTACCCCGATGATAAGATGGATGATAAATAGAGCCCGGATTTGTATGCAAAATAAAGAACTAAATGTGCATGCAAATATGCATGAAAATGTAGAAAATATGCACTCTAAATATGCAAAAACAGATTGTAATAAAATAAAAAAAAATATTTGCTTTGTGAGAATCTCAGCTTATTCCTGGTTATTACAGTGGATAAGGAAGGTTTTCATCGGGTTTTCTTGAGTGAAGCTCCTACATCTGTCAGTGAAGAAGGTTTTATACAATGGAAATTTCGTTTATACGGGCGATGTCTACACATCTTAGAGCCTAAATCAAATTAACAGTTTTTATAATATTACTATTAAATCCACCTTTGTATAAACATTTAATTTTATACTCCGTTTAATCTCATTATGTCACAAGTGCATGTGAAAAATACCACAAATCTTCTTCAATGAATTCCTCTTCGGTTACAGTTTTTTCATGTCACCAGAGAGCATTTTGCTAATTTGACAAATTCTATTGTAGCCAGAATTTTAATTTAATACTTCATTAAGCTTATCAAATGCGACTTTAGCAATACCGTAATATTATTTCTCAAGGCCCACGTATTTTCCTCTTACACATATAAAAATATACAAGTTACACTTATACCCAATGGAATGCAGATACTTTATTAATTTAAAAAAAAAATATATATATATATATTCATTAATGCTCAATTATTAACTAGCAATTAGCTGAAGAGAAAATTATAATTTTATACCACATTTAGGAGTAAAATAAGCATTTTGCATTATAAATCTAAAATAAGCATTTTCCTCCGGAATATGCATTTCTGTGCATTATTAAATACCACTCAAACTGTCTGTGAA
The DNA here is from genome assembly GCA_030220185.1 of Diploptera punctata. Classification (NCBI taxonomy): domain Eukaryota; kingdom Metazoa; phylum Arthropoda; class Insecta; order Blattodea; family Blaberidae; genus Diploptera; species Diploptera punctata. Next base: position 5,114,005 of record JASPKZ010007817.1, read on the forward strand.
GGGACCACTTAACATGTAAATCATTTCCGCATACGTTTTAATGCGTAAAACAAAAATCCATTTCGCATGAAAATCCGGGCTCTAGTGATAAATGATAATGATGCCCCAGGAGAGTTTTTAACCTAACCTTAACCTAAATTCCAGACTCTATACAACCGCAGGAATAATTCGCTTTAAGGGAGAATTCCTATGGTCTGACCGGAAATGGAATCCTGGACCTCATGAAGTGTACTCAGAAATGTTGACCACTCGCCCATGATTCTGGTAATTTTGTACCTATTGTTGGTCTGATTGTTGAATTTCGCGGGCGGCGGCGTGAGTCTGATCTCGCCTTTTATGGTAGACAAGGATTCTTGAGCTGTTGATTCACAAATTGGAAAGTCAGCGGGGAACTTCCCACATGCGTCTATGCCTCCATTCCGGAAAGGTCTATTTCCGAAATTCCCACTCTAGAAGAGTATCTATTGCATGTCTAGATTGTTCCTACCTTCGCATATATAAATATATGCGAACTTGTCCCTGGGTTGTGAACTAATAAAGCCATTTTAAAAGCGAAGTCATGACGACGAACTAAGTGAAACCGTCAGCGAGTAGAAAGATAAGATCATCAGATTAATTGTGAAGCAAGATACTTTATTAGCAGCAAATTATTTGTGAAGAATCATAGAAATTGTATAAAGTAAATAAAGTGAATTTTGAAATTTTGTGTAACATCTGTGGTAATTATTTAAAATGTATTCTATCTAGATCCTTACCCACAGATAAGCGCGACACTATTTTGAGAAGGATGTTCATTATCTCATGATGAGTAAGTATATGTTGACAAAAAATGTTCACTGATTATCGAATAACCTTCATATATTTTATTAACATAATCACAAATAGGAATGAGATGCACAAAGAAATTAAACATAGGCTCAATTCTGGAAATGCGTGCTATTATGCATTGCAGAGACTCTTGAAGTAGCAACTCCTTTCAAAAAACGTTAAACTGACAATATATAAAACTATTATTCTACCAGTTATATTATATGGATGCGAAACATGGACCCTTACTTTAAGGGATGAAAGGAGATTACAAATATTTGAGAATAAAGTACTTAGGAAAATTTTTGGACCAAAGAGAGATGAACAAACCGGTGAATGGAGAAGACTACATAACAATGAACTACATGATCTTTATAGGAAGCCAGATATAATACGAACAGTTAAGTCACGTAGACTGCGATGGGCAGGACATGTTGCAGGTATGGGGAGTGAAAGACTTGCATGGAAGCTTCTTGTAGGAAAGCCAGAGGGAAAACGCCCAGTTGGTAGACCAAGAATGAGGTGGGAGAATAACATTAACAATGATTTGAGGGAAGTAGATTATACAGGGAATGATTGGAAAGCATTAGCTCAGGATAGGGATGTATGGAGAGCTTATGTCCGCACGGCCATGAACCTATAGATTCGATAGTGCCAGTGAGTAAGTAAGTAAGTATATTTTATTAACATGAAAATTGTAAAATATTAAAATTTTAAAATTCGTATCTCATGTATCAGTCGTCCTCAACTAAAACAAACTTCTGTTTAGAAAACGTCGTCAAACATTAAAAAAGTGTGTATCTCTTTCAGAAGGCAGTCTTCCATTATCAGCATTTACGATAGTTTTCGGAAGACAGTTTCCCATTATTAACAATTACAAAGGTTTTAGAAGACAGTCTCCCATCATCAACAATTACAGTGGTTTTCAGAAGACAGTCTCCCATCATCAGCAATTATAATGATACCATTGTATTTAAAATGATATCCAGATGACATTCTCCCATCATCGGCAATCACAATGGTTTTCAAAAGAAAATCTCCCATCGTCAGCAGTTACAATGGTTTTCAGAAGAAAGTCTCCCATCATCAGTAATTACAATGGTACCAGTATAATTAAAATGGTTTTCAGATGACAGTGTCCAATCATCAGCAATTACAATGTACTTGTTATTTAATGTAAATGGTCTTCCATCATCATCAATTACAATGGTAGCATTGTGATTGCTGCTGATGAAAGACTCTCTTCTCAAAGGCTACTTTTTAATGTTTGATGATGTTTTACAAACAGAAGATTGTTTTTATTGAGGACGACTGACACAACAGATACGAATTTTAAAATTGTAATATTTTATTCAATAAACTCAAAGGTGTTTTACCATAAATTTTAAAATGAATGATTCAAATTGTAATGTCAGATAATTGGTGTCAAAAATATAATTTTTCGGTTATATGTTATTTTATACCTCTCTTCACAACTGATTCAAATTAAGCCGTAATGAGAATTTATTCAAACAGTGGTATTTCTAGTTATATGAAGGCAACGAACAAAATCCTGAATGATGGACGACAGTGTGTACAACTGTTATTAAATGTTGTCCTTGCCACGACGTTTTATGTCAGCTCAACTGACAAACTGCCAAATGATTGGGTAGAAACACTCATCCTGCTAACCGTAAAATCACAGCTACAACCCCTCGCTCTCACTTCTGACAAGGTCTGAACCCACTAACCACATGTTAATTAACTTCACTCTCCGTCCCCTCACCCCTCTCTTGCAAAAACACCAAATTAAAATTATATAAATCATCAAAATAAACAGCAACCGTGTCAACGAGTTTGCAAAGAAATATTGCCATACCAACAGCTCTTAATACCTACTGCAACTAAATGATTGTACGACCTGGTCTGGGAATTTATGCATGCCAATCTTCCACAAATCCGTCCCATTCCGTTCCCGTTATCGTTATATTAAACAAAATTGATTATTCATCCATAGTTTCTTCTTCTTGTAAGCCCTTGTTTCCTTTTATCAGAGATTTAGGCGCTCTCCCGCTATAGGGAAGAATTTGAACCATACTAACTTAGTTACACTTATTTCCGTATAGATGTCATAGTGGTCCATAGTCAGCGTGATCATAGTTTCTGTAAATCTAAATCAAACTGATATCCCGTTACATCTTCCGTGAAAAATCTTAGTTGGCAGATTCATTTAAGAGAAACCTGTAAAAAAAATATTCGGTCTTTCAATTCCTAAAACGTATTAAAAATTCCCTTCCTTCTTCATTGAAAAAAGTAGTTGTCTCAACTTTGATTACGCACCATTTCGATTATTCTGACTTACTCTTATCTCATATCAGTATCACATTCGGACAAAGATTGCAACGAGTTCATAATCACATAACTACAGCTTTTGAAATGCTGTCTCGGCTCCGATATGAAGACAAGCGAAAGATAAATTGCGCCTGCCACTTATACAAAGGTCTGTCATACCTCAACACCCATTTATATTTCTACTCGCTTCCATTCACTATCTTCCAACCATAAATTGAACGTACCTTCGAGAGAAAATTTAACTCTAGATGCACCTCTGCATCAAACATCTCACTATTCCCCATCATTCCTTGTTTCAGATACCCGACTCTGGAATTCCCTTTCCTCGTACATTAAGGACTGCCCGATTCAAAAACAGTTTAAAAAACTGGCTAAATATTTCCATAAACAATATAGCATATAAAGCCAAACACTTAATCAACTTACAGGTTGTTGTTGTTATTATCATTATTATCATTATTATTATTATTATCATGTTTTTTGTTCTTTTCTTATCAACTGTATATAGCCTATATCTGTAATGTACTATTAGTCAAGTTGTAGATAATTCATAATTGTTATTATATGTATTACTTAACCCTGATGAAGTGAAAGAAAATACCTTAAGGTCGTAACTCCATTAGGTAAAATAAAATAAGTAAATAAGTACCGCTCCTTACAAGCAAATTTGATAACCAATATCTCAAAGAACTGTACCTCCTAAGTTATTTTTATAGGCGCCCTTCAATTGAAATAATAGGTTTGTGTTGTATTTTATAATGCCATCACGCGCACTTTTCATGCATCGTGTTCCGCGCTGGGCGTTAATGTGAATTATATTCATTTTACGCACCACCTCGTCAGATCATTTTACGTACATTATCTATTCTTATATTGTGTACAGGGAGGAGTATAGGATGAGTGTACGTATGTTTATGTGTTCGCGTATTGTAAAGTGTGTTGTATGAGAGAATATGGTGACGAAGAGAAATATGAAATCCGATGACGGCATATAGCCTGTCGAAAGGAACCAAGGAGGCCGCCAGGAGTAACGTCCTCAACGATGGACGCATAGCTATCAACAGTAACACATGTCTTCTCAACATATGTACTGCGGATCGATTTGGAATTGTAATTTAGCGCAAGAATCTGGTGCACAATCTGTCAATTAAAAATTGGGCACCATACTCGTCTAGATCCCGTGATTGAATATTTTACAGTCAGATTAATTTTACAATTAAATCTCTGAGTTGAAAAGGGAAGAAACTTCAAGTATCCTACTTTCGAGAAAACTAAAAAAAAAATCCTTACAGCTTGATCTGACAAATGTTAGACCAATTACAATATTGATTCTCTGTTCATATCTATTGTACGATATGCAAGCATAGCAAGAATTCATACTTTCTGTGTTGCATATGTTTTTTATCGCTCTTCGAAGACAGTAGAGTGTCTTCCCTCTTCAACTCAGCGATTCAATTACGGTATTCTAAAAATGTTCTATTTTGTATTTTAATTTTGAGAGTAGCTTATGAACTACTAACAAAAATTGTATACAATAATGTCACTAATATATTAAACCGTTGTAAACATTTGTTCTGTATTGAATTAAATGGTTTCCCAATTTCACTAGTAGTTTGTTGATATTGTCTCTGTAATAGGAAACATTAGAATGAGAGGGAACTGAACCGAAGCTCGCTTAGGTAGTAAGTGAAAAACACACACGTGCACATTAGAAACAGAGGTGCGCGCGCAACTATCTGTCGCTAATCAACACATGCGGAAGTAAAATTGCTTCGGCTCGATAAACAATGCTCATAGCAATATCATAAAGTATTGAAACAGTTCCTCGCCGTAACCGAACCATGCCTTGATGCATATTTACGGAACATGGGCTGGTTCGAAACACCCCCATGTTGAAAGAATTTTCTCATGGATTTTCCGACATCATGAGACCGATGCCTAACTAGCAGGAATAAGATATTTAATAATAATAATAATAATAATAATAATAATAATAATAATAATAATAATAATAATAACAATAATAATAATACTAATGTTTTATTTATTCTGGCAGAGTTATTCTGGCAGCACAAATACAAATAAATATTTGACAAATATAGATGTATACTATACTAATTATAAATAGTTAAAGATACATTAAATGTAGCAATGTAAATTTCATGTAAGAACAACATTTTATACGATAATAACAACAATAATACTTACGATAATAATAATATAACAATAATAATAATGATAATAATAATAATATAATGATAAAAATAATAATAGTATAAAGACGATAAATTATACGAGAAACACCAATTAGTATATGTACCTTACACTGGGTGTTAGAGCAAATATAAATTTAGATTTCTTTTAAAAGATACCGATGTCCGGTAGCCCCTTATTTCTTGTGGTAGGGAATTCCAGTTGCGAGAAGTGAAGATGGTATATGACATGGAGTGATGTGATGTCCTATGTTGCGGTATATTAAGCAAGAGACTATATTTGGTAGCTTGTGCGTAGGGTTCCAGGTTGAGAAAACTAGATATAACGGCAGGGAGATGCGATGTGATTCCTATACTGGCTATATAACTGTTCAACTTATTAATACGCGTGGATGTGAGACATCAAGACGGACATGTAAGTGTCTGATGAAACTATGTAGGCAATTAAAGACATATTGTATATCAATGATATCCCTATACCTTTCAAGGTTACCAACCTTCAACGGCACAATAAACAGGTTGAGTAATGGAGGTTAGTGGATTTCCACATGTCCGCCGTCCGTCTGAACACTTCGCTCTTATTTCCATAAGTTTGTACAGAACATTTATAGCAACACAGCAAGTGTTATCAGCAGGCTTGCCTCTCTTAAGGTACGTACACATATGCGCGCCGCAACACGAACGGCGCGCGCGCCGCGCGCGCGCGGCGCGTGTTATGTTCGTCGAAATTATTAATTTCAACGAACCTCCTGCGATCCATAGGAAACCCACAAACCTTCAGTAGACATTTTGCAGAGCAGGTGTAACCAACGATGTCTATTCCCTTTCCGTTCTCCCGCTTGTCCTGCATTCTTTCCCAAAAATAGGGACTTTTTTTTTTAAATGCCGCGGGACGCGGGACAAATTGTTAAAAATCGGGACTGTCCCGCCAAAATCGGGACGTCTGGTCACGCTTATTACTTATTACATCTTATAACTTTATTTATACTTTTTCAAATATTATAGCATTAAAGGAATTTAAAAAAAATATATGATTTGTATATCCATCCATAGTAATTCTGCCCGAAGGCAGGTCCTTCACTGAAATCATAGCATTTTCATGCTATGCTTGCAGCTTTACTAGGGAATTGTGTAGGTGTGGTAGCTTCCCGTTGCTTTCCACACCAGTGAAGGATGATGAGATGATGATGATATGATAATGATAAGGATGATGATGATGGCCATATGATTTCGGGGACCGTTTGGGCCTTAAAGTTTTCCTGACATTTGTCTTACAGCTGAGGAAAAACCCCGATAAAAACCTCACCCAGAAAAACTGCCCCAGACCGGGGATTGAACCCGGGCCCCGCTGCGTGACAAGGCAGCACGCTACCTCGGGACTACAGCGGTGGACATGATTTGTATATATATGTTTAAAATTATTAAGAATCTATCTCACCATAACATGGCCTTAATTTTTAATACAAATGTACATGATTATTATACTAGAGGTTGTACTTTATTGCACAAAGATACTAGTTTCTAAAAAAAAGGTATAAAAGGGATTCGTTATGCATTAATCAACCATTAAAATAACTACTTACCTATTGAATATCAACATTTCACGAATGTTAAACATTTTTCTAATTGTATTAAAAAATATTTTTTCTCATTGCTTTCTTAGTTAATTTTGTTAATTTTATTATTATTAATATTATCCTGTTTAAATATTGTATTTATATGTGTATATATATTGTGCATCTATAGTAGTTTGTATTATTTAAACTTATGCCTGAATTTGTTTTCTTGTTTTTATTGTTAATTGTTTTATGGCCATTATTTTTTTGTATATTGCCCCATAACATGAGCAGTCTTGCTCTTTGGAGTCTTTGAAGAGATAAATAAATAATTAGCAATAAATGTGTTTATATATTGTATTGTTTTGTGATACTTCATACATAATATTATGAAATGAACGTCGTAAATAAATAATGTTTTCTAAATAATTCTAATTTATTTATACAATTACAGTACACAAGAAAAAAAACACATATCATTGAAAAAAAAAACAGGCATCTCCTTTCAATGATTTTTTAAAATGATCCTTATGTTGTGGATCCCACAATAATTGTTTGCTTCTATAAATGTCAACAAGTTTTAACACGTTTTCCTCTGACCACTCCATACTCAAATAATAGGTGCGCACCGAAAGCAACGAACCTCTCAGGTACCCGTCCAAATCTAAACAGCGAACCATCAAAGTGTTCGTGGAAAAAACCGACAATGAGTGGATCGTGGTGAGAGACGCGCGCGCGGCGCGCGCGCCGTTCGCGCGCACCTTAAAACCCCGTCCAAATCTGACGAACATGGTGCGGCGCGCGCGCCGTTCGTGTTTGCGGCGCGCAGGTGTGTACGTACCTTTATGAGCGACCGCAATTCATTAATATTAGGCACCCAGTCCATTCTTATATTTATAATCCCTGCTCACACCTTTGGACATTGGAATATTCAGTTCCCAACATGTCATTCAAGTGAATTCCTTAGGATTTATCTCAATTATGAACCTTAAGCCTGAAGAAAAAGGCCTCTAACAAGAGAACTGTTAACCATTGAATGCGGAAACGAACATTGAAATTACACCCATAGGAGCGTTATGATGTACCAGGACCATGTACGATCAAATGTATGCCGTTTTTAATTACAAGGCACAGATATCTAGACCAGAATCCAGTAATGACAACCACTGTACGTAGCAGATGGACTCATTGTTTGAATAAAAGGGTAATGGATTGAGGCGAGACGTAGCGCGGACTGTAAGCTGTGAGTGTTATCGAATCTACCAAGTCGGTAGATGTATTATTTCCCTATAGCTTAAATGAGAGTTTTGGCGCTGAACTTTAGTTCGTTGCAGTTAAAAACATCAGATAATTTTGTGTGCAATGTCTTTGTACATCATAATGATTCTCTGGAAGAAATTTTAAAGTAGGTTGGGGCATGCAATGATTGACAGTTCCATTGTAAGAAAATTTACTACGTAATACCCAGTATCCTACTAGATGTTTCATTGGATCGGTTTACTAACCACATATTATTCATGACATATATAGGGAAATAAGTGTAACTAAATTCGTGTAGTTAACAAACATCTAACTAGGGAAGCACCAATATCCCCGCAGTGGGATGAACGGTGATCAATCTATCTCTCCATGCCTCTGCCTCAGTTGTCGACTGACCAAAGGTTGTCCACTTCAATATTCCCTGAATCGGCCGCGGTGGACTAGTGGTAATGCACCTTGCCACTGATATCGAGAATCGCGGGTTCAAACCTGGCCGGGGTCGATTGATTTTTTTAGGATGGAAAAATCCCAGGAGCAAGTCCTCCGGGAGGGACTTTAAGCCGAGGGTCCCGAGTCTGAAGATTTTCAGGCTCGTAAAAGATCCTTAAACCTGAATAAAAATTCAAATATTACCGAATTTTGCCATCCTAGTACTATCTTGGTTTCCAAGATGTCAATATGAGGCGGAACAATGACCACGGACCATCCAATGACATCTATACGAAAACAAGAGTGATTAAATTAGTATGGTTCAATTTCTTCCCTGTAGGGGGAGAGCGCCTAAATCGCGTTGAGGTAAACAAGGGCTTACAAAAAAAAACTTACCCTGAACGTCTGATTTTTTTTTTCAATCTGCAGAAGTAAAATCTCATATATGCTTCTTTGTAATAGTTTCTGTGAAATACTGTCTGCAGTTCAGAATAGTTTTTTCTACACAAACGGCATTCCACTGACGCGATTCGTTCAGAAATGATAAACATTTGGATGTGTTAGTGAACTAATCAGAATGGAACGAACTAATGTTTTTTTTGTGAAATTTATTGTGATTTTATGGACACGCTGTATAAATGTAACGGTTTTATCAAGATATTATTGATTATTCGTGTGTTCGAAATTGTTACCGAAGCTGTGCTTCAGTTTGCTTCCCCTGAATACATGGCACTGGAAATGGCATAACAATAAACAAGGTATCTTGAATATGTGACGTCATTTCAGATGAGGTAGAGCGTGAATGAACCACATATATTTGTGTTAATTCATAGAGTTTAACCCACTGGCAGACATGTTTCATTTATTCACTGTCACGTACACCTACCTGTATCTCACTTAGAAACTCTAACTCAATTGTTTTAAGGAAGATCAGACATTCATCTGTTAATGCAAACAGTAGATTATCGTATTCAATGAGCCATTTAAATTATGGCAAAATTGTAAACTTCATTATCATCATCATTATCAACAACAAGGATTAAGCCCAATGGTCCTTCAATTGGTTCTTCAATTTCATCAATGATCTTCCCAACAATCTTCTCCCTTTTGGTTTATAATTATACATTCTTCTTGGTATGCGCTGTTCATTCATTCGTAATACGTGTTGAAGGTAAGCATTTTGATAGTATTTTATTCTTTCACAGAGATTAAATATATTAAGTTTTGTTCTTATATCTTCGTTTTTCTTTTTGTCGGTCCTTTGATATCCTGCTATTGCTCTCAACATCTTCATTTCTGCAGCCTCTATTTGTTTATTATCTGCCTTTGTTAATGCCCATGTTTTACGTCCATAGATAAGAGATAGAACTGCCAATACTTCGTAAAATTTTAAAATAGTTTCTTTTCTAGTTTTATTCAATAAAGTACGTTTCATTATGCCACATGCATAATTGAATCGTTTATTTAAACTTTGGAATATGTTTATAAGAGTAACGAATATCATCATCATCATCATTTCTGGGGAGAGACAGTTGTGAAAGAGGGATAAAAAGAAATTCGTTATTAGAACATTCTGTATCTGATTCTATTTAGCTTACGTTATTACAATTTTATTTCTGGAGGGAAAAAAGAAAATCCTTCCACGGCATTGCTCTAACCTCAACTTCATCATTACCCAGTGTAAGGTACATACATTAATTGGTGTTTCTCATATAATTTATCATATTTATACTACTATTATTATTAATTATTATTATAGTAAGTATTACTATTATTGTTATTATCGTATAAAATGTTGTTTCTACATGAAATTTACATTGCCACATATAATGTATTTTTAACTCTTTATAGTTAGATTGTGTCCACCGCTGTGGTCTCGAGGCGGCGTGCTGCCTTGTCACGCAGCGGGCCCGGGTTCGATCCCCGGTCGGGGCAGTTTTTCTGGGTGAGGTTTTTATCGGGGTTTTTCCTCACCTGTAAGATAAATGTCAGGAAAACTTTAAGGCCAAAACGGTCCCCGAAATCATATGGCCATCATCATTATCATCATCATCCTTATCATTATCATCATCATCATCATCCTTCACCGGTGTGGAAAGCAACGGGAAGCTACCACACCTACACAATTCCCTAGTAAAGCTGCAAGCATAGCATGAAAATGCTACGATTGCAGTGAAGGACCTGCCTTCGGGCAGAATTAGTATGGATGGATAGTTAGATTAGTATATATCTATATTTGTCAAATATTATTTGTATTTGTGCTAGTTATGTGGAAGAGAAGACCTTATGGCCTTAACTCTGCCAGAATTAATAAAACATTATTGTTTATTATTATTATTATTATTATTATTATTATTATTATTATCATTATTACCTTGTCGTGGTGGAGTGACTTGCGTGCTTAAATAACCCTGAGAATTATGTGGAAGGTAGCATTGTTCCGAAAGTGTTATCCATTCCGGACACGTCGAAGACGATAAGCCAGCCGAAGAAAGTATCTTGATAGAAAAAGTGACAATATTTCACCGTAAAATACAACCATCAAGAAACGCGGACATGGATTCTATTGGGGTAAAATTTTCCGGAGGAAAAATAGTCCTCCATTCGGTTCTCCGGGCGGGGAATCCATGCCAAAGACTCAAACACGGGGACGTAGGCCTATTCCTAGGAACATGAGATTAGCTCAGGATAGGCATGTGTTGAGAGCTTATGTCCGTGTGGCCATTAACCTACAGTTTTGATAGTGCGAGTGAATGAGTTAGTTAGTTAGGGGAAGAAGCAAAACTAAATTATCTTGGTTCAGAAACTCTCGCTAGGGAGCTTCCTTTCTCCCATACTGTCGTGAACGGGTTTAGACTATTAAAATGTTTGTGTTAATTAACGATTCTTCTTCCTCCTTCTTCTCGTAGTTTAACCTGTCACTTTGTAGGTATATTTCGATGTTAATGCCTCCCAGGCCTTACAACGGCACGTCCTGTCGGGAGAGAGATTTTAAACTATGGATCACACACATAGGCCTACATTTTTGATCGTGCAAGGACACGGAGGGATTCTCCGAATGAGTGATCGGCACAATACAAGGCCTGTTCCGAGACAACACGAACATTTAAGACAAAACACACCATTCACTCACACATACATTGCAAATATGATAATGATGATTATGATGACCAAATCATGTTCATGGATCACTTAGATCTTAGATCTTAAAGTTTCCTATCATTTGTTTTAAAGTTAGGGAAAACCTCGAAAAAATGACGTCACCCAGGAAACTTGTCCTTACCGAAGATCTAACCTGGGACATCGGCGTTCGAATCAGCGATGCTATCTCGAAACCTCAGCTGTACATTATTTAAGGATACATTTAACATTAAAATATATATAAGTTACGTGTTTTTAGAAATATATTTAACAACAAAAATTAGTGGAAAGAACATGTAGAAAGAATGGAAGAAAGCAGATTACCAAATAAAATCTTACATTACTTTCCGAGACGAAGAAGAGATGTCGGACGTCCTCGGAAGAGATGGTCTTCGATCTATTAGTGAAGACGGAACAGGCAATTAATGCCTAAACCAGGAAGTGAAGAAGAAGAAGTATTTTTAGAAACCTTAAACCATTCAGTGTGAATTAGTTTGTAATTTGGTTTTGAAAATTGCCTATTGGTACACTTTTCTCAGGAAAAACTAAAAGTAGGTACGGTATATAACATTTTCAGGACACTTTACTCACTATCTGGTGAAAACTTTGCATCGGATTCAGTAAAATAGCCATTCATAAACTACACTTTATTAATAATTTATATAATTCTAGCGAATACCCGGCGTGCGCTGCTATGCTTATATAAATTATATATAAAAGGTAAATTAAATTACATGGTATACACTACGATAACCAAACATTGTGGTTGCTGGAGTCAATGTTTAATTTCGAATTTCAGGAAAACCTCCATTTCTAATGGTCGGATTTCGCTACATTTTGGATAATACCTACCTCGGTTTATTTCAATAGGTCATACTGAGTTTCATTGTACAACATTGAAAATTTCGACCGCTAGCGCTTCTACACTCCTACGCCTAATTGTTTGAGAGCATAATAGATAGGAGCTAAAACATTCGCTGTACCTGAAAACATGTTTATACAAAATTTCAAGTTAATCGACCTGCTGCTTTTAGAGTTCTGCGAGCACAAACATGTGCAGACTGAATTTTTAAAGTATATTATACATTATTTAATTATTTTTCACTAAGAGTAATTAATATTATAATTACAAAGAAATAAACGTTATCTCAGTCAAAACATAAATTTATTACGTCGACGTTTCAATCGCCTTATGTGAGATTGTGCGGGCGGGGTGAGGGAGAAATAGTTTAACCTCTCTAATAAACCACGCTTCTACTACCATTTGTGGCGTTTTATAAAAACCACGCAGACTACCGCCATTTATCCGGGATCGTGTTTTGTTACTGCTGCCTCTATTAACGTGGATCTGCTTTCCTGTAAGGTTATCAATCACGAAGTTGCTTGCCTTGGGCCCATAGAAGGCAGCAATCGATTCATCTTTCTCTCTCAGATATATTGACATAAATGAATAATGATTCTCAAGTACATAGAGTGAGTGAAAATGATAATAATTGTATTTCAAGAAAGCTAAACAGCAAAATAGCAAGGGAGCTCGAAATAGTTTCCTACGTGAGTGAATTTCCGTATAGGATTGAAAACAACTACGTGCACATCAATGAAGTAGCAGATAAGTTGAATAAAAGACGACCTTTAATAGAAACAAGTTGTCTGAATTAAAAACAAATTAACAAATACATTTGGATCATTCAATATAACAAAAATATAAACAAATAAATAACGATATTCTTTACAATAGAAAAAAACACACCATACCTCACGCAACACTCATGCTAGCGTCCGAACCAGGGGCCACTTCTTCCCTGGTCTGCCGGACCAACTAAACCACGCCGCTTCTCGGCTTCAGACGAGCTTGTTCATTAGAGCTTCGCTCGCATCGCGAACTGGATGCTGATTCAGTCTTTGAATCTGCTCAAAGAACTAAACGATGAATGCTTGAATGATTGAATGATAACGTTCTGCCAGTGCACCACGTATATGAAGGTTCAGAGGTAGAGGGGAGATGCGCCGTAGACATTGCGCAGCGGGAAGGGTAAAGAGTAGAGAGAGGGGGTAAATACAAGGAGAAAGGGATATTGGCATAGTTCATAAATATTCCAGTATAGGGAGGAGAACGACGTTTCAATAATGTGCCGAAAAACACACTTTCGGTTCAAGATTATTTTAAAGACAGGGTTGTAATTTATAAACAACTATGTCTTGAAAATGATCTCACATAAGGAGATTGAAACGTCGACGTAATAAATTTATGCTTTAATTGAGATAACGTTTATTTCTTACTAATTATGAATTTTTAAATATAATAATAAAGATTAAACATTAAATAAATAACTATCCTAGTTAAAATTCAATCATATCATGCATCCATAATACTTACATACTCACTCACTGGCACTATCGAACCCGTAGGTTCATGGCTGCGCGGACATAAGCTCTCCATACATCCCTATCCTGAGCTAATGATTTCTAATGATTTCCAATCATTCCCTGTATAATCTACTTCCCTCAAATCATAGTTAAAGTTGTTCCCCCATCTCATTCTTGGTCTACCAACTGGGCGTTTTCCCTCTGGCTTTCCTACAAGAAGCTTCCATGCAAGTCTTACATTCCCCATACGTGCAACTTGTTCTACCCATCGCAGTCTACGAGACTTAACTGTTCTTATTATATCTGGCTTCCTATAAAGACCATGTAGTTCATTGTTATGTAGTATTCTCACCTGTTTGTTCATTATTGTATAAAGTCCTAACATTCCATGTTCCTAGGAACATGTCCCTGTGTTTGAACCTTTGGCATGAGTTCCCTGAAGTAGTCCCCGCCCGGAGAACCGAATGTGGGACTATTTGACCTCCGGAAAATTTTACCCTAGTAGAACCCATGTCCGCATTTCTTGACGGTTGTATTTTTACGGTGAAAGGTCGTCACTCTTTCGACCAAGGTACTTTTTTTCGTCTGGCTTATCACCTTCGACCAGTCCGACATGGGTAACCCTATCGGCAGCAATGCTACCGCCGGTATAGCTCTCAGGATCATTTAAGCACGCAAGCCACTCCACCACGACAAGGTAAAGATACCATGGAGGGCCTGCATCCATAATAATAATAATAATAATAATAATAATAATAATAATAATAATAATAATAATAATAATAATAATAATAATAATAATAATACTAATAATAATAATAACAATAAAAATAATAATAATAACAGTAATAAAAATAATAATAATAATAATAATAATAATAATAATAATAATAATAATAATAGGCCTAATGTTGTATATAAGCTGGCAGAATTAAGGCCATTAAAGCCTTCTCTTCTACTCAACCAGTAAATAATAAAATAATGCAAAATTTTATATATTTATACAATTTTAAAATAATATCCAAATATTCACTAACAATACACTTTCCTACTGGGGAATAATGATAATATTAAAAAACCATAGAATGAAGTAAAGTGATAAAAGATTCATAGATGAATATTTATATGTATCAACACTTTTAAAATTCATATTAAAGTAATCTGTTATACACAATGTATTTTCATTATATGGAACGTGGCTGAATTCAAATACCTAGGAACAATAATCACAAATAGGAACGACATGCACAAAGAAATTAAACATAGGCTCAATTCTGGAAATGTATTACAGGGTTCTTGACGTCCCACCTCCTTTCAAATACCGTTAAACTGAAATATATGAAACTATTATTCTACCAGTTATATTATATGGATGCGAAACATGGACTCTTACTTTAAGGGAGAAAAAGTATATTAGGAGTATTTGAGAACAAAGTTCTTAAGAAAACTTTCGGACCAAAGAGAGATGAACAGACAGGGAATGGAGAAGACTACATAACAATGGACTACACGGTCTTAATAGGAAGCCGGATATAATAAGAACAGTTAAGTCTCATAGACTGCGATGAGCAGGACATGTGGCACTAACGGGGATTGAAAAACATGCATGGGAAGCTTCTTGCAAGAAAACCGGAGGAAAAACGCCCAGTTGGTAGACAAAAATGAGGTGGGAGAATAACATTGACTATGCTTTGAGGCAAGTAGATTATACAGGGGATGGCTTGAAAACATTAACTCACGATAGGGATGTATGGAGAGCTTATATCGGGCGGCCACAAACCTATGGGTTCGATAGTGACAGTGAGTTAGTTGGTCATATAAGCTGGCAGAATTAAGGCCATAAAACCTTCTTTTCTACTCAATTAGTAAATAATAAAATAATGAAAAATTTCATACACTTTTTCAATTTTAAAATATTATCCAAATATGCGCTAACAAATATACACTTTGCTATTGTGCAGTAATGTTAATATTAAGATACTGTAGAATGAAATGAAGTGAGAAAGCATCCAAAGACGAAAATTTATATGTATCAACACTTTTAAAATTAATATTAAAGCAACCTGTTATACTTACTTACTTACTCACAGGCACTATCGAACCTGTAGGTTCATGGCCGCGCGGACATAAGCTCTGCATACATCCCTATCCTGAGCTAATGCTTTCCAATCATTCCCTGTATAATATACTTCCCTCAAACCATAGTTAATGATGTTCTGGCACCTCATTCTTGGTCTACCAACTGGGCGTTTTCCTTCTGGCTTTCCTACAAGAAGTTTCCATGCACGTCTTTCATTCCCCATACGCGCAACATGTTCTGCCCATGTTATACACATAGTATTTTAATTGTGTCGAACTTAAGATGTCAGTTAATTTAGATTTGAATAATGACAGACCCTGACACTACTGGTGAGTGCTAATAAAACACGTACAATGTAACTTCTAAGGAAAATTTATACACATAAACACTGAATGAAGTTAAACTTTCTCTCACTTATTTATCATAGATTATTGGAAAAATCTACCTCAATCAGGCCTGTAGTTTTGGGATCGTTAAAATCAAATTGTTTAACTTAATTTAAATTGATTCATGTACAGGCTACTAATCTATTATATAAAAATTAATGTTTGTTTGTTCGTACTTTATGCGCGGCCATACCGTTGATCCGATTGTGATGGGGCTTTTAGAAAAATGTTCAGGAGATTTCCGGGATGAATATACCGGTAGGCTATAAGAAAGTTGTGATACTCAACTCTTATATCCTTAACCCTCAACTGGTAGGGTGGGGTCAGAATGACTCAGGCTATTATTTGGAAACGCTCCTTCTCATATACCTAAAACATTTTCTACCTGAAACTCTGTGTACTCTATCCTCAGTCTGTTCTTGAACCTTGGGCGAAGTGGAAGCTTCATTGTGTTTTTGCATTTTTGTGTTATTTCAGTTTTTTTAACGTCTTGCGCTTCTCAGGTCACTTTGACCCCAGCCTACCTTAAACGTAACTATTTTTTCATTTAGCAGAAGAATGATTTTTTTCATTATTATTTCAGGGTAGGGGCCTACACTTGTATTCATTTCTGAATTTATTTTTTATAGTGAACGATGTATTAAAACCTAACTAGTGAAGAGTTAACTAGCATTTTGAATGAATCAGATGATGAATATGCCCTCCATGGTATCTTTACCTTGTCGTGGTGGAGTGGCTTGTGTGCTTAAATGATCCTGAGAGCTATGCCGGCGGTAGCATTGCTGCCGATAGGGTTACCCATGCCGGACTGGTCGAAGGTGATAAGCCAGACGAAATAAGCACCTTGGTCGAAAGAGTGACGATCTTTCACCGTAAAAATACAACCGTCAAGAAATGCGGACATGGGTTCTACTGGGGTAAAATTTTCCGGAGGTCAAATAGTCCCCCATTCGGTTCTCCGGGCGGGGACTACTTCAGGGAACCCATGCCAAAGGCTCAAACACAGGGACATGTTCCTAGGAACATGGAATGTTAGGACTTTATACAATAGCGGGGCACTAGAGATATTAACGCGGGAATTGGATAAATCGCCCTTGGATATAGTCGCTTTACAGGAAGTTAGGTGGCCAGGAGAAGGTAGTCAGGAATCAGGAAGCTTTGCATTATACTATGGGGGTGCAGAAAGACCTGCATTTGGAACGGGTTTTTTAGTCAGAAGGAGGATCCTATCCGCTATCCGAGATATTAAGTTTGTTAGTGATAGGATATCATACATAATTCTAAAGGGTAAACGACATGATTTTATAATTGTAAATGTACATGCCCCCACAGAAGATAAAGATGACAAGATCAAGGATGAGTTCTATGAAGAATTAGAATGCTTATTTGATAGCCTTTCACGATATCATATGAAAATTGTCTTAGGAGATTTTAATGCAAAAGTGGGGCGGGAAGATATATTCAAACCAACAATAGGCAAATTCAGTCTTCATGAAGATAGTAACGACAACGGGGTTAGATTAGTCACATTTGCCACATCAAAGAATCTCATTGTTAAGAGCACAACATTTCAGCATAAGGATATTCATAAATACACCTGACGTCCCCAGATGGAGAAACTCGGAACCAGATAGATCATGTATTAGTGGATAAACGCTGGCACAGTAGCATCATTGATGTTAGATCAGTTAGAGGGACAGACTGCAATTCAGATCATCATCAGGTCAGGGTGAAAATCAGACAACGGCTATCGCTTATGAGAGGAACAAATGCTAAAGATGATTCTGTAAAATATGAATTAAAAAACTTGAAAAATGATGAAATGCGGCAAGAATACCAAATCAAAATTGCTAATAGATTTGAAATACTGGAATCTTCAGATAACAATGTGGCAAACGAAGAAGAAACTGATATAAATAAAGAATGGGAGGCTATGAGAGATACTATTAAATTGTCAGCATCAGAAAGCATTGGTTGTTTAAAAAAGAGGCAAAACAAGAAATGGTTTGATGAGGAATGTGCCGACATTGTAAAGAAAAGAAAGCTAGCAAAAATGAAATGGTTACACGAGCCAAATGAAGTAAATTTAGAGCAATTGGGTAGTGTAAGACGGGAAACCACCAAGTTACTAAAGAGTAAAAAGAGGGAATATTTGAGAGAGAAGATTAATGATCTTGAAATGAATGCAAAAAATAGGAACATTAGAGAATTATATCAGGGAATTAGTATAGAGAAGAAAGGGTTTCAGGCTAGAACAAACATAATTCGGAATGAAAATGGGGATATGATTGCAGATTCCAAGAGTATATTAAATAGATGGAAAAGTTATTTTAATCAGCTATTAAATGTACATACAGAACAGGACATTGAGGAGGATAAGTTACAGACAGCAGAAATGCTAGTCTCAGAGCCAAGTGCATTAGAGGTTGAAATGGCAATTGAAAAATTGAAGATGTATAAAGCATCAGGTTCAGATGAGATCCCAGCAGAACTGATAAAATCAGGGGGAGAAAAATTGATGGACAAGATACGCTGTTTGCTTAGTATGATTTGGGAAAAAGAAGCTCTTCCAGATGAATGGAAGGAATCAATTATCGGACCAATTTATAAGAAAGGAGATAAAACTGATTGTAACAACTATAGGGGCATCTCATTACTTTCAACTTCGTACAAAATTCTAACAAATATATTAGTAAGCAGACTTACTCCCTATATTGATGACATTCTAGGAGATCATCAATGTGCATTTAGAAGAAACAGGTCTACAACAGATCAGATTTTAGTATAAGACAGATTTTAGAAAAGAAATGGGAATATAATGGTACTGTACATCAACTATACGTAGACTTCCAAAAGCATATGATTCAATTAAGAGGGAGAAGTTATATAGTATCCTGCTGGAGTTCGGAATTCCTAAAAAGTTAGTTAGACTTATACGAATGTGTCTAAATGGCTCAACGAGTAGGGTGCGTGTAGGCAAACAGTTTTCAGACACTTTTGAAATCCAGAATGGGTTGAAGCAAGGAGATGCACTATCTCCTCTACTATTTAATTTTGTACTAGAGCATGCCATTAAATCTTTAGAGAATGAGGAAGGCTTACAACTGAATGGTATTAATAAGCTGTTAGTTTATGCTGATGATGTAGTACTACTGGCCGATAGCGAGGAGATACTAAAGGCCAACACGCACACACTATTGAGTAACACTAAGAAATTAGGACTGGAAGTAAATATCAGTAAAACTAAATATATGGTCACACGTAGAAATTCAGTATATAATGGAAGTGGACAGCTAATGACAAATGAGGGAAATTTTGAGGAATTGGCTGAATTCAAATACCTAGGAACAATAATCAGAAATAGGAATGAGATGCACAAAGAAATTAAACATAGGCTCAATTCTGGAAATGCATGCTATTATGCATTGCAGAGACTTTTGATGTCCAACTCCTTTCAAAAAACGTTAAGCTGAAAATATATAAAACTATTATTCTACCAGTTATATTATATGGGTGCGAAACATGGACTCTTACTTAAGGGAGGAAAGGAGATTACGAGTATTTGAGAATAAAGTTCTTAGGAAAATTTTTGGACCAAAGAGAGATGAACAGACAGGTGAATGGAGAAGACTACATAACAATGAACTACACGGTCTTTATAGGAAGCCAGATATAATAAGAACAGTTAAGTCCCGTAGACTGCGATGGGCAGGACATGTTGCGCGTATGGGGAATGAAAGACGTGCATGGAAACTTCTTGTAGGAAAGCCAGAAGGAAAACGCCCAGTTGGTAGACCAAGAATGAGATGGGAGAACAACATTAACTATGATTTGAGGGAAGTCGATTATACAGGGAATGATTGGAAAGCATTAGCTCAGGATAGGGATATATGGAGAGCTTATGTCCGTGCGGCCATGAACCTACGGGTTCGATAGTGCCAGTGAGTAAGTAAGTAAGTAAGTAAGTAAGATGATGAATATGAGAATGAAGTTGATGAAAATTTTGTTATTGAGAGTGAACACGACACTGATAGTGAACAAAGTGGCAATTCTGATGACGATGATGTAGATGGTAATCCTGATGTTGACGATACAGCTTTCATGTAAGGTAAAGATATATACAAGTGGAGTCATGATCTCATTTTACGAGGACGCACCGCTAAACCCAATATCATTACATATCTTCCTGGAATTCGCGGAGATAGTAAGGAATCCCCCACTTTAGAACCAGAACTTTCTTGGAATTTTCTTCTTACAGATGACATTCTAGATATTATTGTAAGACACACAAATGATGAAATAGAGAGGAAAAGAAGCAATTATTCCAACCTCGGAAAAGAGGTAGATACATTACGGGGGACAGTTGGTTTTCGTCTATAGACGTGGCTGATGAATTGAAGAATAGAGGATTGACCTTTGTGGAAACGGTTAGGAAAAATAAGACAAATTCCTCCAGAATTTCTTCCACAGAAGAAAAGAACTGTAGGTTCATCTGTATGTTCCAAAAAAGAACAAAGCTGTCATTCTGAATTCCACTATACATCACACCAAATGTATCGATAGCGATACACAAAAGCCGAAAATAATACAATTCCATAACATGACCAAAGGTAGAGTTGATTCCTTGTATCAGAAAGTTTCAACCTATTCTTCTGCTCGAAGGACGAGACGATGGCCAATGGTGATATTTTTTTGCCATAATGGATATCGCTACAGTAAATGGTCATATACTTATGACAAGCAGAAAAGAGGCAAAATCCATTACCAGGCGTCAATTCATTATTGCTCTCGGAAAATCACTTGTCATCCTGAAAGTGTTCGCAGAAGTAGCATCAAGGAATTGCCTCGTGAACTCCGGCAGATGATTGAGAAAGTTGGTGGTATATCCGGCCCAAGCACAGAAAAGGAAGCCTACCGTGACTCCAGGAAATATGAAAATATGTTGTACCTGTCCTTGTGGTCGGAATGGGAAAGCTGGAACAAATTGTGAATTGTGTATGAAATTGCTATGTGCAGGATGTACTAAAAAAATCTGTCCTGTCTGTTTTTGAATAATATTGTCAATTTAGGTATATGAAGAATGGAGTTACTACTCAGTTGGAATTATGATCTGTCTCCTGATTAGAGTGATAGGATAATTTA
The DNA here is from genome assembly GCA_030220185.1 of Diploptera punctata. NCBI lineage: Eukaryota > Metazoa > Arthropoda > Insecta > Blattodea > Blaberidae > Diploptera > Diploptera punctata. The sequence continues at coordinate 5,135,717 of JASPKZ010007817.1, forward strand.
TTACAATTATTTTTTATAGTCCTAGAGTGATTATTGAGATTTACCAAGTTTCAAATTCCAGTACTGTGTTCTTCTGTTTTGTTACTAAATGATAATAATTAATTAGATTTAATATTGTTATTCTTGTGTAATTGATCTTAGTTTACTATATTAGTGTAATTCCTACATGCTGTTTTTTATATAGTCAATGTATATGTCTGAATGTACAATCTGTGTCTAAAATATATTTTTTAATGCACTCCAAGAAAAATAAATTAAATTCTGTTATTTAGACGTGATGTACTTAGTTAAAATTAGGTGTGAGGAGGTTGCAATTTATTAGGTTAATATATTATGTCAGATATAGTCAAATAATAAAGTCCAAACATATGCATTTCCTTTATTATATTATCAGGGTCATAATGACCCCACCCTACCAGTTATGTAACAGAAATTTCACCCTACCAGTTGAGGGTTAAAAATCGCCCTTTGTAGTGGAAAACGATTAAATGGATTATGCTGCCTAAACCATAACAAATACACAAAATTAATTTACACAGAAATGAATTTTTCAAAAAGCTCTACAAAAAAGTCCGCGACAGCATATATTACTCACAATAACCATTTTTGTCTTTCATTGATACCAAAAAGATCGTGACATGTACGTAGATTCGTAAGCAAGCATAGCAGCACATGGCGGGTATTCTTTTACGGATAACTCACAATAACAAATTTTGTCTTTTAGCTCAGTTATGCCAAGAAGATCGGGATATGTAGGTTCCCGGAAAATGCCGGGTAAACAGAACGGGGTATCTAAAAATAATTGCGATATAAATGTTTCCTTTTACAACATAAAATATTAATTTTCGTATTTCAGCTCATTTATGTCAAGAAGAACGGATAAGTAGATTCCCGGGCAACGCCGGGTAATCAGCACAGGGTATCTAAAAATATAAATGTGTAATTATTTTTCCTTTTACTTATTCAACTAAACATGAAAACAAATTAATTTTCATTTATTTAGGCGTATCAGCGCACGCCGGGCAATAGCTAGTAATATATAATTACGTCTTAATTTGTGAATTTTCTGGTAAGAAAGTAACTTCTATTTTTATCGTCTGGCCATGATACGAGAATTGAATGTGCGGGCAGGACAAATCTACCAGGTACGCTAGTAAAATATAAATAAATACATACAAACTTTAAGGAGCGGTCGGCAGCGTTGATCTAGTTCGTATGTTCCTTTCCTCTGATCCCTAGGGTCAAGGATTGAAACCAGGGCGTACTCAATGCATTTGTATTCCCTTCAAGTATCATTAAACCTTTTTGATTACCAATAAAAAAACTTACATTTTCCGATTTTTAACACTCCGATGGAAGAATTCACGAGGGACTTTAAGTTGTGGATAATAATTATTACCATTAATTAATTATTTAGTCAGCAAATTTCACGATAGGGATAGAGGGATTCTCGTTAATCCAATCATGCACATCACTAATTAGATATATTGTTGGGCCCAATTACTCTGTTGTCATAGTCCTTCACACTTATCTGCAATCCAATCTCACCTTTAACCCTTGTTTTCCTCATTATTATTGAAATACAATAAAATCATGTTACTTTTGGTCGTCCTCTTCTTTTCTACTGTCCCGAACTCTAGTAGAGCGGTTAGAGTTGCCTTGGTGGAAAGCTACATGGTTGTTCCGGTTTGAATCATCATGGATGAAAATATTTTGTCGTGCAATTCCAGCCAGTATAGAATCAGTATCGTGAGGAATTTCAATAGCTGATATAAGTAGCGGCCTAAGGTTGAGGAATACAACTATAAAGGTTGCGAGATACGACTTGTTGACAACGTGGATGATTGGATGATTGCCAGAGCTGTTATTAACACATGGGGGGATGATGCTAGCAGCCGGCTTATAAGCTAAGGTCCTTCAAGGCCTGTCGCATCATGCAGTTAGAGTTCTTTATTCTACCAGGTGGCGCCCAATATAATATGTTTTCTCGGTAATCTCTCTTCTGAAAATATATTTACATCCATCCATAGTAATTCTGCCCGAAGCATTTCCATGCTATGCTTTGCAGTTTTACTAGGGAATTGTAGGTGTGGTAGCTTCCCATTGCTTTCCACACCGGTGAAGGATGATGATGAGAAGGATAAGGATGATGATGATGATGTTGATGGCCATATGATTTCGGGGACCGTTTGGGCCTTAGGGTTTTCCTGACATTTGTCTTACAGGTGAGGAAAAACCCCTATAAGAACCTCACCCAGAAAAAACTGCCCCGACCGCGGATCGAACCCGGGACCGCTGCGTGACAAGGCAGCACGCTACCTCGAGACCACAGTGCTGGACTATCTTTACATAACCGTGATATTTTAATCTTTGCTTGTTTTAAATCCAGAATTGAATGTAGACGTATTACGAATGAATGAACAGCGCATACCAAGAAGAATGTATCATTATAAACCAAAGGGAGAAGAATGTTGGGAAGATCATTGAAGAGATGGGGAGAAGAATGTTGGGAAGACCATTGAAGAGATGGAAGGGCCAATTCGACCTATAATGAGATCGGAGCAGGCCATTGGGCCTAATCCTTGTTGTTGTTGTTGATGATGATGATGATGAATTGAATGTAAAACATTCATATTTTGTTTAATTACACTATTTCGTATCCTATCTCTTCTAGAAATCCTGCTGAACTCCTCCAAGAATCCATTTTTACAGAATTTAATTTAGTTGTCTTTCTTGATTTATATCCCTATGTTTCAGCACCGTATGTAATAATAATAATAATAATAATAATAATAATAATAATAATAATAATAATTTTTATTATTCCGGCTTTTACAATGAATATACATTTTTCCGGTACCCATGTTCACAGTTAACTACACATTTATTTCAACACATTTTTCCATTCTTGTCTGTTCATCCATATATCTTCTTCTATTTCCCATTCCCTCTTAGTTTCATTGATTCCCTGAATCCATGTAATATTTGGTCCACCTTTCTTTTTCCTTCTCTGTGGTTCCCAATCCATGATTATCTTAGGTAGTCTTCCTTCTTCCATCCTTCCAATGTGTCCGTACCAATTTAATTGTTTCTTCTTTATAAAATCTAATATTGAATATTGTACCTGCATTTTTTCTTTTATACATGTTTTTCGGATTTTAATAATAATAATATAATAATAATAATAATAATAATAATAATAATAATAATAATAATAATAATAATAATAATAATAATAATAATAATAATAGAGCTTATGTGTTTGATGAAACTAATTTAAAACTGTGGAATTATTGTGCAGAATTTTCTGCAAAGTAAGAGTTTTGGAAGGATTATGTATAAATTATCAAGTTTGGAGTCGCTTCATTTAAATCAATTGGTTGAACATCTTCTTCTCCCAGGACAACAATTCCAGTATCTAAAATACTGCAGACGATAGCAGTGTTTGGGATACATGTAACAACAGAATCCGTTGGGTAAAGAAAGGAGCTTATTCCCTACTACGAGTCCCTCCCTCCAGAGCCACTGCATGCATAATAATAACGTCCTCATTCCGAAATCTGCTGCTGAATTTGCAAAACGTTTATTCAAATGACCTGGCAAAGCAAGGGAGTGAGACAAGGGTGTGAACGGGGATATTGCCAAATATGTATTCCAGCACTTGTAGTGCAAGTTTCGCGGAATTAGATCGCGGCAACTCAGCATCCCAACAATACGGAAAAGTAGAAACTCTACCAGTTTGCAGATAGTACTTAAGTAGAAGTGAAGTTTGAAAGCAGACTATAATCATTAAAACAGACATTCAGAGTAAGAAAGCAGAATACAGCGGGATTCTTCACATAGTTCAACAACTTCGAGTAAACATTCTCTTACTAACAGGAATGTACTCAAATCCTAACTAGTGTAGATTCACTTCTTATGCTACTCACTTGTAAATTTCAGAGGAATCTGGATCTATTGAGGATCTAAATATGAAAAGCTTTTCTTCTTTTTTTATCTTCTTCGGTACATAAATTACGCACTGAAACTATCGACACCACAGGTTCAAGGCTGCTTGGACATACGCTCTCCACATGTCCATATCCTCAGCTACATTTTCCAATGATTACTTGCAAAATTTACCTCCCTCAATGAGACATCTAGTATGCAACTAAGGTATTATTTGGATGGATGAAGGTCAGTTAAATTTTGCACAGAGGCCTTTTTCTTCAGACCTGCGGTTCTTTTACGAGCCAGAAAACCTTCAGACTCGCGGCCCATGGCTTGAAGTCCTTTGTATTATTTCCATCCTAAAAATCCACCAAGCTCAGCCGGGTTTGAACTCGCGACCCTCGGGTCTAGAGGCAAGGATTGCCAATAGAGCACCGCAGCCGACCTTGAATGGAAAAGTCTCGCTAAATTTTGCTCAGAGGCTCTAATTTAGTCAACATTAATAAAATTCATAATACAATTGTATTGTTTTCAGGGTCAATAGATACTGACCTATCACCTGCTCCTCGTGTTGATGTTGAATCTAGTTCCGAAAGGCCTGTACATAATTAACAGTTTACAAAATTGAGGATACGTACCTACTAGATAACAATTTTATAATTTTTTATATTATAATTTTAATGTTGTTCTAATTTAGGCATGAGGTTCTTTTACAAACCTGAAAATCTTCCGACTGGGGACCCATGGCTTAAAGTCCTTTTCGGAAGACTTGACCCTTGGATTTTCCTTCCTAAAAAATCATAGATCTCATTCGGTTTGATCCCGCGAACGTCGGATCAAAGGATAGGAATTTATCTACAGACTACAGAAAATTATTATAGCTTGAATAGTTTAGAAACACCAATTTATATATCGTTGTACCCTTAACTTTGATTAGATAATAATAAATACATTTGTATTATAGTAATGAGAAGTAAGGACATCCATCGAATCTCAACTAAAGTGATGGATTCCCTGATGCGATCACAAAATAAATTAAGACGTCCTGCTAGAACTTCAGTTAGAATCAGCTATCCTTCTTCGTAAACAAATATCAGTACCACTGGGAAACTTAAGTTAAACGTATATCTATGGAGAGCATCCTAAAAGCCATGGTTCACTACTATCAGGATGGAAAGAGATCATTGGGTCGTCCGGAGAAGAGGTGGATTTAAAATCATCCAACCATTAAGAACGTAATGGGCCATTAGCCTTATGTGTAATATAATGTACGCTTAAAAACTATACAATAGTTACCTTGTAGGTCCGTCTTCTCAATTTAGGTTGTTTTATAACTCTGTAGGCTTTTCCGGACTAGTCCCATCATCAGCAGAGTGCATTAGGTCCGTACTTGTCGACCCTTGTTGAAGCATTGATTTGGTTGTGAGTATTTTGTACAGAGAATTGTGTGAACTGGGTGTATTTTCATTAAGAATTAGGTTGTTATCGATTTCTCTTAGAATTTCGATTTCCTCCAGTATATTTATCCTCTTTGGAATGTTTTCTCTATGTAATTTTGTGAGGGTGTTATCGATGTTATGCATACGGTGTCCAGCCTGAATTAAGCCTACATGTTTTAGCATCGAGCCTTATATGTGTACGCAGTTGACAATAAAAATCGTGATCCCATCTGTCTCGAACTCGCAAATGTTTGGCTTGTAGCATATTCATAGCTAGATTAGCTTATAATGTTGAATTTATAATTATATCGGTTTAACTTCCTACTATTTACCTCCGGAAAATGTTACTCCAGTTGAACCCATAACCGCATTTCTTGAATTTATATTTTGAGGTGAAGTATGGAAAACTGAGAATAATATTAAGTTTCTAGTTAAAATTCTTCGGTCCAAATAGAGATGAACAAACAGGCGAATGGAGAAGATTTCGTAACAGTGAGCTACATGATCTTTATGGGAAACTAGATATAATAAGAACAGTGAACTCCCATAGACTGCAATGAGCAGGATATGTAGTTCGAATGGGAAATGAAGGACATACGTGGAAACCCCTGGTAAGAAAACCAGGGAAAAAGCGCCCAGTAGAAAGGGCAAGAATAAGGTGACAATAAAATTATCCATGATATGAAGGAAGTAGAATATACATTAGCTCAAGTTAGGGATATATATATATATATATATGTGTGTGTGTATACATGGAGAGCTTATGTCCGCACGGTCATTAACCTACGGGTTCCATAGGGCAAGTAATTTAATTATTGGTCTAACTACTCCCGGAAAATATGGAACTAGAACATTTGAAAATGTAGTTCCTACTTTAAATAATATCTCTCTAAAATACAATTGAAGAATATCTACATCTAAAACAAAAATATTAGCTTTGAAAGGAAAATGTGCAATAAGAACAAAAATAGTGATAAATAATGTAATCATAGACCTAGTTCAGAATTTTAATTATTTGGGATGTCATTTAGGTAATGACAGATATTTTGATAAACACACTAAAATATAACGATTCAATTATTGATGTGGCACAATTAAACGTCCTTTATTGAATAAAACTAGAAAATAAACTATTTTAAAATTTTACAAAGTATTGGCAGTTCCATCTCTTATCTATGGATGTGAAACTGGGACATTAACAAAGGCAGATAGTAAACAAATGGAGGCTGAAGAAATGAAGATGTTGAGTGCAATAGCAGGATACCAAAGGACCGATAAAAATAAAAACGAAGATATAGGAATAGAACTTAATATATTTAATCTCTATGAAAAAATAAAATACTATCAAAATGCTTACCTTTAGCACGTATTACGAATGAATGAACAGCGCATACCAAGAAGAATGTATATTTATAAATCAAAAGGGAGAAGATTGTTGGGAAGATCACTGAAGAGATGGAAGGACCAATTCGACCTATAATGAGATCGGAACAGGCCATTGGGCTTAATCCCTGTTGTTGTTGTTGATGATGATGATGATGATGATGATGATGAAGTTCCTAGGAAGTTTTTGAACCAAATAGAGTCAAGTAGAAAGACGTATGGATAAAAGAACATAAAAATGAGGTACATATCCTTTATGGGAAACCAAATATAATAAGACACTACTGTCTAGTGAAATGTACCACGATTGGGAAATGAAAGAAGGGCATAGAAACTTGGACTAGGAAAAGCTGAGTAGTTTGACCAGGAGTGAGTTTGGAGAAAAATATGCACTATGATTTCTGGGAGATGAATTTGGAAAGGTATAATTGGAAAACAATGGCTGTGGAAAAAAATATATGGAATAGAATGAAATAAGGCAAGGAAACTTCTTGTAGGAAAACCAAAGGAAAAGCGTCCAATAGTTAAGACAAAAATGCGTTTGGAGAATTACATTAAGTTCTATAGTAATTACAATTCCGGCTTTGACATAGAGCATCGAGTCTAGGACAATATGGAAACAGTATATTGCGATACAAGTGAGGTAAGCACTTGTTACTGACCGAGAAAATTTTAAAAAAGACAAGGCGCTTGCGCCGAGTTTTTTCAATTTTCGAGACTGTTACGTGCTTACCTCATGTGTATTGCATACTATTTTTTGGTCGATGTGACTAATGTTTATTAAAAAATATAGTAATAAATGAATTAAAATATTGGTTGGATGTAAATGACTTCTATGAGAAAGAAACATTTGGTGATCGTTGCTATGTAGCTTTTCATTTGTTTTATTATAAGCAAGGATTGTTGGCTGTGGAGACATTTTTATATGTAGTACCGTGATTAGAATCTGTTTGATAATTTTATTATGGAAGGAGTCATGGTAGATGATAGAGAAATTTAAGAAGCCTCGAGAGTAGGATGTTCTGCATTAATTCCCGAAAAGTCTAAGAGAGATACGAGTTAGTGTACAAAACATTCAAGAAATGTTTTATTTTACTTACCGAACGTATGATTTTATAGTCCATATCAGCATTGCGATTTATTTTGTTTGCATAGCAACCAGGTTAGATGTGGGAACGTTGACTTGCTTCCAGTAACAATAATGTTGGTAAGTATAAGAAATTAGTCATATCGACCAAAAAAGAATATAGTCGTATCCAGGCGTCAGAAATGAACATTTTTAGATCATTATTAGGATATACAAAATAAAATAAAATAAATAAAATATATGCTATATATGAAAAATATATAAATACAGACATCAATGGAAGGAACATTTGGAAATAATGGATGATAGGAGAATATAAAAATAATTCTGTCATATAAACCAAGAGAACGACAAGATCCTAGACGATCAAGGCAGAGATGGAATGTGGTCGAAATAGAACATTCGGCTCTAAACCATGAAAGGAAGTAGAAGAATAAGTACAAGAAAATGAGAATAATAATCATGATTGAAAGGATATTAATTATAGAGGAAATAATTGGAATAGAAAAGATTGGATAGATAAGATTGGAGAGTTTATGCCCGCGTGAGCATGAACCGACGAGTCCCATCATGTCAATGAATTTAGTTAATCGATGTAACCTTAATTCTGATTTAGATATAATGAACAAATTGTATAGGTTTGTAAAATGATATTGATTAATTTTAAGTGCATGATATATGTTCGTGGTCAGGTACTGTGGCTTCACAGCTGCTGGTGTATTACACGTTTGGTTATATATCAAACAGTGTAATGCGTATATGAATTTCCAGATACATACTTCTGCAGATAACCCGAACAAATGTTTAGCTGCAACATGAAATCTGATCTGGGCACGAGTTAAAAATGAATGAATCACACACAAAAAAGAGAGATTTATTTATCAGATCGTCATATTGGTAAGCACTTGTTTTCTCTCATAATCTCATGGAGTTCACATGCATAAACCAATTTTGAATTTTAATCTATATTGAATACTAAGAAAAACACGTAGATTGAAATAAGATGTCTTATCGTGTCATTGTTTAACATGAATTTGTCCAACGCTACAGACTCGGGGTAAAAGGTGGGCCCCAATTCGATCCTCGCTCGTTATAAGATTCTTGTGTGAGGTGTTCTTCGGGGTTTTTCCTCACTTGTAAGAACATTTCGGTAAATTCTAAGGTCCCAATAATCTCCGAACTCCATTCATCAAATTAACTAACTCTTTGGGACTGTTGAACCCGTAGGTTCACGGCCATGCGAACATGAGCTATCCGTACATTCCAATCCTGATCTAATGTTTTTCAATCATCTTAATATAGACGTACTTCCCTCAAATCATGATTAGTGTTGTTTTTCTATGTCTTTCTTGATCCACCTACTGGGCGCTTTCCCTCTAGTTTTCCTTCAAGGAGTTTCCAAAACCCTTCTTTCATTTCCCATTAATGTCACATGTCCTGTACATCGCAGTCTACGAAATTTAACTGCTCTTATTATATCTGTTTTCCCATAAAGATAATGAAGCTCACTTACAAGGTCTCATTCATTCGCCTGTCTGTTCGTCTATGTTTGGTCCAAATTCTTTACTGAGAATTTTATTTTCAAATACTCCATCCTATTCGTTTTTCCTCCCTTCATGTCGTTCACCTTTTAGAATTATGTACGATTTCACTGACAAACTTAATATCTCGGTAAGCGGACAGGATCCTCCTTCGTATTTAAAAAAAGTTCCGAATACAGATATCGCTGCACCCCATAGTACAATGTACATAGTACAATCTAAAGCTACCTGATTCCTGACTACCTTCTCTTGGTCAACTAATTTCCTGTAAAATATTCTAAGGATATTTATCTAGTTCCCGCGTTAATATTTGTAGTCCATCACTGGTATATAATGTCCTAATATTTCATCTCGTAGGAACATGCCCCTGTGTTCGAACCTTTGCCACGGATTTCCTGAAGTAGTCCTCGCCCAGAGAACCGAATTTTATTACTTTACTACTTTACCTCGAAAAATGTTACCCCAGTGGAACCCACGTCCGCGTAATCTGACAGTTGTAATTTTTACGGTGAACGTTTGTCACTCTTTTCACCAAGTCACGTTTTAGGTCCGGCTTATTCACTACGACCAGTCCGGCATGGGTAACCCTTTCGGCAGCAATGCTACCGCCGATATAGCTCTCAGGATCATTTAAGCAAGGAAACCTCTACAGCACGACTGGGTGAACATAACATAGAGGCCCATCTACCCGCCACAATAATTCATATAATAATAGCCTTATAAATTATGAATGTGAGGGAATTTTGTTTATAGTTTATGTTGTTATGGAAGTAGTCCCGCAATTAAGGTTATCATTCAAAATTTTCTATATTATATTTTAGTAAAACAATTTAATATATTAAAAAATAAACCAATAGAACAAGTGGTAAGATATAACTTCCTAGGTTGCGAAATATCATACACAGCAGAAACAGATATAAATAACAAACTAAATAAGTTTAATTATATAACAGGAACACTAAAAAGAACTTTAAAAAATAAAGCCAGAAAAGACTCTATAATGAAATTATACAAGACAATGGCAGTGCCTATTATTACTTATGGATCCGAAACATGGACAGTGACAACACAACAATCTGCCAGAATACAAGCTGCTGAAATGAGATTCCTCAGACCAATAGCAGGATATCAAGGAACAGACAAAAAACATAACTCATAAATAAGACAACAACTAAAAGTAGAGGAATTAAACACAACAATAGTGAAATACAGAATAAACTGGAAAGAACACTTGGCAAGGATGACTGAGAATATAATACCAAAAGCAGCATACAGCTATTCACCACGAGGAAGAAGAAATTTGGGAAGACCGAAGAAAAGATGGAAACGGCAGCAATCTGAAGCCGGAACAGGCTAGTAAATAAGCATAAACCGTGATGAAAAAGAAGAAGATGAAGAAAATTTAAGGTTATTCTCTACCAGGGTACCATTTGTGAATATTTTATCGAAAAACCAGTACTGCTAGCGTCATGTTGCCCAATATGATAACACACGTTACCGCTGGACCCAATTGCTAGCAAGTTTACTCACATATACGAGGATTCCATCGCAGAAATCCACCTACATTAGTGGGCAAGTTAGGGTGAAAAATGGGCAAGTTAATGTTAGTTCAGGTAAGTTAGATTGAGAAAAGCGGGAGTTAGTGTACAGCTGATTGTTTAGCATTCACTTGTTTATTAGCGTATTTTTGTGATATGTTGGTTGCACTAACTAATACATATTTTACATTGTAAATATAAAGTTCTTAGGTTACTTTGAGATCAACTTCTGACTTAATTTCTCAATTTAAAAAATCAACGTATATATTTTTCCCAGGTAATTACCTGAACAATTATTCATATACTGCAAAAATAAATTGTGTGTTTTTATTTTATTTTATGTGAATTTGTATTTGTACGTTGACATAGAATCCCCAAATTAAATTAAAGTAAAATACAGTAAAACTGGTTCAAAGCGGAATCGCATGGGACCAATTTTTTTCCACATTAGACAACATTCCGCATTATAAAAAAATTAACGAATCTTAGATTATAGAGCACTGTATATGACTTTTTACGTACCTTGGATTAATTGTAGTTCCGCTGCCGTTGGAAAGTGAAGTATAGTATGTACGAGCGACTTCGACGGTAACGTGCGAAAAACAGTCACGTTTCGTCTCTTATGTGCGTATCCTGAAATTAAAGTATGCAGTTTCGGTCTCCACTCACTAACTATACTTTCGTCCACATCCTTTGATTTCCTGCAAATTTCAATCACACTACATTGTGTCGTCTTTAAAAACTGTACACAACCAATCTGAAGATGCTTTGAAATCGTTATTCCCCAGGGATATAGCAACAGCTAGAGCTTGACTTTGGAGCACGGGTCCGAAAATTTGGAGATTTTTTGATCGTGGACTTGTAAAACACTCTCACACCTCTTTGATTTCTTGATTTTTCTCCCTCTTCATAAGACTATTTCCTTGCATCCATTTATTCATTATTTTTTCTTTGTGTTTTAAAACACATAAACTTGGGTTTTTCCACATTCTAATATAGGCATTATTTCGCGTACTGAGAGTTTGTTTTCTTTATCGTCATTCACTCTAATATATGACACATAGCCATCTTTATTCCGTAAATTCAGGACGGTACATGTGAAAGATACATATACAATCGGTCAGATCTTTAACTTATTCAAGATTTTACAATGCACTGGTTAATTGTAAGACAGATGTCATACGCCAAATATTTGTTAAACGAACCTGTATTTTGCAAAACGGGTGTGCAGTGAGTCCGAAAGAAAATTCCAGACACTCTACTTCACCCGGCGGCAGGAATCATCACTTATTGTTAATTCGCCTAACGGAAATTCAATGAAGAGGAAACTAATTTATTTCTCTCTATCTTTCCGCCTTATAAACATTTTCATGAATTTAGCAGAAATATTCTTCCGTTTCCGCCTTAGACAAATTTCGTTTTATACAAAATAAATACACGTAAATTACTATGATTTTGCCGGGACCAATACATTTGTTCACATTGTAAAGATTTCCGCATTATTCATGTTCCGGATTAAACAAGTTTTGCTGTATGTGGGGGGCTATGCAAAATGTTAGCATGCACTACAATGGAACAGGCTTGTTAAAAACACATATAAATATTGGTTAGATATAACTTATAGTAATTTGATTTTATGAGTCGTTTTTATCTATGGTTATATTTTAGACTAATATTTTTATTTGCAAAGTAATAAACTGTCTTCAACGAATGGTGCCATCAGGTAGTGAAGTAGAAGTCGAGGGCCGATGTGGCCCGCGAGTTACAGGTTGGAAATCACAAGCCTAGGTGATAGCGAAAATAAAATCTGGTAATAATGATAACTGAGTAGGAAATTAGAGACATATAATCCTGAAAGGTGCATTTTAGCGTAAGAAAGTGAGAGTATAAGCGGCAACAAGTACTCTGAACCGCACTTCCCGTACGTCTTCTTCACCGCGAGGCACCTCATACAATATTAACTCCGGAAACCACTCTAGCGCACTATATTCATTCCTGCAATCTCTCAATTACAGTGACATCCACAGCGTCAAAAATATAACTTGAATTTTATTATTTATCGAAACCACAGTATACTGTGACAAGGAACAGTTTTTTATGCCAGCTCATAATACATAAATACATTTAAAAATAATCAACCTTTTGACCTTTTCGAATGGCAAACCTATATTTTTAAAATGGCTTTTGTCAACAGCATCAGCACTAGAGTCCGATTCAAGTTTCGGCTTCCCTCAGTACCTTCTTGCAGGCATCTCTGTCTCTAGGAATCAGCACACCATACTTCGTTTCTCAGCCTCATCAGATCTTCCAAAATTCCATCCATCCAACGAAATCTCGATTGTACTTTTTCCTTCAAATTTACATTCCATGATTTTCTTGGGTATCTTATGTACAGTCATTCTTTGTACTTCACCTGTCCATCGCAATCTTGAAACTAATTGATGTAACCACATCAGGAGACTTATACGACTGATAGAGCTCAGTGTTATATCTTATACTAGTACAGTCATCAAGTTCTGAGACTTTACGCCTGAGGATAGGGACCCACAAGAAGCTGAATGTCTCACAAGATGCCGATAACTAGGCGTACACTTAAATAGAATCACATCCTCCCTCAAAGTAGTCGCCTTTGGCCGTCATGCACGTTTGCCAACGGTGGTAGGTATAGCTGTTGGAAGCACCGCTGAAAGATTTTGGCAGGAAGGTCCCGTATGGCTTCTCTTGTGGCAGTCATGACCTCTTCGGAAGAATGAAATCTACGCACACGTAGGATTGCTTTCATGCGATGAAAGGGGGATAAAATCGTCATGTGATTATCACGTTGGTCTTGCGACAGGATTCCTGGAACACTGTGCTGGATAAGGTAACACGAGACATGTTCAGGTCATCATTTTGTAACAAGTATCATGGCTGACCCCTACCACTGCTGCCAGATCGTCTACTGATTGGGAGCGGTTAGCACGCACCAACGTCACAACTTCTTCGACCTTGCGTTTAGTTCGAATTGTTTGTGGCCGACCAGTACGCACATCATCTTCCAAATTGTATCTTCCTTGCAAAAAAGTCGGTGTCACCTACACACAACACTGAGACTAAATGCGTATTCACCGTAAACTTACTGCATCATTTGAAACGTTTCGACAGCGGTTTTGTCTAATTTCTGACAGAATTTGATGTTGCTCTAACTGTGACATCTCGAGTTCCGACACGCGCATCCAAATCACCGTCACGACAAAGGCCGTAGTTCTCCTTGCAGTGAATGCACTCAACTATCTCTTACTGGGATGAGAGAACAACTGACAAGGTACCATACCACGGCGCCACCTATGCGCTATAGCGTAAAACAGCGCCACTATGCGCTCAGTCTCAAAACTTAATGACTGTACCACGGACATCATTATCCCTTGTTGCATATTGGGCTATACATTTATCTTAATATCTTATTTTGAAAAGAACTCAGTCTTGACTTACCGGTCTTGGACAAAATCCATGTATCACTGTCTTATATTAATATTAGTTTTACCAGAGTTTTACATATAAAAAATTTTGTTTCTGTTGTAAGAAGCTTTGACATTATCATCATGGTTCAACAGCCCGTTGCAGCCTTGACCGCCCCTACAATGCGCCTCCATTCGTCTCTCCATCTTGCACATTATTTAGATTCTCAACATAATTTTTTTTACGGGGTGAGGTTATCAGCCACGTGCCCAGCCTTGACTTAAAGTGCCTCAATAATGCAAAATATACTTTATTGACGCTTCAGTTAACAAACTTTTTTTTCGAAATCGAAAAATATATTCAAAATTAAAAATACATATTTTTATTCCATGCCTTCAGTTTGTCATTTCGGCACTTCTGCTATTCTCTCCTGGCATTGGCATATTGTAACTCACTTCTGAGGTTGGGGAGCCTGGAAGGCAGGGTTAGGCAGCCCCAATGATATGATGGATGATGATGATCGTAATGTTGCGCCAGGAGAGACCTTAATCATAAACTTAATCTAATGAGGTTAATATGATAATGATGGCCGGATGATGTTTGGGGACCGTTTGGGCCTTAAAGTGTTCTGATATTTGTCTTACAGATGAGGAAAATTCCGGAAAAAACCACACTCAGGAAATTTGTACCGACCGGGATCTAACAAAGGCCTTATGTGTGACAAGGCAGCACGCTACTTCGAGACTACAGCTGAAAAATAATAAAATGTGGTAATTATTTACTTGTTCAAATGAACAATGAAAAGTAAACTATTTCATTGTAAAAGACAATAAACCGATAAAAATGCTAGAGACGATTTTCAATTTATGATTCCTTATGTCAATTAGTGTCCACCGCTGTGGTCTCGACGTAGCGTGCTGCCTTGTCACGCAGCGGGCCCGGGTTCGATCCCCGGTCGGGGTAGTTTTTCTGGGTGAGGTTTTTATCGGAGTTTTTCCTCACCTGTAAGACAAATGTCAGGAAAACTTTAAGGCCCAAACGGTCCCCGAAATCATATGGCCATCATCATCATCAACATCATCCTTCACCGGTGTGGAAAGCAACGGGAAGCTACCACACCTATAATTCCCTAGTAAAGCTGCAACCATAGCACGAAAATGCTATGATTGCAGTGAAGCACCTGCCTTCGGGCGTAATTACTATGGGTGGATGGATGTCAATTAGTAGACTATTCACAAAGATGGAACATACTTCAAACATTTATATCTTCCAAACTACAAAAAAAATAGAAACACAATTCCAAAGTTCCTGAAAAGAGAATTGTTTGAAGTTCCGATCACGGCCGTTGATTGTTTGTATTAAAATGACGACACATCAGGACGTTGGATTGGAAGAGGAGGAGCAGAACATCAACTTCATCTCCGGTGGCCTCCCAGGTCACCAGACCTAACCCCGTGTGATTTTTATCTGTGGGGATACGTAAAAGACCGTGTTTTTATCCCCTATGCCCGACACTCTTGAAAATCTGCGACATCGAATTATTGAAGCTGTGAATTCGATAACTAGAGACCAGCTGATTCGTGTGTGAAAAAAAAGAGCCTCAGTTTGATATTTGTCGTGTAACACATGGTGCTCATGTTCATCATCATCATCTTCATCATCATCATCTTCATCATCATCATCATCATCATAATCTTCATGGTAGACCGTCGGCCTGTTCCGCTCTCAGAATCCATCATCCCATTGTCTACTAGGACGTCCCACATGTCTATAATCTTGAGGTTGGTACAACAGTGCTTGTTTTGTTAGCCTAGATGAGCCCATTCTTAAAATATGTTCAAACCATTTTTTTATAGCTCTGTATATTTTCATTTAGATACATTTTGAGTTCTTGCCTCATTGTTCCATTAGGAATATGGTATTTTAGAGTATATCCTTCAACGTATCTAAGGAACTTCATGTCTGACGTTTCTAGTAATATTCTATCTGATATATTCATGACCTAATATTCTGATCCATACGTCACAATGGGAACTGCCATTACTTTATAAAACTTTAGCATTGTTTCTTTTGTCGTTTTTGTTTGTAGTTCTCATATTGAATGCATACAATTGTGACATTTGAACTTTTCTCTTTTCATGAACGTTGGAATTGTGTTTCTATTTTCTGTAGTTTGGAAGAAATAAATGTTTGAAATCTGTTCCTTCTTTGCGAATAGCCTGTATTATACTTGAATTAACAAATCAATTGATTTGGTGTTTACTTGAAGAAAATCTCATTATTATTCTTTATTTGTATGATTTTCAGCTTATTTCCCAAATCCTCGGAGGAACGCATTGGATGTGCAGCCACTGTCTATCCATCTCTTTGCTGGTCTTTCTCTTGCTCTTCTTCCGTCCATTGGTTTATCTTCTTTAGATATTTTCGCAAGAAGGTTAAAGCAGATATCGGTAAAAAAAATCCTGCGAAGGATCAAGAAAATAATCTTTCGAAGCCATGATGTGGACATAATTAGTCATCCCTTGGAGTAAAGAAATGCATGCAGAAAATACCATTGAGGAATGCAGAAGTAGTTTTCTTTGAAAAAAAACGTAAAATATAAGATTAATGGTATTATTATTATTATTATTATTATTATTATTATTTATTATTATTATTATATTATTATTGAATGAATAAAATATGGAAGTCGATAATTGAATAATTCTAATAGCATAGAATAAATTACATTGTTTGAGAGGGAAAAAAAATAATTCTCTAATAACTTGTAGTTTTATAAACTTGATTTAAAAGTATTGAAGTTTATGATGAAGTGGAAAATCCATTATGTATTTAATAAATAAAACTATCAAAGTTTTATATAATTTTGGTAAATATTCATTTCATTTAATATTTATAACAGCTGTTTCAATACTGTATCTTCATCAAACAAATATCATAAATACTAAAAAAAAATATATATTTATGTGCTTAATCGTCCAGTCAGCATCGTTGACTATACACATAAATAAAACATGTATTATATTTATGACATTATTCTAATAAAGATAGACTGGTTGATTATACAGATAAATATAACATTTATTTGTATTTATGATATTCATCTGATGAAGGGATAGTGCACTGGAACAGCTGTTAAGAATGTCAAATAAAATAAATATTAATGAAAATCTAAAGTGCCCTCAAACAAATACTGACGAGGATAAAATAGAATACAAATATAAAAGCGCTGTCCCGAAACGAGAAGTAATAAAATTGAAACATGAAAGTTGGGACAACTATATAAGTACTGGTACTACAAAACAGGATTTCCATGGGTCACAAGACGTAGCTTTCAAAATAATGAAGCACTTAAACTCTACAGAAAGAGACATAGCTAGGATAAATAATATTACAGAGGAAGAATGGACTAGATTTTATTATAGTCACTGGACAAATATAGATGAATATGTCATCTTCTTCTTCTTCTACTACAAGGTTTAGGCTATGCAGCCTGTTCCGGCGAAGTTAAAAGTGGAGTCCATCTTCTACGTGGTCGGCCAACATCTCTTGTTCCTCTGGGATTATACAGGATAGTTCTTTTTGGTATTCTTTCGTTGTTCATTCTCATTAAGTGTTCTGTCCATTTCTTGTTATTTTCGCTGATTTTATCTTCAATTTTATATATATTTAATTCTTCTCATATAGTTTCATTCCTTATTCTATCCGCTCTTGTGCATCCTTTCACATTACGTAAAAACAGCATTTCCGCAGTCTGTATCCTGCTTTTATCCCTTGATTTCATTATCCAATTTTCACTTCCATACAACAACAAAGGAACAGCCATTGTTTTATATAATTTAAGTTTCGTATCTTTCCTTGTTTTCCGACCTAAGGTTCTTTTTATGGTTCCACAAATAGCCTGAAATTTATTTACTTTATTTTCTATATGAATTTATGCTATGAATATGTCATTAACCTAACATTATCAAATATAGCAGAAATTCATCTCATTGAAATGAAATAATTAGATACAGCACTCATAACGCCCAAGAATAATAAAAAACTCCAGGATCAGAGGATATAAATGTTCAACTTTTGAAATATTTGCCGAAAAGAGTTAAACGGAGATTTCTAGAAATAATCAACATATGTTGGAGGACTTTTACTACTCCATACGAATAGAAAAAAAAGGAATTATTTGTCCCATTAAAAAAAAAGGTAACAGAAACGGCTGTCAGAAATTATAGAGGCATATATTTATTAAATGCAGCCTTAAAGTATTTGCCAAGAAAATAACTGGCCATCTAAATATAATAAACGAACATGTATAGATAGAAGAACAAAAAGGTTTTCCTAAAGGACGCTCCTTCTCAGATAGTATATTTATAACAGAACAAATTATCCAAAAATAACAATAATTTAATCTCCCAACATATTGTTAAATATCGACTGTGAAAAAGAATTTTATAAGTTAATATTGATGAAACTATGGGAAATTATGTATAAAAGAGCCTTCCCTCAGCATCTAATACAATTAATCCAGAGTCTGTTTTTTTTCGAACACATGTAATAGTAAAAAGAGATAAAACAGGACGAATTCAAATAAAAACAAACCAAGGAGTTAAACTAGGATGCCCAATCTCTCCATTTATCAGCATATATTTTGACGACGCCATTAGAAATGACAACAATTAAACAATAATTTTAAAATTATGACCAAGCCTTGAACACTATATTGTTCGCAGATGATCAGGCAATTTTTGCAATGAACGAGTTACACATCGTTACCCATAAATTAAATTAAATTATAAGTAAATGCAATATGCGCATATAAAAAAACTAAAACTAATAGTTTTCGGAGGATTAAACATACATAATGCAAAATGATCAATAATAAATTAGCAGAAGAATTAGTTTTGTGTATTTATTGTGTTTGACGGTATATTTATCAACGAACCCTGGAAAGGGGACCCTGAAACTCCGGACTCCCTCCAAAAAATAGTTCCCATTGCAACCTATGGAATAGATCTCATTTGGGAGAAGTTGAGTTATTTTTCACTGAGAGTAAATAATCACGATTCTTGAAAGCCGCCCTAGGTGTCTCAAAACACACAAAGTCGAGGCTCATATGAACTCGCCAGGGAACCTTCTTCACAGAAGAACTGCGTATGAGGCTACCATCCACAGACAGCTCAAATAAACTACTTCAGGAAAGGGAGAAGAAGAGACAATAGATATGGCTGGACCTTTATACAACAGAAGCCATGACAAACAGATCCTGGACCAACACCAATCAAGAACTCCGACACCTGGTGAACTCAATAGCAGTGCATGGATACCACCACAAGACCAAGTGTTTCCACGATCCCGGGAACAATTGTGTGTGTGAACTGTGCGAGCAACCATGCGACTGTTACCGTGTAACCACCTGCAAAAAACGAGGGAAATCTCTGGTAGAATTCTGCAAATAACAAGCTATGTGAATGAAATCAATGACAAAACTTATGTAACATATATTTTCTGCACAACTTGTGTGCATTTATTCTATTATTATAAATTAACAGAACAAGTAAACAATTTCAACTACTTACAGTTCAACGTACCTTACTGTCAAAATAATTATATAAACTTAAAATTAAATACATTTTATAATGTGTGGGCAATAACAAGAAAAACTTTAAAAAATAAAACAATAAAAAAATTTAATACACAAGTGATCTTCTTGGTGATATAATATTAAAATATATATGTAGTCAATATGCCCATTTCACCAATTAATGTTTTAAAATGGTCAACAAGTTTCTACAGCCAAGCTGTCATTCTCAAGACCAGATATTGACAGTCAATATCTGGTCTTGAGAATGACAGCTTGGCTGTAGAAACTTGTTGACCATTTTAAAACATTAATTGGTGAAATGGGCATATTGACTACATATATATTTTAATAAAAAAATTACTCAATTAAACTAATGGTTGTTAAAAGTGATGTTGTATAAGTTATTGAGAAAGAAGACTGAAGTTATTTAGCAACTTAAAAAAACATGTCAGATGACATGATACCTAAAATACGTGTTGAAGCGAGGGGCAAAATAAGGAAGGGGAGACCAAAAGAACTGGATTCAGGGAGTGCAAGGAATATGGCGTCGAGATATTAACAGAGAGTGATGCCCAGAATAGGGATGTATGGAGGAGTAAAATTTACAATGGATTGTAGGAGAACTATTGTATTGAGGGAAAATTTCAGCTAAAAATTATTTGATTTAATGGATATCTTTCCAGTCAGAGCTGTTTTCTACTGTTCATTTTTTAAATCATCAAAATCATTTACTGATGCTCCATTAAAAATGCCACTATTTTCATTTCAATATATAATTTACAGGAATTAAGTCACTGTTGTCTTTATAATGCAAATCAATGCAGCCACATATGTACTTGCTGAAGTAATAAAAAGATATATAATTTAAAATTAAAATACTGCCTAGGGTTAATTTCGCTACAAATATTCGATTCATCAATATGGGATGGTTGCAGCAACTCCCGTTAGCATAAATTATGCAACCTGCATCCCAGACAGAATAATCGAATATTTTTAGCGGAATTAACACACGTACTATTTTCATTTTAAATTAATGTACTTCGACTAAAGTTACGCCTGACTCCACTACTCATTAATTATCGTTTAACAGGTTTTAAATGCATACAACGTCTTCGTGTTCCCAAAAAATATGTTTTGATTATCTTCTTCCATTTATCTCTATACTTCCAGTTACCATCCTGCCGTTCCCTTTTCCATCATCAAATTCATATTTTCCTCTATCCATGGTGTCTTCCTAGGTCCTCTCTTCTTTTTCTCCCATTTCGAATCCACTCCAAATTCCCAACAGACAATCTATCTTCATTCATCCTCTTCACGTATTCAAACCATTGTAATTGTTTGATTTCCTACAAATAGCATAATTGTCTTATTAAAGCTCATTTTTTCTTAAATAATACTGTTTCTGATACTGTCTAATTTAGAGCATCGTGCAGATCTTAGAAAACTAATTTCTGTAGACTGCAATTTCGACTATAATTTGTCATTTACAGTCCACGTTTCTGCTCCATAGGTCATTAAACGTCTTACTATTTATTTATAAATATGGATTTTAGTCCCTCCATGGTATCTTTGCCTTGTCGTGGTGGAGTGGCTTGTGTGCTTAAATGATCCTGAGAGCTATGCCGGCGGTAGCATTGCTGCCGATAGGGTTACCCATGCCGGACTGGTCGAAGGTGATAAGCCAGACGAAAAAAGTACCTTGGGCGAAAGAGTGACGATCTTTCACCGTAAAAATACAACCGTCAAGAAATGCGGACATGGGTTCAACTGGGGTAAAATCCCCCATTCGGATCTCCGGGTGGGGACTACCTCAGGGAACCCATGAGCTTATGTCCGCGCGACCATGAACCTACGGGTTCGATAGTGCCAGTGAGTAAGTAAGTAAGTAAGTATGTATATGGATTTTAGTATCTTTGAATATTTGTTCATCCCACAAAATTCCATTGAACATTGCTACTGCAGATCGACCTTTAACTATTCTTTTTGATATTTCCCAGAAGCCAGCTAATTGCTCATTTAGAGAAAATAAAAAAAAAATCTAAAAGTCCAGTACAAATAAGCCGAATGGAACAAATGAACTCCATTACTTATCTAATATATAACAATTAATGTTTGTTTGTTGCTTTGATTGTTTGTTTCTTCGTACTTTATGGGCGGCCATACCGTTAATCCGATTGAGATGGGGCTTTTTGCAAAATGTTCAGGAGATTCCCGGGATGAATATTGGCTATAAGAGAGATGTGATACTCAACTTCTACACCCTTAAAAATCGCACTTTGTAGTGGAAAACGTGAAAAAAGGTAGCTCTTTGGACACTTAAATGGCTTATGCTGCCTAAACCATAACAAATACACAAACTTAATATACACAGAATTGAATATCTCAAACAGCTCTACAAAAAAGTCCACGACAGCATATGTTTATTCTCTTACGGATAACTCACAATAACCACTTTTGTCTTTCAGTGATGCCAAGAAGATCGGGACAAGTACGTAGATTCTTGTGCAAGCATAGCAGCACATGACGGGTATTCTTTGAAGGATAACTCACAATAACGATTTTTGTCTTTTAGCCAAGAAGATCAAGATAATAG
This sequence comes from Diploptera punctata, assembly GCA_030220185.1. Taxonomy (NCBI): domain Eukaryota; kingdom Metazoa; phylum Arthropoda; class Insecta; order Blattodea; family Blaberidae; genus Diploptera; species Diploptera punctata. The sequence goes on from JASPKZ010007817.1 coordinate 5,158,244, forward strand.
ATTCCAGGCCAACACCGGGCAAACAGCACGGGGTATCTAAAAAAATAATTGTGATATAAATTGTTCCTCCCACTTTTTAACTAAACATAAAACCATTAATTTTCATATTTTTGCTCATTTATATCAAGACGATCAGGATAATTAGATTCTTGGGTAACGCCGTAGCCGAGCGGTTAAGGTAGGAAGCCTTGGCGCAGAGCTACGGGACTTGCGCTGGTTCGAGTCTCCATGGGGGAAGAAATTTTCTCATGGTATTTCGGCCAGTATGGGACCGGTGCCCACCCAGCATCGTGAGGCAATTGGTTAGCTACAATAAGTAGCGGCTCCAGGTTGAGGAACCAGCTATAACGGCTGGGGGACTCGACATGCTAACCACATGTCACCCCTACACTGGCTGTTGATCATATACCTCTGTGATTGACACATGTGGATGTGAAGGGCCAGCAGCCAGCTGGTAAAAGGGCAACCGCTGAAAAGTGGAAAGACCCTCAATCGGAAAAAATCGGGTAACGCCGGGTAATCAGCACGGGGTATCTAAAAATATAAATTTATAAGTATTTTTCCTTTTACTTATGCAACTAAACCTAAATGCACATTAATTTACATTTATTTAGGCGTCATGGTATCTTTACCTTGTCGTGGTGGAGTGGCTTGCGTGCTTAAATGATCCTGAGAGCTATGCCGGCGGTAGCATTGCTGCCGATAGGGTTACCCATGCCGGACTGGTCGAAGGTGATAAGCCAGACGAAAAAAGTACCTTGGGCGAAAGAGTGACGATCTTTCACCGTAAAAATACAACCGTCAAGAAATGCGGACATGGGTTCATCTATGGAGAGCTTATGTCCGCGCGGCCATGAACCTTCGGGTTCGATAGTGCCAGTGAGTAAGTAAGTGAGTAAGTAGCAGCGCAAACCGGGTATTAGCTATTAACAAATGTAATATAAAGGGCAAATGGCGATCTTTTAAAGAATATGCCACCCAATTGAGAAACAATAATATCCACCATAATAAGAATAAATAGTACCGGAAAAATGTATTTGTCCATTACTTTGTTAAACTACATCAAAACCTGAAGGCAATTTGGAAATCGGTTCCATCACCACTTTTACATTGTAAGAATAATTGTTTATACGTAAGCTAACAAATTTTCTCTACTGTACTGGTTAGTAGTTATCAACTACAAAAGCGATTCAATGTGGTTCCTACCAAGTTAATTGCATACATTGTACCTGCGGATCATGTTCTGGTGCACTCGCTCCTTCTTATTCTTATAATGACAAAGTGAAACTTTTTTATACTACCCTTGACACTGAGTAATGTCACGAAACCAGTGAATGTTGGGTTGTGTAATTGTCACTATTTGAGTCGTAAACTATTAAATTACTATCAATTTATCCCCGGCAGACGCAGGAGATTTAAAAGCTTAATGCAAGCTTGCACGTGGAGCACGAAAACAGTACATTTCAATACGTCATCAGCTCAGTCCCCTCTGGAAGCCCTAGAAGTTTATAAAAAATTAATTTATAATAAATTATATTTATAAAGGTAGTTTTAACTTTTTTTCCCCAACATTTCTTATGATTGACAGGTATACCAAAGTGTTTCCGAAACACCGCATTAGTTAATTATAGTTACATACAAATTGATTTGCACATCTGTGCTCGCTATCTCATACCCAGCGTTCGAGGCAAATTTCATGGGTGATTTTTTCTTATTTTTCCTCAACTGTTATAAAAATGTCACAAAACATTAAAGCCCAATAGGTCTAAGAACATAATTTGGCCATCATAAACATCATTATCATATTCGCCATGTTTAGTATGAATGTGTGTTAAATTGTGTGTTTAGTCTTAATGTTGTGTTGTCTAGGAGGAGGTCCTGACATTGAGCTGATCACTCATTCAGAGGCCCTCCATGTCCTTGTACAGTAATAATGGATGTAACCTATGTGATTGCATAGTTTAACATCCCTCTCCCAAGATGTTGTGGCATTCTACAGCCCGGGTGGCTTATAGAATAAAATATTACCTATGCTAATATTAATAATAATAATAATAATAATAATAATAATAATAATTATTATTATTATTATTATTATTATTCGAAGATGCCCAAGACCGTAGGCTTTGGAGGTTTGGCACGGGAAGACGGCAGCAGCTGTAAAAACCCGAAGATAAAGAGAGATTATTATTATTATTATTATTATTATTATTATTATTATTATTATTATTATTATTATTACAGCTTTATTTTACCTGGCAAAGTTGAGGCCTTAAAGCCTTGTCTACCACTCAACCAGGTTAAAAAAATACAAAAATATTCTTAGTCTAATTACAATAAAAATAAATATTACATATTATGTCTACAATATAATTATTATTTACAAAATATTTTGATTTAATCTAGATTTAACAAATTAAATGTAAAATGTATAAAATAGAAAAATGAGAAAAAAACTACTAATGTCCTAGAATAAATTTAACTCTCGAGAAAAAATAATGATTTGACAACAGGTAACTGTATAAGCGTGACTTAAAAGTACCAAGTGTGCGGCAACCCCTGATATCTTGAGGAAGGAAATTCCAGGAGCGGGCAGAGGCTACTGTGAAATAAGTAGAATAAGAGGAAGTGCTGTAGAGAGAGATTGTTAGGAGACTTATCTTGTGACCTAGTGTCAATATTGTGGTAAGAAGATAACTTCTCATACTGGACGCCAGTTAACTAGGAGTATAAGAATACAGAAGCTTGAAAAGAAGTGAAAGAGAGTGCAATATATGTCTGTGTAAGACGGAGCCAAGACAGCTTATTGAAGTGTTCGAAAATATATCATCGGCGGATATTGAAAATGAATCGAACGCAAACATTATGAACACGCTCCAATCTCTGCGAAAAGTCATAGTTTAGATCATTACTATATAACGTCACAATAATAGTGTGGCAACACAAGATTCTGTACAAGGGAAATTCTGCACAGAGATTAAACTACGTTAATGGAATGGAATTGTTTACTAAATAAAACTATCAAAATTTTATATGATTTTTATAACTCTAATTTATTTAATATTCTTAACAGCTGTTTCAATAATTATTAGTCAACAGTGGTTTTGTTGCCCTTCATACTGTAAAGTAAAGTGATCCCACGTCAGAAGGCCCTTGGGGTAGTGCGAGGTTAAGGTTCCCACTTTTTCTGAACAATCGACACTTGATGTCAGCTCTGTGTGACGGCCGCCTTTACCTCCAGAACAAGCGTCTGGTACTCACTTCCGTTAGAGGCTGACCCCAGGGCCATAGTGCCGCCAGAAGGTTTGGGTCAGTTTAAAAATCCTGACCCCACCGGGGACTCGAACCCTCGACCTTCCAGCTTGTAGCTCAGTGCCTTAACTACTACGCTACGGCGTGCCCTTGATATAATATTAATTTCGGATATATTTACGCTCACAATTCATTGAACTATCAATGATTTCCGTAGATTTGCTCTGTTATTTTTTTAACTTTATTTTCACTTTCACAATTCATGAAATTATCAATGATTTTGGAAAATTTGCTCTATTATTTTTTTTTAATTTATTTTCACTTTACACTACAAAAATCGGAAAATATGAAAAAAAAACAGATATATTTATGTCAACTGTTTTTTTTAAATTAGTATACACTGACGTAAAAGGAAAGAAAAATAATCAATTGAGTTGGTGAAAAAATTATCAGGTGTATATAAATTGAAGTGTGGCACATGTGACAATGTCTATATAGGACAAACTGGTAGACCTTTTATATCTCGGATAAAGGAACACATGAGAGCATATAACAGAAATTTAGAAAATTCAAACTATGCTAACCACCTATTCCAATTTAATCATTGTTTCGATCCAAATTTTGAAATTTTACATATTTGTGATAAGGGTAAGAAGTTAGATCTTTTGGAGGCTGTAGAAATTAATAAGTTTAAGAGTAGTAAAAAACTGTTAAATTCTCAACTTGATTTGAATGAATCCCCTTTGTTAAATTTAAAAATTTAAATAAATATTGTTGTATTGTTGCTTAGATCAGTTGGAACACAATTCATAATTTGGTAACATGTCTGAAGAAGGTACAGTGTACCGAAACAGCTCTCACTGAATTATATAATAAATATGAAAATCAAATAAAACTACGTTTTATTTTTATTTAATTAACAGGAAAGAAAAATGTCTAAAACCCATGTTATACTTCAGTGAAACGCCTTTTATAAGATTTTCTTCTATTATTTTTAGAGCACAATAAGCACTTTCATGAATATATTCGCAAACCTTTCACTTTAAAACATAGAAATTCGCAGAGATATCCACTGCAACAAAAAAAAATATTTTGTAGAGCTGTGTTATTTATCCTTCCCACATTGCAGCGTAATCGACATTCTTGATTCTATCATGCTACATTTAATGTATTTAAACGAAAATGTAATGTTACATTTAATTTCTCTGGGAAGTAGTTAGAGCAACCACCTTCATATTCATAAATAGGATTAAATTTGATAGCTCCTTGTAATGCAACTATTTCACAGAGTATGAGATTGCAGCCAACTGGGAAGACGGGTCTCATTGCTGCAACACTGCCGGGATAATGTTAACTAATATCGTATGTCTACAATAACTTCTCTCCGTTATAATGTTCTAATGCTTTGCACTTCAAGTCCTGGTTGTTTACCAGCTGCTACTACAGAAAGCAGCGTTCCCTCTCTAACACACGCTACCTTCTATATATTATCTGTTACAAATTGTTATTTAACCCATTCGCTTCAGCTTTAAATTCTCAATGTATTCTCCAAGAAACCAAATATAAGTTAGCGTAAATTATATTGTCTACTAGAAGTCCCTGCCATGCGTTGCTGTGGCTAAGGTATACGTTAAAAATTTAAATTAAATTGCTGTCTTTCAGCTAGTTTACTTAAAACTAATATTTACACACGAAATTAATAATATTACAAATAAGATAAACACTGAACACACTTAAATTATGAAATAATCAATATTTGTAATTCAATTGAAATTCGCGGTTGCAACAAAAAGCACAGCCATCTGGATCTCTCTTTGTTAAATAATAAACCAATTACCTTACACCGCCATCTGTTAGAATCGTATGGAACTCACAGATAATTATAACTCTTTGTTAAATAATAAACAAATAATTTGCAATAAAACATAATGCGACTATACATTTAGTTATAAAATACCCTAAGTCTCAAGTTGGATCAAACTGCACACAGTGTGCAACATTTTATTAAAATCGGCTCAGTAGTTTAGGATTCCATCCCGGACAAACAACGTGACACGAAATTTGTATATATTAAGATTTTCAGAGATTCAAAACAAACAAAAAATAACGGTACTTGAGATCACGATAAGTTTGAAGGCGAAAACACATTTATCTGCTATTCATAAATGTTAATAAAAGATCGCCCTGCCAAGGGATGTACAAAATATTGCAAAATATATAACAGCAGAGCTAAGGGAGTGTATCCGGTCTGCTGAGTTGTAGGCCATTTAACAGCCGGCGAGTTTACCTCGTCTATTGAGGCGAATGAGTTAAGAAAGAGTATAGCTTGCACACTCTAAACTAGCAGGCCGTGACGCTATATTTCTGAAATTCTCATTGCAAACGTCTAGGGCTTGCAGAGGGGACTGAGCAGATGACTTTTGATTAGGAAACTTACAGTTTTCGTGCTTCAGAATCAAGTTCGCATAAAGCGTTTATATCTCCCGCGTCTACCGGGGATAAATCGATAGTCATTTAACGATTTATGACTCAAATAATTACATTTACACAACTCAATATTCACTGATTTCGTGACAATGTTCAATGACGAGGGAAAAATAAAAATGTTTCTCTTTTCCACTGTAAGAACAAGATGGAACGAGTGAACCTGAACATGTGCAATGTGTGCAACGAAGTTGACGGTCGCCACATCGAACCGCTGTTTTAGTGAATAACTACTAACCACAATATTAAGGACAGTAGAGAGGTTAGATTAGTTTACGTATAAACAATTATTCTTTATTAGTTAATTATGGTTTCATATTAATTTATTATTCCACAAGTATGCTCTCGTTACATCATCGCTATCTCATTACCAGCGGTCAGGACACGTTTTATTGGTGATATTTTGGAGGGGGTTTACCCAACTGTAAGAGAATTGTTAGGAAACTATAATGCCCAAACGGTCCCAGAACATAATCTTGCTATCATAACCATTATTACTCGTGTTATTATTGTACTTTGGGAAACAAGAGGTGAATTGGTACTAATGACAACCACTGTGTGACGAAACATACCTTGAAATTTCTCCCAGTGAAGTGTTGTGATATACCAAGGCTATGTACAAAAAAAGTCTGCCTTTTTAACTGGAATCAAAGCCAGAATCCAGCAATGGAAAACCCACTGTTCGAGGTAGCTGGACTCCCTGTTCTAATAGAGCGGAGTGGAGTGATGCAGAACATAGCGCGGACGACAGGTTAAGTCGGTTATGTAATCCACCGAAATCAGGAGTTGTATTATTTTCTGTAGTTTAAATGAGAGATTTGGTAATGGGTTTTATTACATTGCAGTTAAAAATTACAGATAATGTTTTGAATATGACCTTGATACATTACAAGGCTTCTCTGGGAAAATTTTCAAGATAGGTCTCGGCATGCAATGGTTGACAGTTCCCTTGTGAGTTAAAAATAGTTGCAACAAAAATCTCAAGTTAATATTCCATTAACGCAGTTTTACCTCTCATCCTATATCATAAGTAATGCCACGAGTGATTGCCAAATTATCCAACTTACAGCGATACATCTAGAGGGAGAATAATTTTAATTATGGATCATCCATCATCGTCCAGGAAATCTGTTCCGATCGGGGATCGAATCCGGGACCGCTACACATGAGGCAGCGACGTTACCCCGAGACCTCATCGGTGGACCAAGTTAATATAACGCATCACAGGATGTCCATTTTCGTATAACGAATCTTGATTGAAGGAAAATGTGGACTACTTGGTGCATATAATTTATTAATAAGAACTATGTGTAAAATACATTTTATTATAAGTAATGCCACGAGTAATTTCCAAATTATCGATAAATTCACAACTCACGAAGTGACGAGTGAATTTATCTAGAGAATTTGGAAATCAAGAGTGACATTTGTTAGAAGTATTTAACCCTTAAATTGGCAAAACACAAATTTATTCTATTAGATAATAGAATGTAGCGGACCGCAGTGAAAACGGAATCTTGTATAACTGTTATTATTAGGTATATTGTATAATTAGACACACATTTAAGTGATTTATTTTTGTTCGTTTTCGTCTGATTTATCTAGAATATTAAATTAACCAAACCAACTGATGTATCTAAAAGGATACATTTCGAATTTAAGGGTTAACGAATAAAATTAAGCTGTTTACTAACAAATCATTATTTAACTATAATTATTTTAAAATAATTATATATTTAATGTAAACGGCGACGTTTGAAAACAATGAGAAACGATTGTAACACTTCATTTGTTCATCACTGCAACCAGATCATATTATTTATTGCCAAAGGATTGCAATATTGTGAGAATGCACCCTAGTGGAGAAATTTACAACCAACATTACAGATATTAATTAATTTCTAATGACATATGATGTAAATATGTCAATTACATTTTTCTGCAACGTCATTTCCTTGGAAATAATTCGTTTAAGAAAGTGCAAACAGTGTTTTTTGTCGTATAATCAATTGCTACATATGTTTTTTATATTATATCCCGCAAGCACTATGTCTTAACATTCATGCAGTATATATACAATCTGGTAGCCACATGCTGTCATTACAAAATAATGTTATGACCTATTCAGAATGCTAAAAAGGGGGAACTTGATTTTAAAGTGATCAAATTAAACTGATAAAATCGAGGTGAAAAATTACCGTGATTGGTTGTAAATCAAACATCATTAAAATGTGATTGGCCATTGACTCCCATTTGGGGCATGAGTTAAATAGTCATAAGTTATGCCACGAGTGATTTCCAAATTATCGGTAAATTCACCATGTCACGAAGTGACGAGTGAATTTACCTAGAGAATTTATAAATCAAGAGTGGCATTTGTTAGGACTATTTAAAGAATGAAATTAAGCAGTTTATTCACAAATAATTATTTAAATATAGTTATTTTAAATTATTTATATATTTAATAAAACAGCGATGTTTGGAAACGATTGTAACGCTTCATTTGTTCATCACTGCAACCAGATCATATTATTTTTTGCCAATGTAACGCAATATTGTAAGAATGCACCCTAGTGGAGAAAAAATGAAAAACATCAAACTGTTTGTAACCAACATTATAGGTCATTAATTAATATCTGATGTGTTATGATGTAAATATGTCAATTACATTTATCTGAAACGTAAATACCTGTGAAATAAGACGTCGAAGAAATTGCAAACAGTGTTTTTTTTTTGTGGTACATTTTTTCTATTAAATCTCGCAAGCAGTATTTGGTAACATTCGTGCACTATATATACAATCTGGGAGTCACTTGCATTCGAGGATTCTTACATCTTAATACATAAATTGTTATATTGAACGCATATCTTAGAGAGTCAGTCACTGAAAAAATAATGCTCTGACCTATTCAGAATGTTAAAAACGAGTGCTTGATTTCAATGTGATAAAATTAAATTGATAAAATCCATGTTAGAAACGGCTGTGATTGGTTATAAATCAAAATTCTTTGAAATGTGGTTGGTCACTGACTCCCATTTGGGACATAAGTTAAATAGTTTGCGCAAAAGTTCAGTAATGATCTAAACTAATTAAAAGAAGCGTTAAAATTATAGCGAATGTTGGTGAAACCGGGTATTAGACCGGATCTGATCTCGAACTGCCACGTGCCGAACATGGAAGTTTGGTCATATTATTTGAATGCATCTTAACGTATTGTTACAGCAACGAGTAATGAGAATCGATCACAGGATCCTCACGGGACATTAAATGAAACTGTAGGAGTTGTATCATTTCACAATGTGATGGGACTTATTAATTATGCGTTTGTGCTTCTAATTCCCGAGGGAAATGGGCCAGCTGCATCCATCATATGATGTCTACAACACCTACTACCTCACTCACTGTTATACCACATCTACTCACCAACTGAAGTAACTCTACTCATTATTACATCAAAACTCTTGCTTCATCAATAGCAATATCTAACATCTATACAGTGTGCCTCTGAACAAAGTCACCTTTCATATACTAGGGCTTTCGCTGATTTATAACAGTATTGTCATTGACTTAGGCTTTCTCGGCCGGAGTTGCTATGATGATCTTGAAGAAGATTTCCGAGCTGTAGGCCATGGTCTCGAGGCTTGAAGTTCCCCGACGTTTCGCCAGAGACTGCGTCTGACATCCTCAAGAGTCTCAAGACAACCCTTGATTATGGCTTGAAGTTCCCCGACGTTTCGCCAGAGACTGCGTCTGTCATCCTCAAGAGTCTCAAGACAACCCTTGAGGATGCCAGACGCAGTCTCTGGCGAATCTTCGGGGAACTCCAAGCCGCGAGACCACGACCTACAGCCCGGAAATCTTCTTCAAGATCATTACAGTGTTGTCATTACTTGCTCTTGTACTAGAGCATGCCATCAAATCTTTAGAGTTTAGAGGATGAAGAGTGGTATTAATAAGCTGTTAGTTAATTCTGATGATGTAGTACTATTGAACGATAGCAAGGAGATACTAAAGACCAACACTTATATACTATTGAGTAACACTAATAAATTGGGACTGAAAATAATTATCAATAAAATTAAATATATGGTCATACATTGAAATAAATTATATAATGGAAATGGACAGTTAAATACAAATGAGGGAAATTTTGAGGAAATGACTGAATTCAAATACCTAGGAACAATAACAACAAATAGGAATGAGATGCATAAAGAAATTAAACATAGGCTCAATTCTAGAAATGAGTACTTATTATGCATATTATAGGGACTCTTGACGTCCCAACTCCTTTCAAAAAACGTTAAACTGAAAATATACAAAAGTATTATTCTACCAGTTATAGGCCTATTATATGCATCGAAACATTGACTCTTACTTTAAGGGAGGAAAGGAGATTACGAGTATTTGAGAATCAAGTTCTTAGGATAATTTTTGGAGCAAAGAGAGATGAACTGACAGTTGATTGGAGAAGATTACATAACAGTGAACTACATGGTCGTTATAGGAAGCCAGATATAATAAGAACAGTTAAGTCTTACAGGACAAGTGGCATGAATTTGGATTGCAAGACGTGCATGGAAGCTTCTTGTAGGAAAATCAGAGGGAAAACGCCCAGTTGGTAGACCGAGAGTGAGATGGGAGAATAAAATGAACCATGATTTGAAGGAAATAGATATTACAGGGAATGACTGGAAAACATTAGTTCAGGATAGGGATTATGGAGAGCTTGTATCCGCGCGACTATAACCTACGGATTTGATAGTGCCAGTGAGTTAGTTAGTTAGTTGCCATTACTTATTGAATTTTCTAGTTGTTGTGCGGCTTTTTTTATCCTTTACTGATTTGATGGCATGCTCTAGTACAAAATATTCAATAGATGATTGATAAGTAGACGTAAGCAGTTAAATTAGTATGGACATTTACGATGAATGCATGAAAGAGTTGCCCAGAAAAAAAAATATTGGAATGGCATCTACCTGGAAGAAGAAAGAAAGGAAGACCTCAAACTCGTGGATGCAAGAAATAACTGGAATGAGAACTAGAGGACTGGAGGACATAGAGTGGATGCATAGAGACGAGTGGAGAAGGAAAATAAAAGTTTAGGCACAGAAAGATGAAAAGGGTAGTGACGTGTATATTAACCTCTCATACCCAGTTCTCATCCTCACCTTCTCGTGGTACAACCCGTTTTCACAAACGAGGCTCTATGGACCGAGTCACGGCGGTATAACCGTTCCATCGGATACTGAGTAAATATGGAATCCTAATGTCTGTCCAAAGATTAAACAGTAGCAGCCCTACAACTGGAATTCTTAGCGTCGGGCCAGAAACCCGTCTTAAGGAATCTCAACTTTACTTGCAAGTCTCAACACGAAGAAATCCAGAAGGAATTGAAGTTGTGTGTATACAAGTAAAATTATTATTATTATTATTATTATTATTATTATTATTATTATTATTATTATTATTATTATTATTATTATTATTGGATACAACAGATGAGCTAAAATGTAATTCAGGAATAATACGTAATGTTAAAAAATCTAAATATTTAGGATCTATTTTAGATAAAAGTGATAATTCAACTACAGAAATTGAAAGAAGAATACCTGTTGGAAGAAGAATCATTGGTATGTTGAACTCTGTGCTTTGGAATAGAAATATAATATACAGAATGAAAAAAAACTATATTTCAAGTTCTGTTACAAAGTATTTTATTACATGGGTCCGAAACCTGGACAGTGGGTAGAAAACAAACCAACAAGCTGTTAGCAGTAGAAATTCATTTTTGGAGGCGATCGACAAAAATTTCAAGAAGAGATAAAATCAGAAACAGCACAATAAGGGATATTATGCAAGTTGAAAAAACATTAGGAAAAATAGAAGAAAAACGTTTGAAATGGTATGGAGACCTCATAAGAATGGAAAAAGAGGCAATACCAAAGAAGATCTAATGGAAGAAGTGGAAGAGGCAGGCCTAGAGAACGATGGATGGATGGAGTGAAGAGAAGTATGGAAGCTAGAGATTTGAGGGAAGAAGATGCTTTCGACTGGAAACTCTGACGGCAAATCACTTTGGGTTGGAGAAAAACGCTGTATTGTGGAATATCCCTAAATAAAAAATATATTATTATTATTATTATTATTATTATTATTATTATTATTATTATTATTATACAATTTTTATCGATGTTACAGGCTAAAAATAAAGAAATCATAAATGGGAGAAAAAATGAGAATTTAAAATGTACAGAATATTTTTAAGCGAATAAACTCTAATGCAGATGGTGATAAAAAAGTCAGAATTTAGGTATCGCCTTGCTTTGGAAGATAAATTTTGGAGTGTGCGCCTGTGGATTTTTTGTACTGCCCTTGTCAAATTCAATTTTTCTATCACTTCAAGAACACTGGCAGTTGAACCAAAATCACATTTTATCCTCGGACGATGTAAATTAGATTTACTCTCTATGCCAGGTGCACCATCCCCGCATTCAATCGACAGCCCTACCTTGTGGATCTGACACAATCAGTCGATTGCAGATATAAAGTATAAACCTCGACCGCAGTTTTATAATATTTTACTGTTTCCATAATAGTCATAAAACTGAGTATCCACTTATGTTAATACAAAAAATAAATAATATCTGCACATTTTCCAGAGTTTTAAACCTAGTTCCAAGCATTTTTTAGTCAATCTGATTTACATAATCACAAAAGTAGATCATATTCGTAATTTACTATAAGAGCTTATTTTTCATTGTATAAACATTTTATTGTATTAGTATGTGTACATGATTAAAATACAATTGAAAAATGGACAAGCAAAGAAACAGAGATACACGTGATAAACTAAAAGTGTAAAATATAATTCAAGAAATTCAAAATTATAATAAGTAATGCCACGAGTGATTTCCAAATTATCGATAAATTCACTACTCACGAAGTGACGAGTGAATTTATTTAGAGAATTTGGAAATCAAGAGTGACATTTGTTAGGACTATTTAACGAATACAATTAAGCTGTTTACTCACAAATCATTACTTAAATATAGTTATTTTAAAATATTTATATATTTAATGTAAACGGCTATGTTTGAAAACAAATTAGAAACGATTGTTATGCTTCATTTGTTCATCACTGCAACCAGTTCATATTATTTACTGCCAAAGGATCGCAATATTTAAAAAATGCACCGTAGTGGAGAAATTTATAACCAACATTATAGGTTATTAATTTCTGATGTCCTATTATGATATGTCAATTATATGTTTTCTGGAACGTAAATTCCTGGGAAATAATACGTTTAAGTATGTGCAAACTGTGGTTTCTTTTTGTTTTTGTTTTTTTTGTGGTATAATCAATTGCTACAATTTTTTTATATTATATCCCTCAAGTACTATCTGCCAACATTCGTGCAATATATATATATATATAATCTGGTAGCCACATACGGTTACTACAATATAATGCTATGACTTACTCAGAATTTTAAAAAGGAGGAGCTTGATTTTAAAGTGATAAAGTTAAATTGATAAAATCGAGGTGAAAAAGACTGTGATTGGTTGTAAATAAAAATTATTGAAATGTGATTGGTCACTGACTCCCATTTGGGGCATGAGTTAAATAGTTAACCTAAAGGACTTCGAGATAGAAGAAGATTAATATTAAAATGGACTGACCAAACACATCTCGAGATCTCATAGGAGGAAGCTCAAGCGGTCTAAACCAAAATACGTCCATGATGATGATGATGAAAATACAATTATTAAGCACACAACTGCGCAAATGTTCTTGAACACGTACAATTCAATTCATTAGGCACATACCGCGTCTTTTTTAAACTGTTTATTTTTATAAATATTTACTAAAAATCAATTATAAAAAGTTAAGCTGCAAAAGCACACAGGCCTTCATTCTGTTATTCAAATCAAGTCTTCAATTAGAATATAAAATTTTGGCTTGTAGAACCTATGGCTTCGACAGTGCTAGTGAGTTAATCAATTAGTTGTAAATAACACTTATACTTAATACTGTTTCCTGTTGCCTCAGTGCAATATGTGTGCAAACACGTGTCTGGGTTAGCATTACAACATGGCGGGAATGTCAGCCTTGGTTCCATCTGAGCAGGAACACAATCCTGTGTGACAGATTACACAATGACACCAGTTACCTGAATATTGCAGCTATCGTCACTAGATTAGCGACACAAATCTTGCTTAATGAATCATCTCTCTCTTGTTAGGGTAATATCATGCCCAGCCTTATAAACTCTGTACATATTAAACGTTTTAACAGAATCAAATTTAGAGTAAATGCTGATGTGTCATTATTATAGGAATATTTTCAAACATTTTTTAATTACTTATTTCTTTAATGGATGTTGCATTCCACAAAAATATTGATGATAATGAATTGTTGAATTTAAAACATTTGTTTTAAAATTATTAATGTGTTTAATGGATGTAGCAATCCACAAAAATATTGATGATAATGAATTGTTGAATTTAAAACATTTATTTTAAAATTGCTAATGTCTGTAATGGATGTAGCAATCCAAAAAATATTGATGAGAATGAATTGTTGAAATTAAAACATTTGTTTAAAAATTATTAATACCTTTAATTGATGTAGCAATCCACAAAAATATTGATGATAACGAATTGTTGAATTTAAAACATTTATTTTAAAATTACTAATGTCTGTAATGGATGTAGCAATCCAAAAAATATTGATGAGAATGAATTGTTGAAATTAAAACATTTGTTTAAAAATTATTAATGTCTTTAATTGATGTAGCAATCCACAAAAATATTGATGATAATGAATTGTTGAATTTAAAACATTTATTTTAAAATTACTAATGTATTTAATAGATGTAGCAATCCACAAAAATATTGATGATAATGAATTGTTGAATTTAAAACATTTATTTTAAAATTACTAATGTCTGTAATGGATGTAGCAATCCAAAAAATATTGATGAGAATGAATTGTTGAAATTAAAATATTTGTTTAAAAATTATTAATGCCTTTAATTGATGTAGCAATCCACAAAAATATTGATGATAATGAATTGTTGAATTTAAAACATTTATTTTAAAATTACTAATGTATTTAATAGATGTAGCAATCTACAAAAATATTGATGATAATGAATTGTTGCATTTAAAACACTTATTTTAAATTACTAATGTCTTTAATGGATGTAGCAATCCACAAAAATATTGATGAGAATGAATTGTTGAATTTAAAACATTTGTTTTAAAATAATTGCTTATGTCTCTAACGGATGTCGCAGTTCACAAAAATATTGATGAGAATGAATTGTTGAATTTGTTTTAAAATTATTTATGTCTTTAATGGATGTTACAATCCATAAAAATATTGATGCGAGAGAATTGATGAAAATTAAAAAAATATTTACATAAAATCAAAAACATATTTTCTTTCTAATGAAACATGCGAGAAGGAATATTTCAAACGTTAATAGTATTATGCAAAGAGGCTATAATTATAGTACTGCAATGTAACTTTAATACTCGGTTTGCGAGTGGTCAGAGTCTAGGCAGTGAGTAACCAATCACTGTCTTTCTAATGTATTACCGACTGCCTTGCAATGTTTGTATTCCCTGGTTATGAGTGAAGACAGCGAATCAGAAGAAGGAGTGAGTGAGTGATGCAATATGAAGGTAGGAGAGAGTAAGTACAACATACGCCTTCAAGATTTTTCTTCAATTGACCTACTAGCTTTAAGAAAATCACTGGCATTATCTAACGCGTAGGTTTAAGGCCGCGCAGACATGAGCTCTCCATACATCCTTATTCTGAGCAATGTTTTCCAATCATCCCCTGTATAATCTACTTCCTCAAAACGTGGTTAATATTATATTCCTCACCCCATTCTTTGTCTACCAACTGGGAGTTTTCCCTCTGGTTTACATACAAGTGCCTTCCATCCCCCATTTTTGTTCCCCAATTGTACCACATGTCTTGCCATCGCAGTCTATAAGACTTAACTGTTCTTATTATATCTGGTTTCCCATAAAGATCATGTAGCTCGCTATTGTGTAGTCGTTCTATTTACCTTTTCTGTTCATCTATTTTTGAACCTAAAATTTTCCAAAAATATTTTTTTAATTATAATATTTAATTTAACTGCCAATAAGTCTAGCATGTGGCATATCAAATTTTGATTATTAATTTAGAAATATAACTAAAATAAAACTGAAATATAATAGTTGTTATAGACTAGATCAGCACCTACGATTCTTTGAACGGACCAATCTTTACCAACTCTACTGGATTGTTTTGGCTAATTACTTACTTACTCACTGGCACTATCGAACCCGTAGGTTCATGGCCGTGCGGACATAAGCTCTCCATACATCCCTATCCTGAGCTAATGCTTCCCAATCAATCCCTGTATATTCTACTTCCCTCAAATCATAGTTTATGTTATTCTCCCACCTCATTCTTGGTCTACCAACAGGGCGTTTTCCCTCAGGCTTTCCTACAAGAAGCTTCCATGCATGTCTTTCATTCCCCATACGTGCAACATGTCCTGCCCATCGCAGTCTACGAGACTTAACTGTTCTTATTATATCTGGCTTTCTACAAAGACCATGTAGTTCATTGTTATGAAGTCTTCTCCATTCACCTGTCTGTTCATCTCTCTTTGATCCAAAAATTTTCCTTCCGATTGAGGGTCTTTCCACTTTTCAGCGGTTGCCCTTTTACCAGCCGGCTGCTGGCCCTTCACATCCACATGTGTCAATCACAGAGGTAGATGATCAACAGCCAGTGTAGGGGTGACATGTGGTTAGCATGTCGAGTCCCCCAGCCGTTATAGCTGGTTCCTCAACCTGGAGCCGCTACTTATTGTAGCTACCCAATTGCCTCACGATGCTGGGTGGGCACCGGTCCCATACTGGCCGAAATACCATGAGAAAATTTCTTCCCCCATGGAGACTCGAACCAGCGCAAATCCCGTAGCTCTGCGCCAAGGCTTCCTACCTTAACCGCTCGGCTACGGCGCGGGACCAAAAATTTTCCTAAGTACTTTATTCTCAAATACGTGTAATCTCCTTTCCTCCCTTAAAGTAAGAGTCCATGTTTCGCACCCATATAATATAACTGGTAGAATAATAGTTTTGTATATTTTCAGCTTAACGTTTTTTGAAAGGAGTTGGGACATCAAAAGTCTCTGCAATGCATAATAGCACGCATTTCCAGAATTGAGCCTATGTTTAATGTCTTTGTGCATCTCATTCCTATTTGTGATTATTGTTCCTAGGTATTTGAATTCAGCTACTTCTTGTTTTGGTTAGTTTCCAAAATTATTATTGAAGATTGACCAACAGCCAATTGTCAATATGTCTTTGCACATTACGTTAGGTAGGTTACGTTAAGTAGGTCATAGTATGTCTATTTTATATCTAGGTAGGCCAACATTAAACTGATGATGTACTATTGGGCGATAGCGAGGAGATACTTACTGCCAACACGCACTTACTATTGAGTAAAAATAATAAATTTGAACTGGAACCAAATATCAATTAAACTAGATAAATGGTCACACATAGAAATACATTACATAATGCAAATGGACACCTAATTACAAATTAGGGAAATTTTGAAGAAGTGGCTGAATTCAAATATCTGGGAACAATAATCACAAACAGCAATGAGATGCACAATGCAATTAAACATGACTGAATTCTGGAAATGCGTGCTGTTATATATTACAGGGACCTTTGTCGTCCCAACTGCTTACAAAAAAACGTTTAACTCAAAATAAATAAAACTCTTATCTTACCAGTTATATTATATGGATCTGATACATGGACTCTTACTTTAAGGGAGGAAAGAAGATTACGAGTACTTGAGAATAAAGTTCTTAGGAAAATTTTTGGATCAAAGAGAGACGAACAGACAGGTGAATGGAGAAGACTACATAACACTGAACTATATGATCTTTATAGGAAGCCAGATATAATAAGAACAGTTAAGTCTCGTAGACTGCGATAGGCAGGACATGTGGCACGAATGGGGAATGAAAGATGTGCATGGAAGCTTCTTGTAGGAAAACCAGAAGGAAAACGCCCAGTTGGTAGACGAAAAATGAGGTGGGAGATTAACATTAACCATGATTTGAGAGAAATATATTATACAGGGATGATTGGAAAACATTAGTTCAGGATAGGGATGTATGGAGAGATTACGTCCGTGAGGCCATGAACATCCGGGTTCTATAGTGCAAGAGAGTTAGTTAGTAGGTATATATGTATCGGCGATTTTTACGATGTGTTTTTCATAAGTTGGGCATGCAGTTTTAGCAGTAATAATATACCGTTTTTCCAACGGTAATATGGCGTACTTTAGGTAGATTTTTTACGTAAACCTCTAATTCAATTTTCATTCATTTCCTGGATTGTACCATATATAATTCGGATACTAATTATTCAGACGCTTATACAGCATGACATGTAGTTTCAATTGTTGGTTCAATAATTTCCTTTGTTGCAGTAGTGGTTATATTTGTTTCATTATATGAGAAAGAATAATTACCAATATATATATATATATATATATATATATATATATATATATATATATATATATCAGCAAGAATATCAAAATTAGACAAAGTAAAAAATAATAGAATAGGAGAAATTATGAATGTAGAAAAGGATACTGTACAAGAGATTGAAGAAATCCAACTAAGATGGTATGGGCATATAATGAGAAGAAGGGACACAGAAACAATCAAAGAAGTATTGAAATGGATACCTCCTGGAAAATGGAAACATGGTAGATGAAAGCCAACGTGGATAAAGGGAATTCAAGACAACATGAAGAAGATAAATATGACAGAAGCAGACACACAAAACCGGGAAGTGTGGAAGAAAAAAATGTATATTTTGGTTGAGTATGCCTGTTTATATCAGAAAAAAACCTGAAATAAGTAAATAATATATACATTTCTGAGATGTTTAAGACGAACTTTCTTTCAATTTTTCTTCGAACTTCAAGTAGGTGATAATTTCATATAGAAACAGCTTACCCTATACTGGAGCACCTTGCGAATATATAAATTGAATTAACTCTTAAATTGACAAAACACTAATTTCTTGTGTTAGTTATTTAAAAGTATTGGATCACAATGAAACAAAATCATGTTTCATATATATGTATATATAGTGCCGTGATAGCCTGGATTTTCCATCTACGTTATTTAGGCGTAATAAGCACAATGGATTTACTAAAAAAATCACTAATCACATTATTGATTTCTTCAATTATCAACAACTACTGTTCACAGATACAAATCACTAATAATCTTCTTTTGTTATCTCAGAACAATTTTTCACTCATTGATAAATAAATTGAAGCTATCACACCTACAATTCCCTAGTAAAGCTGCAAGCATAGCATGAAAATGCTATGATTGCAGTGATGGACTTGCCTTCGGGCAGAATTACTATGGATGGATATATAAATTAATTCGCCCTAACTTAATCGTCATACTGTTCACCATAAGACTCGCTATCGCACACCGACTGCGATCTCCAGCCTGCGTCCTATTATAAGGCGCTAGGAAATCTCAGGAAAGAGCTTCGATACATTTCGAAGCCTAGTAACATCTGGTCATGGATCTTTCTCCAAAGGAGAGAGAGAGACACCGGTAGAAATTTCTGGCAAGACGCTCCAGATGATTCGGCGGTTGTGTGGGTAATCTAACTCACCATAGGCGACTCGCCCGCCCAATTCAAACGTTGCTATACGCAACACGTAACAATATTATAATTATATATATATATATATATATATATATATATATATAGGCCTATATATATTAGATTTTATTACATTCCTTGTAATTTTAAGGTGTAGTAGATAGAAGCTCTTCAATATGTTTGTATATATTCTTTTATTACTTTTAATTTTAATTATCATCAACTTTGTTGTATTATTAGATCTTACTTTTATCACTCTTTACTGCGGGCAAATAATTGTTTAGTAGGTGATAATACTGTGATATTTTCTTCCATAATTCAACACAAATTTAAGTTATATCTACTCATATGTTTTTCTACTGTTTTATTAGCGATATTAAATCAATTTTTCTTACGTGTAACATTTCAAATTTAAAGGTTAAAATGTTGATGGCACAGATCAATATACATTAAAATTGAAAACAATTATCCGATTCATTAGATTCTAGGTTAACTTTGATTATAGTAGGCTATGATATCAGAGCACTAGATAGCTACAGTATTAATAACTTACAGTTTAAACTCAATTTACGTGCAGCAAATTGTTTCATACTAAGTATTCATGCATCTTAGGAGCGAGTATTTCGGTTTAGAGAGGGTTTAGCCCAACTTGGATATTGTACAAGTTAATCTAATAACATTAACTACAAAGTAAGGCTTTACCCTCGTCCTATGACCAGGATCATCTAGTTGCAACAAGTACGATCAACTCAGTGTCTTGCAACATATAAGTTTATAACATTTTATCAGCTCTAATTCCACAGGGTGTTGTCGAAAAAGTTCAAATATTTAAATAGGAGGTTGTAGGCTTATGTTTCAAAATATGAAAAAAAAAGTTCACATAAACGTAGTTCCTAAAACTTTTCGTCTGAGTTGCCTTATACTTGCATTACTTTATCCACCGCTGTGATCTCGAGGTAGATCGCTGCCTTCTCACGCAGATATACCATACCTATAATTCCCTATAAAGCTGCAAAACGCATTATAAAAGTTTTAATGAAATGTGATTCGCTATAAATTAAATAAAGTAATGACCTATCTGCCTAAGACAGGTCTTCGCCGATTTTCACATATGTATAAATTTTTAAAAGACTTTTAAAAACAAAACATATTTACAAATCCTATCAATAAACAAAATTTACACACACACACACACAGACACACACACACACACATATATATATATATATATATATATATATCCATCCATAGTAATTCAGCCCGAGGGCAGGTCTTTCACTGCAATCACAGCATTTTTCATGCTATGCTTTGCAGCTTTACTAGGGAATTATAGGTGTGGTAGCTTCCCGTTACTTTCCACATCGGTGAAGGATGATGATGATGAAGGCTGCATGATTTTCGGGGATCGTGGAGCCCTCAGCTTCCTAATATTTGTCTTACAGGTGAGGAAAAACCCCTAAAAAACCTCACTCAGGAGCCTGTCCCGATCGGAATCGATCCTGGGCCCGCTGCGTGACAAGGCAGACCACAGGGGTGGACTTATTTTACTTGTGGATACTCTATTATTAATTGTAGTCTTAATCCTAACTTGCATTAACACGATTGTATTATAGATAATAATCTAATAGATATTATCTTATTGGTCAAATATTCATTTAGTTTTTAATACTAGAGTCAATTGCGAATTATATACTGTAATGTAATATATGTTTGCCTGATGTGTGGTCTTAACTTGACCAGGCTAAATAAATAAATAAATAAATAAATAAGAAATCCAAACATCACATACATTAAAAAATATTTAGAGACCAAAATAAACAATCTTCCTTTAAATACAGCATTGACAAAATTTAGGCTATGTTTATGATTGTTATAAAAAATAAGAACAAAGAATTAATTATTTGAACAATTGTTATACAACGTGGAGGAATATAGAAATATTGGCTCAGATTTCCATAACTGGTATTTTACAAGTTTTAAAATTCCCCACAAAACTTCTATAAAATGTTACTATTAAGTTTCATTTTAAAAATATTTACTGCGTTTTAAACGTATTTTAAACTTTTAAAATAAATATTCGAATATTTTTTAAATACATCATAACTGTTTACTTATTGATGTGGTAGCCATTTTATTGTAATCATATTGCTTTGTCAAATGCATCAACATATATGGCCTTACTAACTAACTCACTGGCACCATCGAACCCGTAGGTTCATGGCCGCACGGACATAAGCTCTCCATACATCCCTATCCTGAGCTAATGTTTTCCAATCATTCCCTGTTTAATCTACTTCCCTCAAATCATGGTCGTTTTACATCCGAAAATTCCTTATAATAAATTTCATATCATCCAACTTACAGCTATATGTTTGTATTTTTATACTAAATGCGGTAAAAGTCCTAATTAGGAACAAATCTTAGGATAGAGTGAGTATTTGTATTTTGGTTCGCTTACATGTAGTTAAAATTTAAAATGTTATGGTATTTCTAGTGTGGTTGAAAACGGGCATTCCAATGTGCTGTGCATGTTGGTTGCATTAACAATTTGATCAGCTGACGCATGCGCATAGAGTTTTATCGCATAATGGTAACTTTATTAGAAATATTCACTAAAACAAGAACATTTTGCCAAAATATAATATGAAAAAAAATAGTTTGCCCCATTCGATTCTCCACATCGTAAAATATAAGAATTGACTTATTGGTCTCTGACTATTAGTTTATGGAATTACAAATAATTATTCGATTTAAATGTGGGCATGAGTATAATATGATCACATTATAATATATTCGTGAGTGCGTGTGTGTGTGTATATATATATATATATATATATATATATATATAATACAGCATTTTATATGACTATCCTATCTATGACGCTCGCTTGCAAAAGCACCAGTTGGGTCAGCCATTACCGATCTGTCTCATAAGTTATAGATAACATCTTACCTCGTATTTATGCTGATTCGTCTATTTTACGTATGGAATCACTGAACAAATTCACTTATCTAACTTTTGTCATGTCAGATCTTGTTTCTCACTTGTCACTGTTAAACAAAACAAACATATCGAAATACGCTAGAAACTATATAACTTGGAAACACGTGTTAATTCAGTAAAAAATATCCTTCATATCTGAATGAAACATCCACCACAAACCTACAGGAAGTCAACTGCGCAATACACGTGCGCACAACGTTCAGTTTTTGTTCCTGTGTCATCACAGCAGTTTTGGCGACTTTTATCATACATTCCACTCTCCTAACATGAAACCACATGCAAAAATTGAAATTTAAAGAAATAACATATTCGAAACATTCATCATCATCATCATCATCATCATCATCATCATCTTAAGGCACGACAACTTCAAAAGTGAAAATATTGTCCTTCTCACAATCCTCCTCCATGCCAATCTGTCTCTTGCCATATTCAAATTAGTCACTTTCATTTTCTTTAGATCGTTCATTGTGCCATCCTTCCATTTGATCTTCGGTCTTCAAACAGCTCTGCCCCCTAATTGGTTTCCATTTGTAGAGTTTTTTACCAGTCTCTGATCATCCATTCTTATCAAATGTACAAGCCAATCAATTCTGAGAGATCTTATATGGTTTACTACATTCTGATTTTTGATTAATTTGTTTAGTTCGTTACTTGTTTTGATTCTCCAACAGTTATCAGTTCCTCTATTTGGTCCAAATATTCTTCTTAAAATGTTTCTTTCAAAAATTAGTAATTTCTGTTTTATTGTTTCTTTTAGGACCCAATTTATTGGCACTAATTTCCCAGTATTTGATATCCATTTATTTTTATATTCAATTGTAACAGTAACGTATGATCGAAATATGGAGTTTTTAAGACTTCCAAAATATTATTTATCATCATCATTATCCAGGGATTAAGCCTTATTGGCTCGTTCCGGTTTCATGAAAGCTAGAATTGTTAAAATTGTTCAGACCATCTTCTGTGTGGGCGACCATCATTTCTCTTTCCGTGCGGTTAATAATTTAGCAATAATTTTGGAAATCTTTCTTTTGGCATTCTATCAATATCTCTTTCCAGTCGTTCCTATATTTAATTATTCGGTCTGTAAGTATGAAAATATTTAGTTCTTCTTCTTCTACTACAAGGTTTAGGCTATGCAGCCTGTTCCGGCGAAGTTAAAAGTGGAGTCCATCTTCTACGTGGTCGGCCAACATCTCTTGTTCCTCTGGGATTATACTGGAAAGTTCTTTCTTTTTGGTATTCTTTCGTTGTTCATTCTCATTAAGTGTTCTGTCCATTTCTTATATTTTTGCTGATATTATCTTCAATTTTATATATATTTAATTCTTCTCGTATAGTTTCATTCCTTATTCTATCCGCTCTTGTGCATCCTTTCACATTACGTAAAAACAGCATTTCCGCAGTCTGTATCCTGCTTTTATCCCTTGATTTCATTATCCAATTTTCACTTCCATACAACAACAAAGGAACAGCCATTGTTTTATATAATTTAAGTTTCGTATCTTTCCTTGTTTTCCGACCTAAGTTTCTTTTTATGGTTCCACAAATAGCCTGAAATTTATTTACTTTATTTTCTATATCTTTATTTTCTCTATAAGTTATATCACATCCTAAATTATTTAGTTCCTTTCTTATACGTTCATTTATGTTCTTATCCAGCAGAGTATACCCTGCTATATTTCTTAAAAATCTCATCTCAGCTGCTTCCAATCTTTGTTCTTGTATTTTAGTGATCGTCCAAGATTCTGTTCCATACATCAATACAGGAACAGCCATTACTTTATACAATTTCATTTTTGTTTGTTTTCTTGTGTTTTTAAGGGTTCTTTTAATAGTGCCACACATTAGATTAAATATAAGTATTATTTTTATTTCCTTAATATAGATATGGGGAAAACGGTCCCCGAAATCATATGGCCATCACCATCATCATCATCATCCTTATCATCAGCATCAGCATCCTTAACCGGTGTGGAAAGCAACGGGAAGTTATCACACCTAAAATTCCCTAGTAGACCTGCAAAAGCATAGCATGAAAATGCTGATTGTAGTGAAAGACCTACCCTCGGGCAGAATTACTATGGATGGGTGGACATATGGGGAAATACGGCTAGAATGTTTGTCCTGAAGATGAAATTAACTAATATGTTCCTTACACCAAAATGTAACGAAGTATACTAATAAATATAGGCCTATAATTATATACACACTTTCCACAGCTGTGGTCTCGAGGCAGCGTGCTGCCTTGTCACGCAATGGGCCCGGGTTCAATTCCCGGTCGGGCAAGCTTACTGGGTGAGGTTTTTTCGGGGTGTTTCCTCACCTATAATACAAATGCCAGGAAACATTGAGGCCCAAACGGTCCCCGAACACCATCTGCCATCATCATCATTATCATCCGCCGCGCCGGTGTGGAAAGCAACGGGAAACTACCACATCCATAATTCTCTAGTAAAGCTCTAAGCATAGGATGAAAATGCTATGATTGCAATGAAAGATCTGACCAAGGGCATAATACTGTGGAATAGAATATGCAGATTATACTATTGTCGCGCGCTACCGTGGGTTCTATTTTTCACGTTGTTCTGGCGTAATAAAACAACAGAGATAGTGTTGAGAAAACTCTACAATAACACTATTTATTTCTGTAAACTCTCCGTGACATTCTACTTACAAATTTCTGTAATAATTGATCTTGTTTTCAAGTTTATTAAACACACAATTATCGCCACTCTCTAACAAATCCACACGTCAAAGTTTCTTCTCTTTCATAGCTTACTGTATTGCTGTCACAATACGACTAACTCGCTCTTGACCCTGGCAATTGTTTATATGAGCCGAGGATGGACATTTCTCGGCTCCCGATCGAGACCTTTCCAGTATGGAAGATTTGACTTCGATCTTTCACGACATGGAGGGTCGAAGCTTGAAGAAACCTCCGTAATGGGAGTTTAGATGTATCGATGGTCTGCGCTGGTCTTTCGACTCGCGAGTCACCGACTCACAAATCTGTTTCTACCAATACGAGACCTGTATTCTTTCCATCCCCGCGAAATTCAAACACCGCTATTATGATGCGTTATTGTATGTATGTACACATATATATATATATATATATATATATATAATATAAAATAAGGAAAGTAGGACTTGCAGTTAATATCTATAAAACTAAATATATGGTCACCCATACGAAAATGTATGTAATGGAAATTGACAATGATATAATAGATTTAGAATAGATAAATTTTTATGGAGTTGCAAAATTTAAAAACTTAGGAACACTCTTTAGACTACATACAAGAATGAGATGCAGAAATAAATTAAACATAGGCTCAACTCTGGAAACGTATGTTATTAATGCTTTACAGGATCTCTGATGTTTAAAATTCTCTACTAAATATTATACAATAATATATAGGACGGTTATTCTTCGAATTACATTATATGGATGCGAAAAGTGTTTTCTTACTTTAAGGGAGGAGAATATACAAGTAATTAAAAATACAATTTCTTAGGAAAAGTTTGGACCAAAGAGAGACGAACTAACACTCAGCTGAATAGTAACACTCAGCTGACTAGAGATGGCTTTATAACAGTGAGCTATATAGTTTTATATATATATATATATATATATATATATATATATATACTAGCGGGCACGGCAGATGTCCTGCCCGAACGTTCAATTCTCGCGTCATGGGCGGACGATAAATATATGTAACTTTTTTACCATAAAATTCACTAATTAAGACGTAATTAGATACTATTTAATAAATTCGCAAAAAAATTCCTCACTGCCATGTGTTGTAGCTCAAAAAGCGTGCATGATGACGTCACATTATTCTCGCGCGGAATATGTTCATAATGCAGATGACAACTCATCTGACACAAAACAATCCTATAACCCGATCGCAACGCCACCTACCAAGTACAATTGTGAATCTAAACCATCCAGGGACCCATTCAATCGTTTAGGCAGCTTTTAATTTTGGGTTTCAAGTAAAACCTCTACTTATAATTGTCGAATTTCACTCATTCTTGGATAATGCCTACTTCGGTTTACTTTAATAGAATATTCTGAGTTTCGTTGTGAATCATGGAAAACTATGACAGCTACAGCGATTTTTAAATTTTCACTTCAGGTGAACTCCTACACCTAATGATTTTAGATGGTTAAATTGTAAATCTAAACCATCGACGGACCCAACAAGACACACGCAGAATATTTCATTAAAACCGATCCAGTCTTTTAGGAGTAGAGTGACAAACACACCTACAGAAGAATTGCATATATAAAGATGGGAAACCAGATAAAAAAAAGATTAGTTAAATCTTGTAGATAGCGATGGGCAGGACATGTGGCATGAAGGAGGAATAAAAAGTGGGGATTTAAATTTTTGTAGCATATCCAGTGGTAAAATGTCCAAGAATGAGGTGGGAGAATAACATTGTCCATGATTTGAGGGGAGCGAATTATAGATGTGATGATTGAAAAACATCAGCTCAGGAAACAGCTGTATGTAGAACTTATGTCCGCGCAGCCATGAACCTCCGAGCTTGAGAATGCAAGTGAGTTAGAGTTGATTGTATAACCATTCTCACTTTAATTAATTGATTAATTAATTAATTCTTCTGTAGTTCAATCCACGAAAAGCATTATATTTGTTGGCACCCCTGTAAGTTTCCTTTTTTTCTTCTTGAAACCCGCTTTATGGAAAACTGAGACAAGTTGGCAATAAAACCGAATTGTCTTGGCTGCACATTGTGAGTTTTCGTTTGATTTTCCTGGTTTTATGTAACGTTTGTCTCACACATTCAAACAGGAATTCTGTTTTACGATATTTCTGCTACTAAACTTGCATAGCTTACATATTTCTCCGTTCTACTCAGGCTCACATCTTATGAAAACCATTAAAATGCCAAATATTTCTCACTGGAATTCATACATTTTCCTATCTAAAGTAATAAATGTCTTTATCATTATTATAATTATTATTATTATTATTATTCACTTATTAGAGCAATTTAATTCATTTAAATACTTAGGATATAATCTAACTTATAATGAGGAATGTGATATCCATCCATAGTAATTCTGCCCGAAGGCAGGTCCTTCACTGCAATCATAGCATTTTCATGCTATGCTTGCAGCTTTACTAGGGAATTGTGTAGGTGTGTTAGCTTCCCGTTGCTTTCCACACCGGTGAAGGATGATGATGATAATGATAATGGTAAGGATGATAATGATAAGGATGATGGCCATATGATTTCGGGGACCGTTTGGGCCTTAACGTTTTCCTGACATTTGTCTTACAGGTGAGGAAAAACCCCGATAAAAACTTCACCAAGAAAAACTGCCCCGACCGGGGATCGAACCCGGGCCCGCTGCGTGACAAGGCAGCACGCTACCTCGAGACCACAGCGGTGGACGAATGTGATATATCCTTTAAAATACAAAATTATAATAAAGCTTTAAGAATTATCAACCAAGTTTTTAAACCATCAAAAGTGCAGAGACACACAAGAATGAAAATCTATAAAATTCTCGCTAGACCCATAATCTGTTATGGCAGTGAAGCTTGGACCATCAGAACTCAGGATGATCGTCATATTACAGCCACGGAGATAAAATTTCTGCGACGAACTGCAGGTTATAGCCTTCTAGACCACCAAGGAAATTCAACAATAGCCAGAGAGTTAAACATCGTACCTATATCTGAATACCTCCAAGAATATAGAAACAATTGGCTAGCCCATATTCAGCGCATGGATCGTCACAGAATACCAAAACAAATTCTTCACCACATTCCTCGAGGCAGAAGATCTGTGGGTCGACCTTTTCGGAGATGGCGGGAGACCGTAACGGGCCACTGGGCCTAATACTTGAAAGGAAGATGATGATGATGATTATTATTCACTATTTTTTTAGGAATATACCACAATAAAGTGTTTCTCCTTCAACCCAAAGTGAATTGTCGCCAGAGAGGTGCGCCAGGAGAGATTTTAATTCTAAATTTAATCTAAGGCGAATATGAATGATGATGATTATGATGACCATATGACGTTCGGGGACCGTTTGGGCCTTAGAGTTTCCTGGCATTTGTCTTACAGGTGAGGAAAAACCCGATTAAAACCTCACCCAGGAAACTGTCCGACCGGGCCCGCTGCGTGACAAGGCAGCATGCTACCTCGAGACAACAGCGGTGGACTTTTTAAAGAATAATGCTTGGTAAAATCATAAAAGTAGAATGCGGAACACGAAAGTAAGATACATTTTTATGTTAGATAAAATACACGATAAAAAAGATTATCCTAAAATTTAAGGTGAAATATAGGTAAAGTGATCCCTCTACAGACCCTATGAGGCCCTTGTGGTTTTGCGAGGTTCTAGACAATCGGCATGAGATATCAGCCTTTACTCCCAAAACATACGTGCCACAAATTTCCGTTGGAGGCTGTGTCGAACCCAGGTCCATATTGCCACTAGAAGTGTTAAACCAATTTAAAAATCTTGCGCTGGTTAGAGTACCCATGTGGTAAGAAATTCTCTGTAAATTTTAGGTCAATATGGGACCACTGCCTGTTCAGCATCATGAGGAATTCAAAAAAACTAAAATAAGTAGTAGTTATAGTAGTAGTAGTAGTAGTAGGACTTTATTAGACTGAAAGTAAGATATCATCGTCATCATCATGAACAAATTCGTTTTAGGCCATGTGGCCTGTACGGTAACCTAGCGAAGATGGTCTTGATCTTTCCACCGATGTTTTGGTCTTCTTTGGTCCCTATGTCCAGTTAGGGTATATTGGAATGCCAATTTTGGAAGTCTATTACTTGCCATTCTCCTCAGATGATTTTTCCATTCTTGTTGGTATCTTTGTATATCTTCATTTAAACTTGTTACTCCAAGTTTTCCTCTTATAATAGTGTTCCTTTGGTGATCCAGTCTATTAACTCCTAACAATGATCGTAAGAAGTGCATTTGGCTTACTTGAAGTTTATGAGAGTTTCTTTTATTTAAAATCCAAATTTCACTTCCGTATTTTAGAGCAGCTTTTGATGTAAGATATATACAATGTTATTTACAAATATGGGTCGCACGGGCAGTAAGCCGTATACGCTGTTGACAGTTCGTTACAATAAAGTAATAAGTATAAAGAAAGACAAAAAGAAAACAATAATATTACAATTACATAAATAAAACACAATAATATTACAATTACATAATAATACGATACCATTATACATTGGAGACCCGGTTCCTCACGGCTTTAAACACAATAATATTACAATTACATAATAATACGATACCATTATACATTGGAGGCCCGGTTCCTCACGGCTTTAAACACAATAATATTACAATTACATAATAATACGATACCATTATACATTGGAGGCCCGGTTCCTCACGGCTTTAAACACAATAATATTACAATTACATAATAATACGATACCATTATACATTGGAGACCCGGTTCCTCACGGCTTTAAGCTATAAACATTGACACAATTCCACAAAGCCTAGATTAAAATAAGTAGCGAATCCAGGTTGAGAGAATCAGGTATAACGACTGCGGTACCCGATATTTAGACACCATGACACCATTGTATTGACTTCTTTGATTATTGTATGTGAATGTGAGGCCAGCAGTAGTCCGGTAAACCAAGTCTGCCGCAACATTGAGTTCATCTGTTTAAATTATTTTTGAGAATGGTACGTTATAAAACTTGAAAGCAAGGACTAATCTGTGCATTATAATCTACTTTCAAAATAAAATTTTCAAACGTAATCAGCAGTAAAAGTTATTTTATTTTGTATTCCATCAAAATGTATTACTTCCATTCTATTTCTGTGATTATCAATCTGTTTTGAAAACGGTTTCAAAGGCAATAGATTTTGCATGTAGAAATCCAATAATATCATATAGTAACTATATATATATTTTTTTTTTTAATTTGGCTGTTGATAAAAAAGGGTCTATTTTGGGAGAAAAACATTATTTAAATGCCAATGACAAAGTTACAAAAGCTCCCATGTTAGTTTGCTTAAAGTGTTACAGTGAAAATCAAAGAAGTGCACTGTCAGCTAAACAACGGAATAACTTCTTAAAATAAATAAAAATAACGCACAAATTACCATTGTAAAATTTAGTTAGAGGTATAACAGTGACAAGTACTATGAGTAGACTCTATGGACGTATACTAAAATATTATTTGGAAAAAAACTATAGTGATATGGAATTAGAAGAACAGTCAGGATTTAGAGCAGGGCGTTCCACAACCGACAATTTATCTTGCATTACTCAAGTAATAGAAAAGAAAATGCAATATGGGCAACCTTTGCACCTACTATTTGTAGATCTAGAGAAAGCATACGACAATGTCCCTATAGAGAAACTATGGATTGCTTTAAGACGCATGGGAATTAAAACTATAATAATTAAAGCTATACAAAATTTATATGGCAATTGCATGTCTAAAATTAAAATTGGCAGTAAATTGTCACATGGTTTTACGATAAATAAAGGTCTTCGTCAAGGTTGTTGTCTATCACCGACTCTGTTTAAAATATATATACATGAAATATTAAAGAATTGGAGGAGAAAATGTTCAAGCATGGGAATTCCTATTTCAAACAACAAAACTTTATACAACTTACATTTTGCAGATGAACAATTGTTAATTGCACAAGATTATGAAGATTTAGAATATATGACTAGAAAAGTAATAGAAGAATATGAAAAATGGGGTTTAAATTTGAACATGAAAAAAACTAAATATTTATCAATTGGTGAACCAGAACAAAATTTAATTTTGGAGACTGGAGAAACAATAAAATGTTGTAGTGAGATCACATATTTAGGAATTAAAATAAATAAAAATGGGAGTTATGAAGAGGAAATAAGAAATAGAAACAATAAATGAAAGTTTGCAATTGCTTGCCTCAATGGAACATTGTGGGATAAACATATAAGTAACAAAAATAAAATGAATATATATCATACAATTGTTAAAAGCATCATTACTTATGGAGCAGAACTTTGGCCATTAACAAAAAAACAAGTAAGTACCTTTTGGCAACGGAAATGGGTTTTATACGAAGGGCCGCAAGAATTTCAAGAAGAGAAAAAATTAGAAACTCAGTTATAAGGGAGAAAATGAAGATTGAAGACACTATTTTAGATTATATTAAAACTCAGCAATTAAGATGGTACGGACATGTCCAGCGAATGGAAGAGGATCGACTACCAAAATCTGTTTTGGAATGGAAACCTGAGGGAACACGAAGCAGAGGAAGACCTAAAACCTCCTGGAGTCAGGGAGTATGGTTATATATGAAGGAGAAACATATACAACCAGGAGATTGGATGGACCGACAAAATTGGCTATTAGGAATCGGACGATGTCAAAGACATTAATCAACCGATGATCTATCTAAAATTTAGTTACCGACTTGAAGTATATATATATATATATATATATATATATATACACACACAGTTCATCCATCGCTGTGGTCTCGAGATAGCGTGCTGCCGGGTTCGATTCCCGGTAGGGACATGCTCCTGGGTGAGGATTTTTTCGGGGGTTTTCCTCACCTGTAAGACAAATGTCAGGAAGCTTAGTGCCCAACGGTCCCCAAAAATCATGCGGCCATCACCATCATCCTTATCATTATCATCATCATCCTTCATCGATGTGGAAAGCAACGGGACGTTACATCTCCTATAATTCCCTAGTAAAGCTGCAAAGCATAGCATGAGTATACTATGATTGCCGTGAAAGACCTGCCCTCCGGCAGAATTACTATGGATGGATGGATATATAGTTCTTGGTGAGAAAAAGCATGACATGTAATGGAAACATTAATTTAATTATAAAAAACCGAACATTATAGAAAAGAAAAGTTCACAGTGGTATGGCCATGTCAAAAGAATTCCAGAGTAACGATTGCCTAAAATTGTTATGGAATGGATCCCAATGGAAAGCAGCAAGAGAGGAAGACCGAATAAAACTTGGATAGAAGAGATACAAGCGGCTATGAATATCAGAGGATTGGAGGAAGATCAATGGATGGACAGAGAGGAATGGCGTTTGGTTTCCGGAAGACCGCGGCAGCTTCCATGATACTGGATGATGATGATGTTAAAAGCCAACGGATTCGTCATACTGACCGGTTACGGTATCTCACTCGGTATCTCTACCTCTAATTCCACAGAAATACAATAGAAAATATAAAATAATATTTGTACCGTGTACTAAATATAGCTAATCTATCCAAATTCTAAAATAATTTACGGAAATATATCGACTCGATATCCTTATTTTACTCTGGCACATTAGTTGTGTAGTCGCTGGCGTTTGTATTAGTATTCAAGAAAATACTGACGCAAACATAGCTTACTGTCTTGTTCCATTCTATTAACGAATCCAAACCAATTCAATTTTCTTTCTACAATTATGCCTATTTCAGAAAATTCTTACCCACTTTCATCCTCTGTAATTTTTGGTTTGTAATTTTATCTATTATAGATTTTTGCGCTCTACGCCAAACATCTATTTCTATAATCAATCATTTATTTATATACGGTCTGTCAAATGTCCAAGTTTCAGCTCCATATAACATCACACTTTGAACCAATGAATTATAAAATATTACATTTTGTGTTATTTACAATATTATTGCTTCAAATGTCCTCTGCTTTGGTCTCGAGGTAGCATCCTGCCTTGTCACACGGCGGACCAGCGTTCGATCCCCGGTAGGGGCAGTTTTTTTGGATGAGGTTTTTATCGGGGTTTTTCCTCACCTGTAAGACAAATGACAGGAAAACTTTAAGGCCCAAACGGTCCCCGAAATCATATGGCCATCATCAGCATCATCCTTATCATTATCATCATCATCCACCGGTGTGGAAAGCAACGGGAAGCTACCACACCTACAATTCCCTAGTAAAGCTGCAAGCATAGCATAAAAATGTTATGATTGCAGTGAAGGTCCTGCCTTCGGGCAGAATTATTATGGATGGATGGATTGCTCAAAATATTAAATTTAGCTTACAGATTATTTAACTATCTGCATTTTTTATAAAGGCTGACTTCTGCCATCAACTTCTAAAATGGATTCTAAGTAATTAAATTTAATGAATTTGTGAATTTTTTCTCATTCAGTTTCCAACTTTTCATCATCAGACATTTTCATTGTAAATATTCAGTTTTTTTAATAATATTCAACTCCAATTTTTTTATATTCATCAACCAATTTTCTTGTCATATATACGAAACATCCTCTACATCCCGAATTAATAGAACTTGGTCATCAGAAAAAAAGTAAGTGATGTAGGAAATATTGTGAATTCATTGGTATTCCCATAACATCGCATTTTCTGGACCAATATCTTAAACGGACATTACTGTGTATCTTGAAAAGTGTCGGAGATAAACAACATCCTTCTTACTATTCCTTCGATGTAATAATAATAATAATAATAATAATAATAATAATAATAATAATAATAATAATAATAATAATAACAATAATTTACTATTTCGTGATTTATACACAATACAATGGTTTTCAGTCACCCTCAAGAAATTAGCATTCTCCATCTCTAGCGTTCTTGAACAACCCCAGTTCATTCATATTTCTTCTCACAACATCCATTCGACCTTCTTTATGTATTCCCTTTTTTCTGTCCCCATTAATTTTCGACTCCAAGATCTTCTTATATATTCTATCAGATGTCATCCTCTTGAAATGTCCATATCACCTTGATCGTCTCTTCAATTATCTGTCACACATTTCCTTCAACTTTCGTAATTTTCCTAATTTCAACGTTTCTATTTTTTTTTTAATCTGGACATCCGCGATGATCTACTCCAGTAATCCATCACTGTTGCTAATAAGTTGTTAGCTTGGCACATTTTAATTGCCCATGTCTCTTATCCACATAACATAATACTCTTTGTAATCTACTTATAGATACATTTCTTTGGACTGTAAAGGCTGCATTTACTCTATAATACTGAGTCCATTATGCCAATAACACTGGTCAACATGAGTTTTGTCTCATGAGTACCAATATTTGTACTTAATGCAGTTTTTATCGTGTTTTCAAATATGTATTCGGAATTTCTCCATCACCTACAGTTTTTGTTATTTCAATTTCAATTAATGGATTTAAATAATTATTTTTCGTCCATTTGTCCATTGTAAAATAAAACCAAATGAGCTAACTCAGGAGATTTCAGCTAAGGAAAAGATATATCAAGGCAAATGGAATCCTAATATGCTGGCCGATTATTGTTGGACCATCAAGAGGGATGCTCCACAGGCGAAATATAGTAGACAATCGTTATTTCATACTTTCTAGGTGAGTCCGAATGTTCGAATATTGTGTAATTATGAATGTAGAAAATATTAAAGTGTTTGAAATTATAAATTCCTGTCTCTCGGAAACATTGCGTGATGGAGAAAAACTGATAGCATATTTGAATTTAGAATTTAGGAGAAAAAATACTATCAGAATCACATATTTTTTTTTCTGAGACAAAAAAAGTTTTTTTCCGCCCATCTGCTGTTCTTTCTTCTATTTCTGATTGTGATGAACTTTCTTCATCTATGATTGACCGCAGTTATCTAAATAACTTGACATGTTTAGTCATTTATTCGTGTAAAACATTGTTCATCAATATTGATTGTTAAATATTGTTTTATTTATATTAATTCGTAAAATAATGACCATATCAGTGGTGTTATAAACCCAAAGGTTCTTGACCGCGCGGACATAAGCTCTCCATGAGCTAATGTTTTCCAATGATCGCCTACAAAATGTTTCTCCCTATAGTGATCTGATGTTTTCCTATCGTCCCCTGTATAATCTACTTCGCTAAATCATGCTTAATGGTCTTCTCCCACCTCATTCTTGACCTACCTACTGTGCGCTTTATTTCAAGTTTTCTTACAAGATTTTTCATTATTATAAAGTAAGTTAAACCTAAGACTTATGTGGGAAGTCATTTAAAAAAAAATATAGGGCAAAGTAATTTTACTACGACTGAAAATTTGCGTATAGCACGAAACAATAAATTATTTAATCTTGTTAATGGAAGTCGTCCTGTATTATGTGTCTTTGCCTCATTCCAGTGTTTATATTCAGTGGTAATCATTACTACAGTGCCAATAATGTTATGTACTTCATTAGCATAATATGTAAACAAGTTCGTTGATCATAATTACTAATCCAAACCTAATTATGGAGCCTTCATTAGCTGTGTATTTGCAAGACCAGGTGTAAAAGTTATAGCTTAACTGTTATCTAGTGTATGGTGAATAATGCGTTCTGATATTAGTAAACTAATACCAGTTCACATCTGTGCTACCAGATAGAGGACAGTAATACAGTGTTCTGGGAAACATGAAATCATCTAGGATAATATGACTTATAGTCATTTATGCTACCGAAAATTGGAACTGCGTAAACTAATCTCTTCACTGAACTTTTATAGGAAAAATAATTATGAGGTTTAATCATCATCTTCTTCTTCTTCCTTCCAAGCATTTGGCCAAGGCCTGTTACGATCCTATAGAAAATTTTCCCTCCAGCGTTTCATAGGACGGCCGAGAGATCTTCGTCCTCTTGGTATATAATTATAAACAGCTTTGGGGATCCGATTTGAACTCATTCTTTCAAGATGGTGTTTCCAATTTAGTTGGTACTGTTTAAAATATTCCAAAATTGGCGTAGTCTTCAATTCTTTTAAGATATCGGTGTTCCTTTTCCGATTCCATCTGGTGTAACCCGCTGTTCTGCGCATGAATCTGATTTCAAAAGCCGTTATCCTGCTTTCATGTTGTCTTTTTAGTGTCCATGATTTACTGCCGTAGGTCAACACTGGTCTAGCCAAAGTGTTATATAAACGTAAACTGGTGTTTTTTGTACAAAAAGGCTCCCCAGAGGCTATAAGATGGCAGCCCCATCCCTGGTCTTGCCTTCATTTGGCCAGCAATCAATCGAAGGGACTACTTTCAAGTCATCATCATCATCATCATCATCATAAACAAATTCGTTTTAGGCCATGTGGCCTGTACGGTTACTTTCAAGTCTCGCCTTCAAGTCTTATACGAGAATTTCCCGGAAGGATCAAACTTATGATGTTTAATTTATGTTTCAAATTGATATAAGAAAGGAAGTAAATATTTCAAACATACAGACCCAATAATTAAATATAGGAACGCCTGGAAAGAATATATTGATAGAATTCCAGAAGAAATATTTTCAAAATTATTGCTAAATTATAAACCACACGGAAGGAGAAATGTTGGACGCCCACACAGAAGATGGTCTGAACAATTTTAACACTTCTAGCTTTCCTGAAACCGGAACGAGCAACAAGCTTAATCCCTGGATGATGATGATGACGATGATTAATATTCTTTATACCTACTTCATCTCATCTCCAGTCTTATCATTAAACCTGTTTCATCTATGTTCTTTTTCAGACCAACAAAAATAATAAAATTGAAGAAGAAAATAAGTCGGGAATGTCAGTTAAATGCAGGGGTTGTGACACAATTTATATATGAAAATGAAAAAAAAATGAAAACCAGGGCGAAAGAATATCTTAGAAATGTTAAAAATGGTGAAGTGGAAATGTCAGCAGTGGCTGCTCATGCTTCGTATGAAAACCATTCAATTGATATAAAAGCCAGTTTAATTAAACAGATAAAAACCAAAAGAGATCAAAAATCGTATTAGACAACAAATCTCTGGTACAAGTAACAAATTTTAATTATTTGGGTTGTAATTTTACTATAAACACAAAAACTGAAAGAAACATACACATGAAACTGTCGAAATTTCAAATGATATGCGGAATTATACATAAAACATTAAAGAATAAAACAAGAAGATATACTAGATTGAAGTTTTATAAAACATTGGCAGTTCCTGCATTACTTTATGGGAGCGAAACTTGGGTAATGACCAAAAAACTGCAAAGTTGAATACAAAGCGCAGAAATCAACTTCCTTAGAAGAACAAAAGGCTGCACAAGATCGGATCGGATAAGGAATGAATATATAAGAACAGAGATAAATATATATCCATTGGATGAGAAAATCAGAGAGAAATGGTTTACACACGTGGAAAGAATTAATGTATAAAGATTACCAAGAGCAGCATTCAACTACAAGCCAAGAGGTTCAAGGAATGTAGGAAGGCCAGTGAAAAGATGGACAGATCAACTGTGAGGCGGAACAGGCAATTTGCTCAGCCCGTGAAGTGAAGAAGAAGAAGAAGAAGAAATCAAAAGATTTCGCTGTTTGGGAATAAATCCACATTCAAAAAAACAAGAAAGAAAAAGTTAAGAATTTTGAAAATTCCGGGAATTTGATTTAATCTGAGGTTCATCGGCCCAGCAACAGAGGGAGTATAGAAGCAGTTCTCCTGAACGACATAACATCGATCGAGATATTATTGAGGATGAAAGCACATAGGTTTTGAAACTGGTATGATTAGACGACTGGATATGAGGTGAGATACAAAGACTTTTAACTTAAACTATAATATCTCCATTGTCGAAGAAAGTTTCAACAATATATATATATATATATATATATATATATATATATACACTCATTTTTGTGCTTAATAAGTTTCTAGGCAGACAAATTTTATATATATATATATATACTTACTTACTTACTTACTCACTGGCACTATCGAACCCGTAGGTTCATGGCAGCGCGGACATAAGTTCTCCATACATCCCTATCCTGAGCTAAACCTTTCCAATCATCACCTGTTTAATCTACTTCCCTCAAATCATAGTTAATGTTATTGTCCCACCTCATGCTTGGTCTACCAACTGGGCGTTTTCCCTCTGGCTTTCCTACAAGAAGCTTCCATGCAAGTCTTTCATTCCACATACGTGCAACATGTCCTGCCCATCGCAGTCTACGAGACTTAACTGTTCTTATTATATATGGCTTCCTAGAAATACCATGTAGTTCATTGTTATGTAGTCTTCTCCATTCACCTGTTTGTTCATCTCTCTTTGGTCCATAAATTTTCCTAAGTACTTTATTCTCAAATACTTGTAATCTCCTTTCCTCCCTTAAAGTAAGAGTCCATGTTTCGCGCACATATAATATAACTGGTAGAATAATAGTTTTATATATTTTCAGTTTAACATATTTTGAGGGGCATCAAGAGTCTCTGCAATGCATAATAGCACGCATTTTCAGAATTGAGCCTATGTTTAATTTCTTTGTGCATCTCATTCCTATTTGTGATTATTGTTTCTAGGTATTGTACATACATATATTTTTTTGTGGATTAAAAAAAATGGAACTTTTATGGTGGTTCTGATTGAAACGTTGTCAATTATAATTTTATTTTCATGTCAAAATAACACACACTTTCAAATCAAAATTGGAACTCATTTATAGTTAGTCCAAAAATATTCAAGACTAAAAGTGAATAAAATACTGGCTCTTAAAACTCTTTTGTATTGTAGCGAAGTATGGACATTGAAACAGAAGGATATACAGAGACTTATATCTGCTAAAATGAGATAACAGGACAGCTGGATATACACTACTAGATCATAAAAAATGAAGACATCTTAGAAGAATTACACATGGAACCTCTAGAAAACAAAATTTCTGATTAGGCCTAGAAGTCAAGATGGATGCAACATGTACATCGAATGGTAGATCACAGGATACCCAAACAAATGTTAAGTGTAGCAAGAATTAATTGAATTAAAATTTTGATATGATTTTCTTAATCCCTGTAATTTTGTGGTTATAATGATATGTTATATGATATGTTTATCTTATAGCATATTTCATTACATTTTCAACACATTTTAATTTTGGGCCTATGTATATTATACGAACCTATTAATTCTTGGTACATAAGCTCTCAACGTACAGGAAGATGATCAGGACGTCCACTCAAAAGACTTTTGAATGGTGTTTCTCTTGACTTGCCCTTTAATTGATGCTGGCACCTAAAGTCGAATATATATATATATATATATATATATATATATATATATATATATATATACATATAATTATAACATCGATACTGCTATAAAGTAAAAATGTTCTCTTTAATTTGCTTACTTGTTGTAGTCAGCTACTAGATGGCAGTGAAGACCGAGTTCTCACGACATCTAATAATAATGGAGAATATAATACATATATAAGAAAAATAAATGTTTGAATTGGATTCGCCTGGTGGTGTAGGCTAATGGATAACACGCTGAGGTACAGACTCAGAGTTCCGGGTTCGAATCCCGTCCAGGCATTTATTTTTCTTATCATACCATATATATATATATATAAACTTGTAGCTCAAAAGTTTAGCTGGTCAGAGTGAGTTGGAGTTATTCCCGAAGCAACAACAACAAAAAATTCAATGCATAAAGTAGGCCTATCGTATATGATATATAGAAACTGATGAGGCTATTCAAATTCTTCAGGAAGTCAATTTTATGGTTCTATTTTTTTGGTGATTTACAGACTACATCTTTTTTTCTATATTGATAAAACTTTAAGTTGCGAAACAAAAAAAAAATAAAAATGTGGAGGCAAGTAGAGTTATTTCTAAATTACAAATTTCAGTTATACCCCCTACTTTTACTCATCAAATTTCACTGATTTCTGGAAAATTCCTTTCTCATTTTATTTCAATCGAATATGCTGAGTTTCGTTGCCAAAAAAAATCGGACAAATTGACCGATTTTTAAATTTTGGCTTCAAATGAACCCCTAACCTTAATTTCAATTTAGCCTGTTTTCTTACTCGGCCGTTATTTTCTTAGTTGATGCTACCAGTGTATTCGATAAGTAATAACAACACTGTAGTAAATCAGGGATCGTAGTTTACTTCGGGTATACAATTTATTAATAGGAATTGGTTGTAAAATAAATTTTGTTTGAATTTCTGTGACCATTGTAATCTTGTAGCATGTTGTTGAGTAGATTTTGTTCAATAAATCTGTAATATTGAAAGTATCGAAATAGCAATATTTGTGAATACATTCACTGTATCTCACATTTAGTAAACTAATATCGCTTTAAAATACGTTCAGTAGAATATTTTATAATGTGGAATTGGGAAGTACTCCAACATTCACCTAATTCACCAGACATGAGTCTTTGTGACTATAACCTATCATTAAAGATCAAAGAACCTCTACGAGGCTTTCGATTTCAATCAATAGTTTATGTCCAGAAAGTTCTAGATCTATCAGAAATGGTGATGCAGATGGAGTTCGTCCTCTTCCAGTAATAATAATAATAATAATAATAATAATAATAATAATAATAATAATAATAATAGTCATCATCATCAACAATAACAAGGATTAAGCCTAATGGCCTGTTCCGATCTCATTATAGGTCGAATTGGTCCTTCCATCTCTTCAATGGTCTTCCCAACATTCTTCTTTCTTTTGGTTTTATAATTATACATTCTTCTTGGTATGCGCTGTTCATTCATTCGTAATACGTGCTGAAGATAAACATTTTGATAATATTTTATTCTTTCATCAGAGATTAAATATATTAAGTTCTGTTTTTATATCTTATAATAATAATAATAATAATAATAATAATAATAATAATAATAATAATAATAATAATAATAATAATAATAATAATAATAATAATAATAATAATAATAATAATAATAATAAAAATAATAATAATAATAATAATAATAATAATAATAATAATAATAATAATAATAATAATAATATAGCCTAGTATAGATGATTGTGATGGCCTGACGATATTCTGGAATCATTTGTCTTCTTACATGTGAGAAAAAAAATCATGAACATTCACCCGGGAAAATTTTTCCGATCGGGAATCGAACCCGGGACCGCTGTGCACAAGGTAATGACGTGAACCTGAGATCACAGCGATGAGCATAAACATACGTCTTACATCCTTTAATTTATAACAAAAAATATTCCTACCTATTTTTTCTAAGAAAAGTATATGACCCGGAAATTTAGTGTAATGCACTGTTGGTCATAAACTGTACTGAGTGTTGTGAAACCCCTGACACTAACTCTGGCGACAAGTGAAGGAAACGACGCGAGCAGTTTGAAGGTTTACGAGTTACAAAGATACTGACTGCGAACACCATCATGGGCTAAGTCCCCGTTGTACTGGATCAGCGACGCCCTCATTGTGAAAACAATTCCTTCCCCGATCCTCTTCTTCCTCATATTCCCTGGGGCATCTTCTCTACCAACGTTACATTTACACGTTGAAAATTTCGTTACCCCAATATACACATATACATCTTACTGAGTTCGTCGCGCCGCCGCCAGAGGCTGCCTGCTACCTCCCTTCTAATGTTTTCCACAACTTGTGAGACTCCAATTTATGCTCAATTCATACTTCACTGTACCTTGGTCTCAAAATCAGCTAGTCCTCCCTCCTTCGACTACAGTACAACAATTTT
The DNA here is from genome assembly GCA_030220185.1 of Diploptera punctata. Classification (NCBI taxonomy): domain Eukaryota; kingdom Metazoa; phylum Arthropoda; class Insecta; order Blattodea; family Blaberidae; genus Diploptera; species Diploptera punctata. The sequence goes on from JASPKZ010007817.1 coordinate 5,200,224, forward strand.
CTTGGGCAAGCACTCAATTTGCATGTCTTTTCAGACAACCTCTTCGTTTCTTCGGGATAGAGCACTTCCAGTTAGTTTCGGTCCATGGCTTACGTTGAACATTTCTCTTTCTTTCTTCCCCTTCCATTTATCTGATTTTTTTTATACAAGCACAAGTTCACAACCTCTCCGTTTACGAAAGGAAGTAAAAATGTTTTAATCATTAGGAATTTAATGGAAGCAATTAGATTTTTTTCTTTTTATAAAGCATTATTTGTGTTAGCTCTCCAACACAAAATATAAATAATATGTTGTAAAATATTTAATAGCGACAAAATGTAAGCTTATATGAAAGAAATGACAGAAATAAGGTGTATATATTGTATTGTATTGTAAGCCTATATTTTACCTTTAAGGAGATTTAGGCGTTCTCCCCCTACAGCGAAGAATTTGAACCATACTAATTTAGTTACACTTGTTTTCGTATAGATGTCATTTTTGAGTGGTACGTGGTCAGTGTTCCGCCTCATACTGACATCTAGGAAACCAAGGTAGTAGGCCTACTAGGACGGGAAAATTCGGTAAATTTTGCTTAGATGCCTTTTCATTCAGGCTTAAGGATTTTTTACGAGCCTGAAAATCTTCAGACTCGGGACCCACGGCTTAAAGTCCCTCCCGGAGGACTTGCTCCTTGAATTTTTCCGTCCTAAAAAATCCATCTACCCCGGCCGGGTTTGAACCCGCGAACCTCGGGCCAAGAGGCAAGGAGCATAACCACTAGTCCACCGCGGCCTATAGGTGTATATATATATATATATATATATATATATCCATCCATCTATAGTAATTCTGCCCAAGGGCAGGTCTTTCACTGCAATCATAGCATTTTCACGCTATGCTTGCAGCTTTACTAGGGAATTGTGTAGGTGTGGTAGCTTCCCGTTGCTTTCCACACCAGTGAAGGATGATGATGAAAATAAGGATGATGGCCATATGATTTCAGAGACCGTTTGGGCCTTAAAGTTTTCCTGACAGTTGTCTTACAGGTGAGGAAAAACCCCGATAAAAACCTCACCCAGAAAAAACCGCCCCGACCGGGGATCGAACCCGGGCCTGCTGCGTGACAAGGCAACACGCTACCTCGAGACCACAGCGGTGGACTATATATAACCTCATAGTGCAACAGGCCTAGAATGCCCTAGGCCTGTCATACGGTTGCTGGCCTCACATCCACAAGTGTTAATCACAGAGGTATACAATCATCCAAACAGTGTAGGAGTGACACATGATCATCGTTTCGGATCGTGTAATGCAGACTTTCACGGCCGGTAATCATAATGTTAAAAGATTCCGGGCTATGTGACCGTGGTCTATAACTGATGCTTCTTCCGGACGTTTCTCCCTCAACTGCGGAGGGCATTTTCAGTGCCGAGTGTTTCTAGGTGATGTTCCCTTGTCATAGACTCAACTGTTCATAGTCGAGTCTGCGACAAGGCAACACCACCTAGAAACACTCGCCACTACAGTCGAGTTTACGAGAAGGGAACACCACCTAGAAACACTTGCCACTGAAGATGCCCTCCGCAGTTGAGGAAGAAACATCTGGAAGGAATACCAGTTATAGACCACGGCCACAATATCCGGAATCTATTAACATTATCGTTACGTATCCCCCTGTCGTTATAATTGATTTTATCAACATGCAGTCGCTAATATTTTTTTATCAATGACTCCAGAATTTCTTTGCCTATGTTAATTCCGGTAGACTTTTTTGGCATTGGCAGAATTGATACCCACTTCTTAAGTTGGGTCAACTGGAAGATGGAGATACGTTACCCCGATGATATGATAAGTGATGAATGATAATTAAACGCCAGGGTAGTTCTTAAACCTAAATTTAACCTACGTACATATCATGGGAGGCCACAGGAATATTTACCTTTAAGATAAAGGTTCCTGTGCTCTGACCGGTAACACTGGTCAACATGATTTTTGTCTCGTGAGTACCAATAGTTCTATTTAATTCAGCCTTTATCGTGTTTTCAAATATATATTCGGAATTTCTCCATCACTCACAGTTTTTTGTTTCATTTTTAATTAATGGATTTAAATAATTATTTTTTAATAAACGTTTTTTCGTCAGTTTGTCCATTGTAAAATAAAACCAAATGAGCTAACTCAAGTGGTTTTCAGCTATGGAAAAGAGATATCAAGACAAATCGAATCCTAATATACTGGCCGATTATTGTTGGACTATCAAGAGGGATGCTCCACAGGCGAAATATAGCAGAAAATTGTCATTTCTTACTTCCTGGATGAGTCCGAATGTTTGAATATTGTGTAGTTACGAATGTAGAAAATATTAAATTGTTTGAAATTATAAATTCCTGTCTCTCGGAAACCTTGCGTGATGGAGAAAACCGATATCATTTTTGAATTCAGAAGAAAAAATGCTATCAGAATCACATATTTTTCTTTCTGAGACAAAAAAAGTTTATTTTTTGTTGCTCAGCGTAATCGAACACGGGACACCATGAACTGTAGTCAGAAGCTCTAACCACAAGCCCTTGAGGCTGGTCTCGTTACTTATTCTAGTGACTCAAATTCCTCATGATATCCGTGAGCACCGGTTCCATAATGACCAAAATTCCATAAGAAAATGTTTTCCTCCAGGGTGACTCGAACCAGTGCAAGTCCAATACAACTTAATTAATTAGTATACATTTCTTAATTAAAGAATCTATTAGGATTATACGAGAAAATTCCGAAATACATGGTAGATATTGTTATGGTCATTAAAATATTTTTGTAATTATTTTACAAATATTCGCCAACACTACATCCTAGACACCATGACATTATAATATATACAGGGTGTTTCATAAAGGATGTCGCAAACTTAAATGGTTGAAAGTACACGATAATAGAAGCAACAATGTCGCAATAAACATGGGTCCGCAAAGGAGCCGTTTGCGAGATAATTACGAATGTATGGTTACAAGTCGCCACTGACGTCATTGTTTGTAACATCGTACTAGGTGATGATCTCATTGGGCCACACATTCTTCCACGAAAACTTAATGGACGGAGGTACCTTAGGTTTCTGCGGCGTCATCTTCCAGGATTGCTTGAGGATATTTCCCTTCAGCAACGTCGGAGTTTGTGGTACATGCATGATGGAGCTCCGGCACATTTTGCTGCTGCTGTGAGACGGCAGATAACGCGCAGATACGGCCAAAGATGGATAGGTCGAGGCGGATCTGTACCTTGGCCTCCAAGATCACCTGATCTAAATCCTTTGGATTTTTATGTCTGGGGTCACCTCAAAAGCGAAGTGTACAGCACACCCGTTAACACGATTGAAGAACTGGAGCAGAGAGTTTTACATGCTTGTCAAGAATTCAGAAATGATCCAGGGGTTTTCGAAAGAATTCGACATTCATTGCAGAGGCGAGCTCAGTATTGCATCCAGATGCAAGGAAGACACTTTAACATCTCCTTTAACAGGTAACCCATAAGTGAAGTGAACTGTGAAATGTGAACTAAATGAGATGAAAAATTAATAGTAGAGTCTAAATTCAAATAAATTTCTACTAACTAGGACGATGTTTACAATGAAGTCAGTGGCGGCTTGTAACCATACATTCGTAATTATCCGCAAACGGCTCGTTTGCGGGCCCATGTTTATTGGGACATTGTTGCTTCTATTATCGTGTACTTTCAACCATTTAAGTTTGCGCCATCCTTTATGAAACAGCCTGTATATGGAAAATATAAATTTCAACAATGGAGAAGAACTAAAACCTAGTATTGAATGCGCTTATTTAAGAACAAAATTAGACCATTCAGTCGATAACACAGTGGAAATTAAAAATAGAATCGCACAAACAAAACAAGCAATAAATGCTTTAAACTCTGTTTGGTGGAGCAAAAATATTACAAAAAATATAAAGTTACAAATATATCAAACCATGATTCAGAGCATTTTAACATATGGTGCTGAAGACTGGCAAATTCCTACCAGGGAAATGAAAATAATCTTACGTATAAAAATGGATATTTTAAGAAGATCAGCTGGAAAATATTGAATGGATAGAATACGAAATAAAGAAATAAGGGAAAATATGGGTGTACAAGGGGAGCCAGACATCGTAGACATTATAGAAAAGAAAAGATTACAGTGGTATGGCCATGTCAAAAGAATGCCAGAGCAAAGATTGCCTAAAATTTTTATGGAATGGATCCCAATAGAGGAAGAGAGGAAGACCGAAGAAAACTTGAATAGAAGGCGTACCAAGCGGCTATGAATATCAGAGGATTGGAGGAAGATCAATGGATGGACAGAGAGGAATGGCGTTTGGTTTCCGGAAGATGGCGGCAGCTGCCATAATACCGGATATATATATATATATATATATATATATATATATATATATAATCAATTAACTAACGTACTGGCACTATTGAACATGTAGGTTCAAGGCCGCGCGGACGTAAGTTCTCCATTCATAACACATGTAGAAATAAAGCTAGCAGCCGGCTGGTAAGCCAAGGGCTTTTTAAGTCTGTGACGCCATGGATTTTTGTATATATATTTCAATAGTTACAAAGGTGATCCGTAAATGGAGAATAAGCTGATATTAAATACACCCGGTACTAATTTCCTTGCAATTTGGTTTAAAAGTATGCAACATACAAAAATATATTTTTTTCAGCTTATTCTTAATATATGTGGACGAAAATTATGGCACTAATTAAACAAGTCTTCGTGAACATAATGCCTCTCTGGTTACCTTTCTAGACATATTCATTCATGAGTAATCTAAAATGAAAAAAAATAAATGAAAATAAAAAATCCAACTTCTTAAAAATATTGTGTTGGTACAATTTTCTCAAAAACTAATTATTCAATTGTTTTCAAATTTAATATGTTATTGTCCATAGTTCGTTTGACAATAATAAGATATGCTTGTGTTCAGATATGGATTATGATTTATTTTAAATCAATTCAAAGACCAATTTTTTTGTTAAAAATTTTGAATACTTTTTGTTTTTTAATTTTAAACACTATCAATAGCACAAAGATAAATTTACCTTATTATTATAGAGCTCTTTAGACTGCATATCCATGCCAAAAATTATTCTCCTTTCATAATTTCAGAGAAAAGTGTACCAAAATATGGGAAAAATAGTCGTTACGGGTAAATGCAAAAAAAAAAAAACAAAAAAAATTGTGCACATCAGCAGAACACAGAAACACCATTTTTAAAAATAATTTTTTATGGGTTTAAATGTTCAAAATCGACAAATAATATTACATGTCAATAAAATAGACCTTTCTGGATTTTTTAAGCAAAAAAAAAGTTTTTTTAACCCTTGTCTGGGTGCCCTTAATAAATAATTACTCCATATTTACAAAACATTATGTATACTATAGGAAAATGAACGCTCATCACAACTTGTGATTCAGAACACTGGCGTCCCATTGAAATCTGAAATCGACTAGGCATAGTTTATTAGTATCCAATAATTCCAAACGTACGAGTATAGATTTGGTTTTAATCTAGTGAGTAGGATGAGGTTTGATTTTATCGGGAAAAAGAGAGTCGCCAGGAAGCGCACAGAACCATTCAATGATCGCCTCTATTTGAATATGAAAACATATGGTCGCATAGAATATAAAGCTCACTGCTTCGGATTTAGAGTACTATAGCCCAATACTGAAATGGAGCCATGCCAAAAAGAGTGAGATACTGGCTCCTTCTTTTCTCCCGCTCTACATAGGCGGAGCCACATATATATTTTTCCTTTTCATGTCATCCGCAGATATTTCCACTCGCCCTGTCCCTATTTAATATACTACGTACTTTTTATACTTCAATTTTCTTTTAGCATTTACTTCTAGAACAATGCATATGTATACAGCGCGAACTTTGTGTTTTCATTATCCATCTCAGTTTTTCCTAATCATTTTTTTTCAATACTCGTCGTGTAAAATAAAAAAGTGGAAGGTGTACACATATGTAAAAAGACTTTCTCCATCTTACATTATCTTAGACGTTTAAAGAATTTTCTCCCAGTTTCGTTAAAACAAATCCTAGTGCAGAATCTTATGTTACCACACTTCGATTATTGTGACATTATATATAATGATCTAAACTATGACTTGTCGCAGAGACTGCAGCGTGTTCATAATGCTTGCGTTCGATTCATTTTCAATATCCGCCGTTATGACCATATTTCCGAACACTTTAATAACCACTCTTGGCTCCGTCTTACTGACAGACGTAAATTGCACTCTCTTTCACTACTTTTCAAGCTTCTGAATTCCTACATTCCTACTTACCTGGCGTCCAGATTTGAGAAGTTATCCTCCTACCACAATATTGACACTAGGTCACAAGATAGCAGTCTGCTAACAATTCCTCTTCATAGCACTTCCTCCTATTCTACTTCCTTCACAGTAGCCTCTGCCCGCTCCTGGAATCTCCTTCCTCAAGATATCAGGGGTTGCCGCACACTTGGCACCTTTAAGTCACGCTTATACAGTTACCTGTTGTCTAATAATTAATTTTTCTCTATTTATTTAATTTTATACTATGTCATTAACCTTTTCCTCGTTTTTATATATATTGTACATATTATATATTTAATTCGTTAAATTTAGAGTAAATCAAAATATATTATAAATATTAATTGTATTGTATTAATAACTTGTAATCGTTTATATATATTGTAATTTAGATTTAAGACTTTTCTTTTGTATTTTTTAAACCTGGTTGAGTGGTAGATAAGGCCTTAAGGCCTTAACTCTGCCAGGTAAAATATAGCTATTATTATTATTATTATTATTATTATTATTATTACAACTTAAATACATTCCTATTTCAAGCACATTCCAAATATGTTAGGAATGATGCATGTATGTTAGTAAAGCCTGTTGCAGGTCTTTACGCCCTTATAATATATCTCCTTTCGTACCGATCTTTCATCTTTCTTTGTCATGGTTGTACTCCCAAAATCTTCAAATACCGTTCAACACATTTTAACTTTGTACTTTAGGTCGCCCAATTACTTTTCTTAATACATTCTTATTATTTGATTTATTTGACACTTCTATGTATTTCGTTTTGTTTACGTTAATTCTTAAAAGGGAACTGTCTTCCATTGCATGCCGAAACCTACCTTGAAATTTCTTCAAAGGAAGCGATGTGATGCACCAAGGCCATGTCTGTTTATGTAAACTACTGTGAAGATAATAATTTAAGGAAATTGCATCTGAATCCTACGCGACTGGCAACCGTGATAATAATAATAATAATAATAATAATAATAATAATAATAATAATAATAATCAACATAAATGCTTAGGCTCTCTGGCCCGTTCCGACTGCAAGAGATTTAGTCTTTCCATCTAGTAAATGGTCTTCCTTGACTTCTAGATCCTGTGGGTTTGTAGCTTAAAATAATTTTAGAAGGTCTATCATCTGGCATTCTTAGTAGATGTTCATACCAATTTTATCTTTGTTTGTCAATTTTATCCGTCAATTTAAAAATATTTAATTGATCTCTTATCTCAGAACTTCTTTTCTGATCCATAAGAGTGTATCCTGCCGTTGACCTTAAACATTTCATCTCCGCTGCCTCTATTTTTTTCCTATCTGAATGAGTCCAATTTTCACTGCCATAGATAATAGTAGGAACGGCCATGACTTTATAAATTTCAGTTGAGTATCCTGAATTGTTTTATTCTTTAGAGTTCTTATTGTTCCACACATTCTTAGAAATTTCTGTATTTTTATATTTATATCTTCTTTTTGGCAGTATGATACATTAAAACCCAAATAATTACAGGATTTCACTTGTTCAATGATATTATTATTTATCACAATTTTGCATCTGATATTATTTTTTTCCTCGAAATGCCATTGGTTTTGTTTTTGTACATGTAATGTTTAAATTTTATTCCCTACCTACTTTTTCTAATTGTTTTGCAGCTCTCTGGAGATCACATGATGATGATAATAATAATGATAATGATAATAATAATAACGATAATGATAATAATGATAATAATAATAATAATGATAATGATATTAATAATAACGATAATGATAATAATAATAACGATAATGATAATAATAATAGTAATAATGCAATAATAATAGTAAATATGATAATAATAATAGTAATAGTAAATATGATAATAACAATAATAGTAATAATAGTCATAATAATAATGGTAATAATAATAACTATATTAATACTACCGATAATAATAATAATAATTCTTTGAGTTGGCATGGTTAAGGTTATGATGCCATCTATTCTACCCAATCAGCTATTATGCATTATTTTAAAATATTATTAAAGTATATACTAAAAATAGCACAAATCGAATGTAATCTAATGTTAACACTAGAAAACGAAGAACAGAATAGATTAGAAAAAATAAGAAAATTCCTAGGTTAATATTTATAGTTATATACAAAATGCTGAATATAGTTTTTATGTAGTTAGTATCTTCATTCTGTGAAACTTAAATTATTAATTAATTTGAATTTAAATAATGATAATGATGACATAGCTAGGAAGTGAGTTCCATGCACTAGTCATAGGTGTTATGGAAGATTGAGTATGGACATTTCCTGTGCTGTGGTATTGAAATCATAGCAGTACTTTGTGATTTATCCTAAATTGTGATGAACTGATAAATTTTGAAAACGCAATGTTAGGCCTAAGTACAATTAAATTGTATATACAATTTTTATGAAGAATCAAAGAAAATAAAGAATACTTGTATCAATACAAATTTTCAGACTGAAATAAGAACGGGTACTATAAGTTGTATTAAACTATAGACCAAAAGAATATCAAGTTGGAAGACCAAGAAATAGAGGAAGTGTATGTTGAAATGAGGACGGAACAGATCGAAAAGCTTTTATCTCTTGAAAGAAGAAGAATAAGAAGAAAATGAGATATTATATGATTTGTTTAACATTTCATAAACCTACGATATAGTGTTGACGTAATGGTTGGACAAAGAAAAATTAATTTGAGCTGACATATAGAGTTTCTCTAACCTTTTCTGTCAACATTATACAGATTATAGGTCTGTAGGTCTCTAAATTGAGCATTCTCACATACGAAATAAGTGGTCGGGAATGGATATTTCGAACGGTACGAGATCTTGAAGACGTAATTAATTGAAGATTATATTTGCAAGCTGTGAATTTTGACACTTATAACGAACATAGAGCTCAGAGGAGTTTCAGAAAGTTATGGCCATTGCCTAAATGCATTATTACGACACATGAAATTTTTGTCGCACCCTCACCAAAATCCTTGGTGTGTGTTGTACAATGAGAGAGGCAGCGAGGACGCTAACAAGCAGTTTGTCATCAGTTTCAACTGGGGTTTCATGCACCAACGACTTAATGTGCTCTCATAAGAAAAAAAAAATTCACAGAGGAGCGAAATTTGGCGATCGTTATTGAATTATGAAAATTAAAGCAGCATATAAGGACAAGGGTACCTGGAGAATAAGAACTAACCAGGAAATACATGGCCTATATAAAGATAACGATACAGTTATAGATATTAAAGTTAGACGTGTCGAATGGTTGGACCATATATGCAGAATGAACGAGACACGTTCGCCCAGGATGATATCAAACGCTAAGCTGGATGGAAGGAGAAAATTGTGGAGGCCTAGGTTATGATGGATGGATGACGTACAGGCGGACCTACGGAAGATTGGCATAACAAATTGGAGAAATAAGATCACTGACCGAAGAGAATGGATGGTGTAATGAGGGAGGTTAAGATCAAACTAAAAGGACCGTCACGCCAATGATGATGATGATGATGAATATGATGATGATGATGATGATGAAAGCAGTATATAGAAACATCCTACACATACACTTTCAAAATCTCGTTGCTTCCGAAGTACCAATTTCCGATTAGTGATTCCGTGTGTAAAAAAGATCTGTTTAGAGTCAATTTATCATCAGCATTATTTTGACCCTAACGAATAGAGTCACCCTGTATATATCTTTAACAGGGCAGCAAAACGTGGTAAAGCGCATTTCCAAGTTGTGGCGTTTGAAAGCAGATGTTACAATGCACATTCTCTTTAACGAGGTGGTCCCAGTTCGAATTCCAGCTGCAACATGCTGCCATTTGTGGTTAGCAAAACACAGATGTTACTGTGCATCTTCGTCAATTTGAAAACGAGACTGTTAGCTGGTTTTGATGATGTTTTAATTTAAAATACTATCAGATCTTAAAATAATCTACATTGAAAAATCAGTGTCTTTCTAGAAATTACAGTAATTTGCTTTTATTTTAATATGCTTTGTCCTTGTTGTGTAGGTAAACTATTTTTTAACATGAAATAAATTTACTTTAAGCGAATTCCGAAGGAGAATTGTCTCTTGACATGATAAAAAAACACACACATGCAAATCTTTATTGATCCTACTTACTAAACACTGAAAATGATCATAATACTCGTAACAATAAATATGAATGGTTCAGAACAAAATGAGGTCATGTTGATATGTAACTCTATTAAGAGAAACTGATAGAATGTTAAGTAATACATTTAATTGCAGATAAATACTGTATAATTATATTTTACAGTGAAATAGATCAAATACAATACTTAATTAATTATATATATATATATAATATATATATATATATATATATATATATAACTTTTATTTACAGTATTCTGCCCTAGGTCAGGTCTTTTACTGCAATCATAGCATTTTCATTCCATGCTTTGCAGCTTTACTACACCGTGGATAATGGTGATGGTGATGATGGCCAGATGATGTTCGGGGACCGGTAAGGCCTCAAAACGTCCTGATATTTTGTCTTACAGGTGAGGAACCCCCCTGAAAAAGAACCTCTCACCCATGAAGCTTGTCCCCACCGGGCTCGAACCTGGGCCCGCTACCTCGAAACAACAGTTACACATATACGTGCACAGGTTGTGATCAATCTTTTGAGTCAAAATTAAATATATGAGGCGGTTTTTCTCAATAGTGAAACACAGGTTTAAGTTCAAGTTATAGGATAAAAAAATCTCAGGAAATTAAAAATGATAACAATCATACTTTTGCTACTCCTAAGGTATACACTGATATCCCTTAGCCACTGAATTAAATAATCCTTCAAGAATGTAATTATGTACCTTTTTTTTCTCGAAAACACCAAATGCACCCCTTTGCTTGAATATTCTGATTCGCAAATGCATAGTCCATGTTTCACTAATAAAAAAAACTTACATTCCATAGCAAGGAACCAAATGGTCAAAACTGCATAGTTTGTGTGAGTTACATTCATTATTTGAGACATATAAAACCGTTACAGGGCTATACCCAGTTATAGTACATAAAAGAGAAACATCGACGCTTAATTTATGCGAGGAGAAAATATTACAAATATTTGAGAATATACTTTTTAAGAAACTATTTAGACCGAATACAGATGAAAAGAGAGCTGAACGGAGAAGACTACATAACAATGAACTACATGGTCTTTGTAGGACGCCAGATAATAAGAACAGCTAAGTCTCATAGACTGCGATGGACAGGACGTGTGGCACGAATGAGATATGAAAGAGTGACATGGAAATTCCTTTTAAGAAAACCAGAGAGAAAGCGCCCAGTAGATAGGCAAAAAATGAAGTAGGAGAATAACATTAACCATGATATGACTGAAGATCATATAGGGAATGATTGGAAACATAAGCTCAGGATAGGGACGTTTGGATAGTTCATATCCGCGCGGCCATGAACCGACGGGATCCATAGTGCCAGTGAGTCAGTTATTAGAATAAAGATATTTTCTTCTTCATCATCCAAGTATTAAGCCTGTTGGGTAGTCCCGGTTTCATGAAAGCTAGAACTGTTAAACTTGTTCAGACCATCTTCTGTGTAGGCGTCCAACATTTCTTCTTTCGTGTGGTTTATAATTCAGCAATAATTTTAGAAATCTTTCTTCTGGCATTCTATCAACATGTTATTTTCAGGCGTTCTTATATTTAATTATTCGAACTGTAAGTTTGAAAATATTTAGTTCCTTTAGAATGAAGATATATCCCGTAAAACAGCAAAATAACTAACTCACTGGCACTATCGCACCCGTAGGTTCATGGCCGCGCGGACAGCTATCCATATATCCATATCCTGAGCTAATGTTTTCCAATCATTCCCTGTATAATCTACTTCCTCAAATCATAGTTAATGTTATTCCCGAACCTCATTCTCGGTCTACCAACTAGGCGTTTTCCCCCTGGTTTTCCTACAAGAAGCTTCCATGCACGTCTTTCATTCCCCATTCGTGTCTACGAGACTTAACTGTGCTTATTATATCTGGCTTCCTATAAAGACCATGTAGTTCACTGTTATGTAGTTTTCTCCATTCACCTGTCTGTTCATCTCTCTTTGGTCCAAAAATTTTCCAAAGAACTTCTTTCTCAAATACCCGTAATCTCCTTTCCTCCCTTAAAGTAAGAGTCCATGTATCGCATCCATATAATATAACTGGTAGAATAATAGTTTTATATATTTTCAGTTTAACGTTTTTTGAAAGGAGTTGGGATGTTAAGAATCTCTGTAATGCATAATAGCACGCATTTCCAGAATTGAGCCTATGTTTAATTGCTTTGTGCATCTCATTCATATTTGTGATTATTGTTTCTAGGTATTTGAATTCAGCCACTTCCTCAAAATTTCCCTAATTTTTCACTAGCTGCCCCTTTCCATTATATAATGTATTTATATGTGTATAATGTATTTATACGTTTAGTTTATTGATATTTACTTCCATTCCCAATTTCTTAGTGTTACTCAAAAGTGTGTGCTCGTTTCGACTTTAGCTGAAGAATTTTGTTAGTATACGCAGTTCCTTCGTGACGGACTGTTTTTATGTGGCCTGTGTAATAAAAAGTACGGTTAGCCACCAACACAAACCACAGAGAGTATGGGAGAATGACTGGACTCTGCCTGCCACCCTCTGAGAAGCTGCTGGCGTTGACTCATCTCATTATGGCTGGAGGGTGGGGAGAGTGACATCCCCTCTCCTTGCCACGTACAGAGTAAACACTGCGAAGCTTGTTTCTTCGCCTCTCCACTAATTACATTGTCTCTGAGAGCTTAATAAAATTATAGCTGAAAAGTTTGTGTGTCTTGCGATGACTTGTAGGTAAGATTAGATGCGTTGTTGTCTTCTAGCACGTATCTTTCTTCATCAGCGACATCACAAATCTTATTTGCAGATACTTGCCACCATCACTCGCCGTCTTATTACTTTTTTTCATTAAGGTGGATATTACTCGCCCTAGTTTTGCCTGCACGGCTAAAGAGGAAATGTGTTAGCTCCAGTGTCGCCAAACTGTTTTATATGGAAGGGAAAATTCCTAATCACACGTTAAATATCATTTCATAATTGTCAAATTAGTAATTTAGTCTACAACTGCTGAAGGTTTCGAATCAATTAAAATATCAGTTTTAGTCTGAACCGAAAGTGCGATTTTCGGATCGCTACTGCAGTGCCGTTTTCCTCCCTGAACAGAAAGATTCGTGAATTATGCCAATATCCCTTCTCTATGCATCTGTCCCCACTCTCCTTTTTACCTCTCCTGTTGCGCTGTTTGTGCTGCGCATCTCCCCTTCTACCTCGGAACGCTCAAATACGCTATGCACGTGCTGAGCATTATCATTCGATCGGAACTTTGAGTTGAAACAACGTCGTCTGGAGTGGCGTGGTTTGAGTTTGGTCCGGAGGACCAGAGAAAGCCACCCTGGCTTGGACTGCTGTGTGAATGTTGTGTGAGGTATGATATAGTTTATGATGTTAATGATTATTATTTATTTATTTTTGTTTAAGAATGATCAAGATTCATATTTGTTATACTTTTCATACACTTCAGACGTCTTGTTTATATTAAACATCATTTTTATATACATCCTGGTTAATGTTCAAATTATTTATGTGCATGCTGCTGTTTGATATTCCCGTACAAAAACCTACTTATTTAGGAGATCATTCTAGCTTCCATTTTTCCGTCTAGCTTTCATGGTTAATAACAATAATTATACATTCAATTTATATAGAACCCGGAATTACTCTAGTGTTTTGAGATCTATTGTTGATTTACGTTTAAGTGTTTAGGAAAGAAAGATGAATCAATCTTTGCCTCATGGGCCCGGGCAAAGGCTTTTGATTAATAACCTTGGATGTGAACTCTACGCTAATATATGCAACGGAAACAAAAGACGATACACGGCGGCGCAGAGCGTGGGTTATCGCCCGCACAAAATGGTAGCAGTCAGCGTGGTTAAACTTTGCACAAAATAGTAGCAGAGCGTGGTTATAACTCTACACAAATGGTAGCAGAGCGTGGTTTATCGCCCGCACAAAATGGTAGTAGTCAGCGTGGTTAAACTCTGCACAAAATGGTAGCAGTCAGCGTGGTTATAACTCTGCACAAGTCATCTATTTATTACCAACCTCGCAATACAACGCAGAGGACGGGAATTAGGAACATGTAACGAGGAATTGTGAATACACAATAACTAATAACTAGAACGAGTACAAAATTTCAACTATGATGATCTTGAAGAAGATTTTCGGGCTGTAGGCCGTGGTCGTGAGGCTTGTAGTTCCCCGACGTTTCGCCAGAGACTGCGTTTGGCATCCTCAAGGGTTGTCTTGAGACTGGCAATTCTGTCCACTGTCTGTCCTATTTATGCGTTCATCGCGATGTGTTCATAAGTTATATATGCCTTCTGATTGGTAGGCATTAGGGATTTCGATTCCTCCAATGAGATTGCTGTTTGATGGTCTAGTCGACTGCACGTTATATCTGCCTTCTGATTGGTCAGCGGTAGGGACTTCCATTGCTCCAATGAGATTGCTGTTTGATGGTCTAGTCGACTGTACTTGTAGAGGTTTACATTCTGCGTTAGAACCGGTTGACTTTTAATGATTCTTAAAGAGTCAGTCACTGCAAAATAATTGAATGACATATTCAGAATGTTACAAAGGAGGTGCTTTCTTTATTATAATAAACTTCAGTTGGTAAATTCTAGGAAAAACGCGACTGTGATTGGTTGTAAATAAAAATCATTGAAATGTGATTGGTCATTAACTCCCATTTGGGGATTGAGTTAAATAGTCACTATAAATTAACTTAGTTTTGTAACTCCTAACAAAGGAGAGGCTAAGGCCCATCATTGTCATCATTGGGCTATTACGCCATTAATACGAATCGATTATCACTTCTTAAATAAACAAATTCTTCGACTTGTTTAACAGGTGTCCTCTGAATTTAATTTATGTATCCGTATATATATATATATATATATATATATATATATATATATATCATCATCATCATGAACAAATTCGTTTTAGGCCATGTGGCCTGTACGGTAAACCTAGCGAAGATGGTCTTGATCTTTCCACCGATGTTTTGGTCTTCCTTGGTCCCTATGTCCAGTTGGGGTATATTGGAATGCCAATTTTGGAAGTCTATTTCTTGCCATTCTTCTCAGATGATTTTTCCATTCTTGTTGGTATCTTTGGATATATTCATTTAAACTTGCTACTCCAAGTTTTCCTCTGATGTAGTGTTCCTTTGGTGATCCAGTCTATTAACTCCTAACAATGATCGTAAGAAGCGCATTTGGCTTACTTGAAGTTTATGAGAGTTTCTTTTATTTAAAATCCAAATTTCACTTCCGTATTTTAGAGCAGCTTTTGATGTGACGTTATGTAATCTTAGTTTTGTCTCTGTCTTCATCTGTTACCAAAATGTCTTCGTATTACCCCATTCATTTTATTATATTTTTGTAATTTTGAATCAATGTCACTCTTATACTCTGCAAATACACTTCCTAAGTAAGAGAAATCTGACACTTGTTCTATAATTTTTCCATCAATCTCAATTTTCAATATATATATATGTATATATATATTGCTATTTTCATTGATTCAGTGAACAGGTTATGCATATAACTAACAACTCCTGGCACTCTCGAACTCGTAATTTTATGGCCGCGAGGACATAAACTCTTCATACATCCCTATCCTGAGCAGTCATCCCCTGTAAAAATATTTTTTTATCAAATTATAGTTAATGTTATTCTCTCACCTCATTCTTGGTCCACCTACTGGGCGATTTCCCTTAGGTTTTCCTACAATGAGTTTCCGTCCTCCTATTTCATTCCCCGTTCGTACATACTGCCATTCATAGCTTACGAGACTTAAATGTTTTTATTAGAAGGCATCTGGATACTCATAAAGATGATGTAGTTCATTGTTAAGCAGTCTCTTCCATTCACCTGTCTGTTCGTCTGTCTTTGGTCCAAATTTTTTCCTAAGAACTTTATTCTCAAACACTGGTAATCTTTTCTCCTCCCTTATGGGCATCCATATAATATAATAGGGAGAATTAAGTTTTATATATTTTCAGTTTAACGATTTTTGAGAGAAGTTGGACGTCAGGAGTCCCTGTAATGCACAATATCATGAATATAAAGATTTGAGCTTATGTTCAATTTCTTTCTTCACTTCATTCCTGTTCATAATTATTGTTCCTATGTATTTAAATTCGAACCAGCCTCATAGCCTATTGGTCAGTGTTCCTGACTACAGTTCATGAGGTCCCGGAATCAATTCCCGGTCACACCATGGGAATTTTCTTTAAAGGGAATTATTCCTGTGGTTGCCCACGGTCCAGAATTTAGGTTAAGTTTATATTAAGAACTCTCCTGGTGCTTCATTATCATTTATTACTCATCACATCATCGGGGTAACGTAATTCCGCCTTCCAGGTGTCCCTTCATAAGAAACTGATTACAATGCGCCATTGCCAGGAGCGAAAGCCAGAAATATCATAAAAGCAACCTGGTGGCATTAGAAAAAAAGTAAATAAATTCAGCTATTTCTTCAAAATTTCCTTCATTTTTTACTAATTGTCATTTATATTACATTGGCCTACATGTAAGTAGATATGCATCAATATTAGGAGATTTTTAATTAACTTTTATAATGTTCGATATTAGTAAGTCAAATGAACTGTTGACATTTTTAAGTTATGTTAGCCTGTTTCATATGTCCCGCGCCGTAGCCGAGTGGTTAAGGTAGGAAGCCTTGGCGCAGAGCTACTGGACTAGCGCTGGTTCGAGTCTCCATGGGGGAAGAAATTTTCTCATGGTATTTCGGCCAGTATGGGACCGGTGCCCACCCAGCATCGTGATGCATTTGGGTAGCTAGAATAAGTAGCGACTCCAGGTTGAGGAAACCAGCTATAATGGCTGGGGGACTCGACATGCTGATCACATGTCACCCCTAAACTGGCTGATGATCATCTACCTCATTGATTGACACATGTGGATGTGAGGGGCCAGCAGCCGGCTGGTAGGCTAAGGGCCTTCTAAGCCTGTCGTGTCAGGAGTTTTTTTAGCCTGTTTCGTTCAAAGTTCATCCAAATTTAACATTGTTATTAATTAATTAGTAAACCCTTGTCTATTAAATTGAATTGAACGTGTCATTTTGTATGTACAAAAGGCGGACCATTATATACCAATTACGAAAATGTGCCTTCTAGCATTTACCTATCATTACGATGACACATATGTATAATTGCAATTATATTTCGTATTTGACCTCCAGCGCATTGTACGTATTTGCATATCGTGATCGTAGGTAATTTTGAACTCAGGTATGGAGTTCTATATAATATTAATATAATTAAATTATGCAACAAGTAAACCACTTTAATTATGATATGATATTGTATATGATGCAAATGGACAAAGGTTTGGGGAATGAAAATTAGAAAATTAAGACAGTTCAATTGAGATATTTAGTATCAATAATAGATTCAGAAGGAACAAGCAATTACGAGATAATCAAATGAGTAAGTCAAGGATAGGAAACAATTGGAATGTTAAATTCGGTGCTGTGGAATAGACACATTATAAAAAATAACTTATTAAAACGTGGACATTAAGCAGAGAGCAACCACGTAAACTATTGGTGAAGAGATGGAAATTTTGAAGAGGATTTCTAGAATTTCAAGAAGGGACAAAATTAGAAATACTAAAATCAGAGAAATAATGGGTAATCGAAACAAATTTTCTACAAGTTATTGAAGAAAGAAGACTGAAATTGTTTTTTCCACTTAAGGAGAATATCAGATGACAGGATACCTAAGATGATATTAAATTATGAGGGCAATAGAAGAAAGGGGAGACCAAAAGAACAGTGGGTTCAAAGAGTGCATAGGAGTATGATATCGAGATGATTAACTAAGAGTGAAGCAGAGAATAGGGTTTTATGGATGAGTAACATTTACAATGGGTTTTAGGATAACTACTGTATTGTGGAGAAATCCCTAATAAAATATTGGATATGATTATAATAATATGTTTATTTTATCCAATGCTACCACATTTTCGTTTCGATTCTGGTATTTTCTCCTGGCATGGCATTATTGTAAGCCACGTCTGAGGTTGGGGCGCCTAGAAGGCGGTGTTACGCTACCCCGATGTAATATTATAGGTCATTAAAATGGCAATGATGCGCCTGGAGAGGCCTTAATCCTGAACTTAATGAATATGTTAATGATGATGATGATGGCCAGAACATGTTCGGGGACCGTTTGGGCCTTAAAGTGTCCTGACATTTGTTTTATAGGTGAGGAAAAAACCCCGAAAAAACAACCATCACCCAGGTAAATTGTCCCGACTGGGGTAAAATATGTAGATATAATATTAGCCAAATTTCTGAGAGTTTGTGGAAAATTAATAGAACATTTTAAAATAAAATTGGAAGAGATACGAAATTAAAATAATAGAAAGTTATGACTATCCCAGTCACATCCTATTGAAGTGATAGGCGATAAAAAAATAAGTAAGATACAAGCTTCAGAAATGAAATTCTTGAGAGGATTGAAAGGATGTACAAAACTATATTAAAATAAGGGGGGCGAGGGGTGAAATTTATATTTCCAGCATGTTTTGAAATTTTACATGTTTGTAACAAAGGAAATAAGTGGACCTTTTAGAAGTTGTAGAAATAAATACATTGAAAAGTGGTAATAAACTGTTAAATTCACAACTAGATATAATAGAGATTGTAAAAAATGGTTGCATAGTTACAGTTGTTATGTACTATAATAACAAAATTCATTAATTTGTTATCATGTCTGTAGAAGGTACAAAGTACCGAAACAGCTGTAACTAAATTATATCTTAATATATACGAAAATCACATAAAACTGTAAGTTTTATTTTTATTTAATTAAATATTTTATTATGCTATATGGATCAGAGACATGGACAATTAAAAGTTGCCAAGGTAACAAGTTATTAGTAATGGATTATTGGAGATCACCGCATAAGTGCAGATTAGAAAAAATAATTAGAAACATTGAAATTAATAGGAAAATTATGAAAGTTTATTTACAGACATTAGAATAAAGACGATTAAGATGGTACGGACATCTGAAGAGGATGCTATCTGATAAGATCCCTAAGAAGATCTTGGAGTGGAAAATAAATGGAAAAATAAGAAAGGGAAGTCCTAAATAAGATTGGAAGAATGGCGCGAAGAAAGTATGAGTGAACTGGGCCTTACTGATTAGGATCTACAAGACCGCTACAATTGGAGAAGACGAATTTCTTGAGGGTGACGAAAAAAAAACATTGTATTGTGGCTAAATTCCGGAATTAAAAAAAAAAGTATATTTTTTATCTAATGCCATCGAGATATACGTATTTTATGACATATCTGGCTTTCTCCTTTGGCATTGACGGAATTGTAATCCATTTCTTAAGCTGGGATACCTGGAAGGCGGAGTTACGTTACCCCGATGATATGATGGGTGCTATATGGCAATGAAGCGCCTGGAGAGTTCTTAACCTAAATTCGAGACCATGGACAACCACAGGAAAAATTCCCTTTATGGTTTGACCGGGAATCGAACCCGAAACCTATAGTCAGAAATGCTGACCACTAGACCATGAGGCTAGTCAGGAAATAAAATTAATTAAAGGGTGGGTTATGTTATTATTGCAAACTAAGATTAAAATTAATATATTTTTCTTGAAGAAACAAATGACACTTTGTGCTTATCTTAAATATGTAAATTATTAAATTAAGTTTGAGGGTTATTATTCCACAATATAGTGGATTACGTTCACGTATATGGAGAAGGGTATTTAGTTAGCAGACACGTAAAATCCCAGCATCATCCCAGTTCGCTATACTCCCCATTTACCGTGACATCCTACGCTATGCTAGCCTAATCGCGCTTAGGTACCCGAGGGAACGTCACTCATGTTCCACAGAGGTTTGTGCTTTAAGGATGGGAGTGGGATTAGTGCCTCCCCCACTGCATGTTCTCATAACTAATGCCAGTCCTGCCTCTAATTTTCATTATCCTCCCAACAGAGAGGCGTTGTGTTTTTACAGTTGAAATATCACACTTGATATGATACCAGGAGCGCTGCTTGCAGAGGGAGAGACTCATATCAAAGAGGGATGAAAATGGTTAGCAATTTGCAGGTCCTGAAACGCGGTTCTACTGTTTGGAAGGGAGGAAGTTGATTATTGGGCGTTGCATGGGGAGGAGATGGGAAGGGGACGAGGCAGTAATGGTTATGGGAGCAATAGGAAGCTTGTCTTTCTACACATATGTCCCATTATACATTTTCTATTTCCGTTTCTGGCAGAACTTTACCTTGGTTGGTGGTTATCTTAATAAGGATGAGAAATACTCACCATCTTGGACGGCAAAGTGTTTAGCGTTTAGACATTTTATCATAAAATATAATGGTAAGTGCAGGAATTAATTCCACTACGGGTTTTGTTAATTGTTTCTGCACTGCAGTCTCTCGTCATCTATCGCATTGTATGTACATCTACGCCACTATCTCATATTTTCATCAAAAATCAAGCCGGTGATTCAAATATTTTTTCTATAAACAGAAATTACGTGTGGAAAGAAGGTTCGGAAGGTTTCGGGTTCGAGTCCCTGTGGGATCATGATTGTTAAACTGACCCAAACCTTCTGGGATCGACTCAGCCTCTGGGTGTAAAAGTAGCCGTCGAGCAGGGCTGATAATCCTGCTGACAAATCATTAATATTTTTTTCTCTCGTTACTTTATGTTGTACGCCGTAGCGTAGTGGTTAAGGCACTGAGCTAAAAGCCGGAGGGTCGAGGGTTCAAGTCCCGTTAGGATCAGGATTTTTAAATTGACCCAAACCCTCTGGCGGAACTATGGACCTGGGGTCGACTCAGCCTCTAACGGAAATGAGTACCAGACTCTTGTTCTGGGGGTAAAGGCGGCCGTCACGCAGGGCTGACAACCCTGCTGACATAAAGTGCCGATTGTCTAGAAGAAGTGGGAGCCTTAACCTCCTACTACCCCAAGGGCCTCCGGGCCTGTTGTGGGATTACTTTACTTTACTTTACTTTACTTTATGTTCTATACATTTTATATTTCATTCGTTAAATCTAGATTAAATCAGAATATATTGCAAATAATAATTACGCTACATTGTAGATATACAATGTAATGTTTACTGTAATTTAGATATAACAATATCTTTTGTATTTTTTTTGTATCCTGATTGCGTGTTAGACAAGGCCTTAAGGCCTTAACTCTGCAGGTAAAATAAAGCTATTATTAATATTAGTATTATTGGTAGATCAAGAATGAGGTGGGAGAATAACATTAACTATAATTTGAGGCAAGTAGATTATACAGAGAATGATTGGAAAACATTAGTTCAGGATAGGAATATATGGAGAGCTTATATCCGCGTGGCCATGAACCTAGAGGTTCGATTGTGCCAGTGAGTTACAGTTAGAGTTATTATTATTATTATTATTAGTAGGTTTATTACTATTTTTGTTATTATTATTTTTATCAATAAATTGAGCCGAATATTTGGAAAAGAGGGAGTCTTAAAATCCTACTACCCTTAGGGCTTCCTGAGGCTTGTAGTGAGATCACTTTACCTTTATATGTGTAGAAGGAAATTAAATATAACTTAATTCTAGAAATATGTGCAATTATATATTACAGGAACTCGTATCATATCAAATTATCTTTCAAAATAAGTTAAATTGAAAATATATAAAGTGATTATTCTTCCAGTTATATTATACAGATGCGAAACATGCACTCTGACTGTAAGGGAAGAGAATATTAACCAATATTTGAAAACAGAATTTTTGGAACAAGGAGAAACAAACAGTCAGGCGAACGAAAAATATTTTGTAGCAGTGTGCTACAATATATTTATGGGAAACCAGTTATAAAAAGAACAGTTAAATGCCTTGGCCTGCGCTCTGCTTTGTGCAGGACATGTTGAAAGAATAACGAATAAAAGAGGAGCATGGATACTTCTTGTAACAAAACTAGAGGGAAAGGACTAAGTAGGTATGCAAAATGAGATGGGAGAACAATATTAACCATTATATGAGCGGAAGTAAATTATGCAGGAGTGAATGGAAAATATTGACTCAGGATAGGGATGTATGGAGAAGTTGTATCCGCGAGTCCATAAACCTCCTGGTTCGATAGTGCCAATAATTTAGTTTTTTAGCTTAGAATTTAGACGCAATATTTACTAGTAATTTTGCTCAAGAAAAAGAGATAAAACTCAGATTTTACCAATAGAATAAAGATTGCATCATCTTTAAAATGTTAATTTTTAGAGTTAACTTTTTTATAATTAAATAAATATTTAAATTTGACATTCCTGAAAATCCTGAAAATAAAAGAAAACTCTACTTACGTAAACTGTCGAGCAAAACTGCTGACATGTGCTCTGGGCCACAATCCAGAGCACTCCTCCCTCTGGCTCCATATGGGGTCAGTTTTACATCGTATTTTCCTTAGGTGGGGCATAGCTAAAATGTGCTAATAGTTTCTGGAACATTCTATTGAGTTGTTATTTAATTTTAAAAAATCCTGTCTCTTATCACAAGATAAATATTATTTCAGGGAAAACTTGGGTAGGACTATTATTTGTACCAAAATAATGTTTCTAAATGTTTCTAAAAGTGTTAATACAACTTGTTTGTTCATTAGAAGCTACAGGATGATTCAATATGTAATGTACCAATTATTTAATAAAACGATATAAAATTAATCCATTTACACCCCTGATTAATCAAGTTAAGCCCGTGTCATAATAGTCTTACAGGTAAGGGAAACCCCCCTCCCAAAAAAAAAAAAAACAAGAAATTTGTTTCAATCGGCGATCGAAAAGAGACCCGCCAAATATAATGCAGCGGAACTACCCCGAGATCACAGTGATGAACAAAATATAGAACTAATTATATGTATGGTTCAAGAACAAAGAGAAAAGTGGAGAGATCTTATAGAACAAATGCTAAACACCAGAAGAGAGAGAGTTGTTGTACACCAAAATATTAAATTAGAAGAAAGTATTGGCTTAGGTTTTTAATGCCGGTAACATGGCAAACTTTTATAGGTTCATTCTATTATAATAGCCTTCGTTATGACCCTTCGTTATGTGTTATGTATGAACGGAAATTAAATCTATTCTACGATGATATGTAGTTTGTTATGGTATTCTTGATTCCGATATCTCGATATTCACATATGACTCACATTACCATTTTCTTGGCTGGGTCCGGGGCCTAGAGGAGGGGCTTACAACCCCCCTTTTGACCCTATTCTATCCTAAATTGTCACATAAGCTCAGAGTCAAGAGGAAGCACAATCGCATATTTTAAATACTGTGGTTTGCCGAACCAGGCAACATCTCCTAAATGAGATGGGGTGGTGATATGAAATGAATGAGTGATTTATGAAAATGAAATAACTTCATAAAGTAGGGAAGAGAAGTGAAGAGTATTCATAGGATGAAATTCGGAAACGGGGGAACCGTGAGAAAACCCCGATATATCCCGGTGTGGCCGACCACCAATCCTCCTTCTGAACCGCCAGGATTCGAAGCTGGAATCCCAGTCGGGGAAGCCGCGCGATTTAGCCACGCATTTATTCAGACAACTGTTCAGCACCATAGTTAAAAATAAATAAATAATTAAATAAATAAATAAGTAATAATAATAATAATAATCCGGTATCATGGCAGCTGCCGCCGTCTTAAGGAAACCAAACGCTATTCCTCTCTGTCCATCCAATGATCTTCCTCCAATCCTCTGATATTCATAGCTGCTTGTACTCCTTCTATCCAAGTTATCTTCGGTCTTCCTCTCTTCGATCTTTCCATTGGGATCCATTCCATAACAATTTTAGGCAATCTTTGCTCTGGCAATCTTTTGATATGACAATACGACTGTAATCTTTTCTTTTCAATAATGTCTAAGATATGTCCACCGCTGTGGTCTCGAGGTAGCGTGCTGTCTTGTCACACAGCGGACCCGGGTTCGATTCCCGTTCGGGGCAGTTTTTATGGGTAAAGTTTTTATCGGGGTTTTCCCTCACTTGTAAGATAAATGTCAGGAAAACTTTAAGGCCCAAATGGGGCCCGAAATCATAATCACAATTATCATCATCATCCTTCACCGGTGTGGAAAGCAACGGAAAGCTAACACACCTACAATTCCCTAGTAAAGCTGCAAGCATAGCATGAAAATGCTATGATTGCAGTGAAATTTTATCTTTAAGGGGGGTAGAATTTAAGTTGGAATATATCTAACTTGCAATTATCAATAATTGCAATTTTTAGGCTGTATCCCCCCTTATTTCTTTATTTCGTGTTCTATCCATTCTAAATTTTCTAGCTGATAATAATAATAATAATAATAATAATAATAATAATAATAATGATAATAATAATAATAATAATAATAATAATAATAATAATAATAATAATAATAATAATAACACCAATAACGATAATAATAATAATAATAATAATAATAATAATAATAATAATAATAATAATAATAATAATAATAAATAATAATAATAATAATAATATAGAGCAACCTTTGAAAATATGGCGCAAAACATTATTTTGAATAGAAACACGCCAGATAGTCTAATCCTTGATGTCGATGTGATAAAGAGAATTGATAAGTAAATTGGTTTAGAGATTAACCATCAGATAAAATAAGAACACTTAAGTCTCGTAGAACTACGATGGGCAGGAATTGTGGCACGAATGGAGAATGAAAGACGTGCATGGAAGCTTCTTGTAGGAAAACCAGAGGGAAAACGCTCAGTTCGTAGACAAAGAATGAGGTAGAGGAATAACATTAACCATGATTTGAGGGAAGTAGATTATACAGGGGATGATTGGAAAATTTTACCTCAGGATAGGGGTGTATGGAGAGCTTATGTCCGCGCGGCCATGAACCTACGAGTTCGATAGTGCCAGTGAGATATTTTCGTTAGTCAGTTAAAATAAGGACAACACTCATTCATGAATAAATATATGTTATCAAAATGCAATACCATTAATTATTAACAATTATATATAAATTAATTAGTGTATAATGCTATTGTGTTATTACTTAATTGTAATATTATTGTGTTTTCTTTATGCAATTGTAATGTTATTGCTGTTTTTGTTGTTTATTTTTCTTTACACTAGTACCAATTATTACTTTATTGTAACGGACTGTCAACAGCACGTACGGCTTACTGCCCGTGCGACACATATTTGTAAATAATATTGTAAATATCTTATTTTTTGTCTAATAAAGTCCTACTACTACTAGTAACTAACCATAATTTTCTGTCTTTCTATTTCTAACTCATTCCACCCACCCTTTGTATATGTGTATGAATTTTATACCTCGGAAACAACAACGGTATATCAAAACACATTAGGGCAGGACTCTGTTTATTCAAAAAGTATAAAGTTACGAGAAATATTATAAAACTCTTTTGTTTATTTTAAGAGAAAACGACTTTTTCCCCCTAGTTCTTTTCAGTCATAAATCCAAACATGAGGGGTGTTCCTCAACAAGTAATTCAGTTCTCTACTTTGAAACAAGAAATCTGAGAATAATAACGTAAAGTTTTGAGATTTTATATACAAGCTAGATATCATTTTATAATTATAGCCAACGGCTATTAATACATTGTGAGGCTGTTTTATATCTTCATTACTTTATCATTATTAATTGAACGTTCTGTCGAAAAGATAAAATTTCTTTTCTTTCTTCCGCTTACTTTAAATTCTCCCTCCAAGTTACCAGTTATTTTTATTATGGGCAGTAAAATGGAATTATTTGTAAATTACGTGGAAGAGAAAACTTTTACGTAATATATATGGACCCATATGTAGAATTATAATCAATAACGAGTTTAAAAAAAACGAAGGGAACAAGGAACAAAACAGACTTAACACTTCTTTGTCGAAATGGAGTTCGAGGTATGATTTCATTATTATCATAAGTAATGTCACGAATGATTTCCAAATCATCGATAAATTCACGAGTCACGAAGTGACAAGAGGATTTGGAAATGAAGAGTGGCATTTGTTAGGACTATTTAACGAATAAAATTAAGCTGTTTACTCAAAAATCATTATTTAAATATATTTATTTAAAATATTTATATATTAAATTAAACGGTGTTATTTGAAAACAAATCAGAAATGTGTGGTTATGTTTAATTTGTTTATCCACAGCAACTTGATCATATTATTTATTGCCAAATAGTATCGCAATATTGTAAGAATGCACCCTAGTGGAGAAAAAACGAAACACATCAAACTGTATATTACAACCAATATAATAGGTTATTAATTTATTTTTTTTTAGTAAACAACTCAGTAAAATCATTATTTCAAAACCCAATTATTGAACACACAATTATCAAATGTGTAGGTCGAAGGAATCTGTTCATTTTTTGCTATATTCAATGTATATTTGTTGGAGAGTTAATCACTGCAAAATAATGCCCTGGCCTGATCAGAATATTGAAAAGCAGGAGAATTTTTATCACAAAGCAGGAGGTGGTAAAGAGAATTCGATAAAGACCGAGGTGTGAAACAAAATTCATTGAAACGTGATAGGTCGTTGACTCCCATTTGGGGCATACTCAGTTTAAAGTACAATCATTTACAAGTGTGAAGTAGTAAGAGATACAGTTTGGCCGATTATTGTTGGACCATCAAGAGGGATGCTCCACAGGCGAAATGTAGCAGAAAATCGTCATTTCTTACTTTCTAGGTGAATCCGAATGTTCGAATATTGTGTAGTTACGAATGTAGAAAATATTAAAAGTGTTTGAAATTATAAATGCCTGTCTCTCGGAAACCTTGCGAGATGGAGAAAAACCGATATCATATTTGAATTCAGGAGAAAATATACTATCAGAATCACATATTTGTCTTCCTGAGACAAAAAAAAAATATATTTTTTGTTACTCAGTGTAATTAATGATATTAATAGTAATAAAATAATAGTAATAAGAATATTTAAGTGATCCCAGTAGAGGCCTCAGAAAACTCTAAGGTTGTAAGGGGTGAAGATTTTGACTTTTCTAAACAATCGACTCAAGATGGTACAACGGGAAGCCCCACACCTATAATTCCTTAGTAAAGCTGCAAAGAATGATAATGCTATGAGTGTAGGAAAAGACCGGCCCGCGGGCAGAAAGACGAGATGGATGGAGGGGAGGGAGGAGAATGAGAAGAGAAGAGAAGAGAAGAGAAGAGAAGAGAAGAGAAGAGAAGAGAAGAGGAGAAGAGAAGAGAAGATAAGAAGAGAAGACGGATAGAGAAGAGAAGAGAAGAGAAGAGAAGAGTAAGAGAAGAGAAGAGAAGAGAAGGAGGAAGAGAAAGAGAAGGAGAAGAGAAGAGAAGGAGAAGAGAAGAAGAGAAGAGAAGAGAAGAGAAGAAGAGAAGAGAAGAGAAGAGGAGAGGAGAGGAGGGAGAAGAGAAGAGAAAGATAAGATGAATATAATATAATATAATATAATATAATATAATATAAATAATATAATATAATATAATATAATAGTAATATAATATAATATTAATATAAGATAATATAATATAATATAATATAGCTAATATGATATAATATAATATAATATAATATAATATAATATGATATAATATAATATGATATAATATAATATAATATAATATGATATTATATAATATGATATAATATAATATAATATGATATGATATAATATGATATAGATATAATATGATATAATATAATATAATATATATGATATAATATGATATGATATGATATGATATGATATGATATAATATAATATGATATGATATGATATGATATAATATGATATAATATGATATGATATGATATGATATGATATATAATATGATATAATATAATATAATATAATATAATATAATATAATATAATATGATATGATATGATATAATATAATATAATATAATATAATATAATATAATATAATATAATATAATATAATATAATATAATATAATATAATATAATATAATATAATATAATATAATATAATATAATATAATATAATATAATATAATGAATTTAATGTAATGTAATGTAATCCAATGTAATGTAAATGAATTGAATTGCATTATATTATATTGTATTGCATTGCATTGTATTATATTATATTATGTCCACCGCTGTGGTCTCGAGGTACCGTGCTGCCTTGTCACGCAGCGCGCCCGGGTTCGATCCCCGGTCGAGGCAGTTTTAATAGGCGAGGTTTTTATCGGAGTTTTTCCTCACCTGTAAGACAAATGTCAGGAAAACTTTAAGGCCCAAACGGTCCCCGAAATCATATGGCCATCATCCTTATCATTATCATCATTATCATTATCATCATCATCCTTCACCGGTGTGGAGAGCAACGGGAAGCTACCACACCTACACAATTCCCTAGTAAAGCTGCAAGCATAGCATGAAAATGCTATGATTGCAGTGAAGGATCTGCCTTCGGGCAGAATTACTATGGATGGATATTATATTATATAGGACATTACGACGGAATGAAGAAAAGCCACTGGAAACTTTTGAGATGTGGATATGGAGAAGGATGGAGCTTAGCCTATAAAATGGACAGACAAAACAAAAAATATAGATGTGCTAGACAGAATAGGTAAAGGAATAACAATGCTGGAACTCATAAGGAAGAGGAAAATAAATTGGATTGGCCACTGGCTAAGAAGAAATTGCCTGCTGACGCATGCCCTAGAAGGAATGGTCAACGGAAATAAGGTTAGAGGCACAAAAATATATCAGATGATGGACAATATTACAATAAATGGTTTGTATACGGATACAAAAAGGAAGGCTGAGTTAAGGAATGAATGGAGAATGCTGAGTTGCTGAAAAAAGACATGGTCTTGGGCAGAACCCTATAATATGTATATATGTACATACATTATTATTATTATTATTATTATCATTATCATTATTATTATTATTATTATCATTATCATTATCATTATTATTATTATTATTATTATTATTATTATTATTATTATTATTATTACCACGAAACTCGTGCATGCAAGGAATAAGAACTAGAATTAGAACAAGAGGACTGGAGGACATGGTGTGGATGGATGAGACGAGTGGAGAAAGAAAATAAAACTTTAGGAACAGAAAGATGTGTAAACATTAAAAATCTGTATATAAAAATATTATTATTATTATTATTATTATTATTATTATTATTATTATTATTATTATTATGGTGGGTTAAGCATATTTGGAAAGACACAAAAAAATATATTGGTAAAACATTGGTGGAATCTGTTGCAATGTATGGAAGTGAGGTATGGACAATCAATAAGTAAACAAGAATAGACTAATAGCTCTAGGAATTGATTATTTACGGAGAAGTGCCAGAAAGTCTAGATTAGAACATGTCACAAATAAGGAAATCAGAAACATAATGGAAGCAGAAGAAAGCATAATTGAAAGAATTGAGAAGAAGAAATTAAAGTGGTTAGGACATGTCTTAAGAATGGAAGATGAGAGATGGCCGAAGCAACTATATGAATGGCATCCGAACAGAAAGAAGAAAAGAGGGAGACCAAGGTTAACATGAAAGGAAAACATGAAGACAGTAATGCAAGCTAGAGGGCTAAGCATCGAAGATGCCCAAGACCGTAGGCTTTGGAGGTTTGGCACGGGAAGACGGCAGCAGCTGTAAAAACCCGAAGATAGATAGAGATTATTATTATTATTATTATTATTATTATTATTATTATTATTATTATTATTATTATTATTATTAAGATAGAAGAATGTAAATTGTTGGAAATCCACAAGGTCCTCCATGAAGGATTGTAAAAATAGTAAACCAAAATCTGCATAGGCCTAATGAAATATAATAGACACGCCAGAAAAGTACAAAAAATTACCAGAATTTTAGAAGAAAGAGCGCAATAGTCCGTTTAAAACGTTCAATTCCGAGGGGAAAGTGAACAGGAAGAGCAAGGATACGATGTCAACATTTTTCAATTACGCAAATGGAGCGGATGGAGATTCAATCCAAGCTTTGTATCACTGTTTCTCATGAAATAAACATATACTTATATCAAGTAAACTCTGCGATCTAACTTTTTTAAATATATTTCTTGTTTGTAATATGTTCTGCTTCATTTTTTATTTATCTGAAATCAATTGAATGCTCGCTGCAAACATTCAGTCTATCTAACTTGTAAATGTAGTGCTTCGACAATTCTATGTGCTAAGAAAAATTCTTTCTCATTGCTCTTTGTCTATATTTAGAAAGAAATTTCTTAAGAGTTTTGTAACTAATCGAACTAACAATACTGACACGCATTGTTGATCCATTCGTAATCGAACTGCTAACATTATTGACACGCATTGTTGAGCCATTCGTAATCGAACTGCTAACAATACTGACACGCATTGTTGAGCCATTCGTAATCGAACTGCTAACAATATTGACACGCATTGTTGAGCCATTCGTAATCTAACTGTTAACAATACTGACACGCATTGTTGAGCCAATCGTAATCGAACTGCTAACAATATTGACACGCATTGTTGAACCATTCGTAATCGAACTGCTAACAATATTGACACGCATTGTTGAGCCATTCGTAATCGATCTGCTAACAATACTGACACGCATTGTTGAGCCATTCGTAATCGAACTGCTAACAATATTGACACGCATTGTTGAGCCATTCGTAATCGAACTGCTAACAGTACTGACACGCATTGTTGAGCCATTCGTAATCGAACTGCTAATAATATTGACACGCATTGTTGAGCCATTCGTATTTATTTTCACAGTTGGCGGCAGCACTAGCCTATCGCCTTATATGGCAATATGGGTTTGGATCGTGTGTTCGAGCCAATTGCCAACATGGTTACCCACATAAAAGGTGATTTTATACCAGGAATCCACCTACATTAGTGGGCAAACTAGGATGAGTTACTATTAGTTTGGCAAAATTAGGATGATAAAATGGGCAAATTGGTATACAAGATAAGCTTTAGCATTCATTTGTTTGTTAGCATGTTTTTGTGGTAAGTTGGCTACACTCTCTTTACAATGCCTGATACATTTTGACATTACAAACATGGCGATTTTAGGTTATTTTTAGATCATGTTCCACTGCATTCTAAGGTACTTTTCACATTTTTTGGGGGAGGGGAATCGACACATATATGTTTCTCAGGTAATTATTCATATACTGCAACAATAAATTGTGTTTTTTTCATTTTATATTTCAATTTATATATGTGGCATAGTGGCACCAATATATATATATATATATATATATATATATATATATATATATATATATATATATAGAAAATTACAAATATATCAAACCATAATTCAGAGCATTTTAACATATGGTGTTGGAGTCTGGCAAATTCCTGCCAGGGAAACGAAAATAATTTTAAGTACAGAAATAGATGTTTTAAGAAGATCAGCTGGATAATCTAGAATGGATATTCGAGTGCATCAAAATATCCCTAATATTAAACTCAAAATAACCTATTTTTATAAACAAATTCGAATACGAAATAAATAAATATGGAAAATTATGGGTGTAGAAGAGGAGCCGGACATCATAGACATTATAGAAAAGAAAAGATTACAGTGGTATAGCCATGTCAAAAGAATGCCAGAGCAAAGATTGCCTAAAATTGTTATGGAATGGATCCCAATGGAAAGGAGGAAGAGAGGAAGATCGAAGAATACTTGGATAGAAGGGGTACAAGCAGCTATGAATATCAGAGGATTGGAGGAAGATCAATGGATGGACAGAGAGGAATGGCGTTTGGTTTCCGGAAGACGGCGGCAGCTGCATGATACCGGATGATGATATATATATATATATATATATATATATATATATATATCAGTTTTAAGCGAGAAGGCGACGACAGAATGTGATCTGAAGGTCGAAGTTGAAGCAAATACTTTAAGTGAAGACGTAGGCGAGTGTAAAGAAGTGTCTACGAGATACACTTCTTTATAATAGACACGGGTTGAAATTATACGTGTTACACAGCAAAATATTGTGAAAGAAATAAATAAGATTTAGAGTATTTGTGAAAATTGGTGTAGGTTGAATTGGGGATATATCACTCACTTTAGCAAATAGCTGAATGACTGAAATATTATTCGCAGAAAGGAATTGAAAAAAAGAGAATGATTTACCGATCTGTTACTTAGCTACATATATAAATAATTAAAATATAATATTAACTAACCTGAAAAAAATATATTTAAGTACCTGAGTTTAATTGAAGTTATCCCGACACATGGGTAATACCGATCATCTGATTGAAAGCTACATTTAAATCTGAAATACACAAGAATGCTATGTTACTCTCTCTGCGAACAAAAATCACACACGTAGGCCAAATTCTTTGCTGCGTCACATCCACTGCATTCTGCATGAATCTTCTGAACACGAAATGCACCTCTACCACAATTTGCTGTCGCTGCTTACATCACAAAAGGCGTCTCTCATCAGGTGCTTAATTGCATTGTTTAAACGTCGTTAATAAAATAAAAAAAATATTCGAACAATAATGAGTCACTTCTACCACTCATGGCAAAAGAAGCTTTTAACAAGAAGAGAAGCATTTTCTGCAGACCTTTGGCAAAACAATTACGGAAGAAGCTATGAAGTACTTTGAGTGGAGCGCAGCATTGAAAGATGCAGAGACTTGGACATTACGACTGAATGAGGAAAAGCGACTGGAAGCTTTTGAGATGTGGATACGGAGAGGGATGAAACGTATAAAATGGACATACAAAATAAAATTTAAGGTGTGCTAGACAGAGTGGGTGAAGGAAGAACAATGCTGTAACTCATAAAGAAGAGGAAAATAAATTGGATTGGCCACTGGCTAAGAAGAAACTGCCAGCTGACGAATGCCATAGAAGGTATGGTCAACGGAAAGATAGTCATCATCATCATCTGCCTTTCAAGTATTAGGCCCAGTGGCCCGTTACGGTCTCCCGCCATCTCCGAAAAGGTCGACCCACAGATCTTATGCCTCGAGGAATGTAGTGAAGAATTTGTTTTGGTATTCTGTGACGATCCATGCGCTGAATGTGGGCTAGCCAATTGTTTCTATATTCTTGGAGGTATTCAGATATAGGTACGATATTTAACTCTCTGGCTATGAAAGATAGTTAGAGGCAGAAAAATACATCAGATGATAAAATATATTAAAATACATTGTTTGTATGAGGATACAAAAAGGAAAACTGGGTTAAGGAAAGAGTGGAGAATGCTGAGTTTGCAGTGAAAGACCTGCTCTTGGGCAGAGCACTATGTATGTATGTATGTATATATATATATATATATATATATATATGGTATGATAAGAAAATAAATGCCTGGACGGGATTCGAACCCGGATCTCTGAGTCTATACCTCAGTGTGATATCCATTACACCATCAGGCGAATCCAATTCAAACATTTATTTTTCTTATATATGTATTATATTCTCCATTGTTACTAGATGTCGCGAGAACTCGGTCTTCACTGCCATCTAGTAGCTGACTATAACAAGTAAGCAAATTAAAGAGACTATTTAACTCATGCCCCAAATGGGAGTCAATGACCAATCACGTTTCAATGATTTCTGTTTTACAACCAATCAGAGTCGTGTTTCACGAAATATTTATCAGTGTTATAATTACCATATTAAACAAAGCTCCTCCTTTTTATATAAACAAAAGAAGCAGTAGAAGCGTACCTATCGTTTCTCATTTGTTTTCAAACTTCGCCGTTTGCATTAAATATATAAATATTTTGAAATAACTACAGTTAAATAATGATTTGTGAGTAAACAGCTTAATTTTATTCGTTAAATAGTCCTAACAAATGCCACTCTTGATTTCCAAATTCTCTAGATAAATTCACTCCTCACTTCGTGAGTCGTGAATTTATCGATAATTTGGAAATCACTCGTGGCATTACTTATGAACATTTTTACTTTATAGCAGTGACGCTTTATCGATGTTATAATTAAATGTTTAACATTGAGCAATGCAAGCTTAATATGGTATGATAAGAAAAATAAATGCCTGGGTTAAAATATTAAGCTTGCATTGCTCAATGTTAAACATTTAATTATAACAT
Source organism: Diploptera punctata (assembly GCA_030220185.1). Lineage (NCBI taxonomy): Eukaryota > Metazoa > Arthropoda > Insecta > Blattodea > Blaberidae > Diploptera > Diploptera punctata. The sequence continues at coordinate 5,234,827 of JASPKZ010007817.1, forward strand.
CGATAAAGCGTCACTGCTATAAAGTAAAAATGTTATCTTTAATTTGCTTACTCGTTATAGTCAGCTACTAGATGGCAGTAAAGACCGAGTTCTCGCGACATCTAGTAACAATGGAGAATATAATACATATATAAGAAAAATAAATGTTTGAATTGGATTCGCCTGGTGGTGTAATGGATATCACACTGAGGTACAAACTCAGAGATCCGGGTTCGAATCCCGTCCAGGCATTTATTTTTCTTATCATACCATATATATATAAATATATATATATATATATATATATATATATGTGTGTGTGTGTGTGTGTGTGTGTGTGTGTGTGTGTGTGTGTGTTTTACCCTCGTAGATATACAAACATCTGTGATTGACACATGTGGATGTGAAGGGCCAGCAGCCGGCTGGTAAAAGGGCAACCGCTGAAAAGTGGAAAGACCCTCAATCGGAATCGGAGATATACAAACATGCATTATTGGAAATAATTTGGCACTATTCACGTACTGGAGTTATATGTTGAAACTAAGTAATTATTTCATATTAGTGTTCAGTCTGTTATCACAGTCTGAAAAATAATACATATAATTGATAAACACCTAAGGTATGTGGCATAAATTAGCTTAGCTTCCTTACAAGATAAATATACGAAATACAAATGTCGACCAAACTGCAGAGATGCTTCTCAACTACCATTGACATTATGCACAATGCTTGAAAAACTTCGCAAAAGATACCAGTGAAATCCAACCGCTGCTCTAATAGTGTTCCTGAATAGATCGTGATCGGAATTTCCTCCATGGTCAGAATTACCCACTTTACTTTAAGTGAAATTATATAAATTCCACCTGTTCAACTGCTAATATCATCTGCCCCAATATAATAATGTTCTTCTTTTCTTTCTGAATCTAGATACGAACCCAAAATCATCCTTAGATAAAACTGTGAAATTTCCCGTCTACCTCGTTTTGGATCGTCCCAAGTCACATTTTATCTTTGTGCTATGGAGAACGGAGTTATGTGGATATCTCCTAAAATGCATCCGCTATCCATGTTGAATCTTTTCCCTTACCAAACTTGAATTCATCTACCATGTTTTCTTGTTCAAATGAAAGAAGGACATGGAAACTTCTTGCAGGAAATCGAGAGGGAAAGCGTCCAGTAGATCGACCAAGAATGAGGTGCCAGAATAATATTAGCCATTAATTGAAGAAAGCAATTTATACAGACTATTTAACTCATGCCCCAAATGGTAGTTTTACAATCAATAACAGTCGTGTTTCACCTCGCTCTTTATCGATTTACCTTTATCGGCTACTGATTTTGTGATAAGGAAGGCTCCTCCTTTTTAATATTCTGAACCGGTCAGAGCATTATTTTTTCCAATAAATACATTGAATATAGCAAATAATGAACAGATTCCTTGATTTTACTAGTTGTTTACTAAAAAAAAAATTAATGAATAACCTATAATTTTCATTATAATATGCAGTTTGATGCGTTTCATTATTTCTCCACTAAGGTGCCTTCTTACAACATTGCGATCCCATTTGGCAACAAATAATATATTCAAGTTGCATTGAATAAAAATAAACTAACATTTCTGATTTGTTTTCAAACATCGCCGTTTACATTAAATATATAAATATTTTAAAATACCGGTAACTATATTTAAATAATGATTTTTGAGTAAACAGCTTAATTTTATTCATCAAAGGGTCCTAACAAATACCACTCTTGATTTCCAAATCCTGTAGATAAATTCACGTGTCACATCGTGACTCTTGAATTTATCGATGATTTGGAAATCACTCGTGATATTACTTATGAGAATTCTTTGGAAAACTTTAGCTCAAGTTAGGGATGAATGGAGAGCTTATGTCGGTCCTACATGCACCTCCGTGTTGGATAGAGCCAGTACGTTAGTTATTATTATTTTACATTTATTTATCAAGACGCAATGTCAAAATCAGGTACACGTATAGTTAATTCGTAAATAATCAAGTTTTGTACTGTATTTTCTTCTTCTTACACCCTTTCCTTCCCGTGCCGGGATTAAGGTGCTCCCTAATGGGAACATATTACTTACTTACTGACTCACTGGCACTATCGAACCCGTAGGTTCATGGCCGCGCGGACATAAGCTCTCCATACATCCCTATCATGAGCTAATGCTTTCCAATCATTCCGTGTATAATCTACTTCCCTCAAATCAAAGTTAATGTTATTCTCCCACCTCATTCTTGGTCTACCAACTGGGCATTTTCCCTTTGGCTTTCCTAAAAGAAGCTTCCATGCACGTCTTTTATTTACCCATACGTGAAACTGAGATTATTACATTTTTTAAATTTATGTTGGAAACAAGCAACAATACCAAAAACCTGGACAACAGCAATAGTACAATCTATTTTTAAGAAAGGAGAACGTAAAGACTGCAACAACTACAGAGGAATAAGCATTTTAACTGCAGGCTATAAAATATACTCAAGAATCTTAACATTTAGGTTAAAACAAATAGCAGAGGTAATGTTAACAGAAGAACAAAGTGGATTCAGACCAGGGCGTTCATGTATGGATAATATATTTACGATAAAAGAATTTATAAACAAAAGAAGAGAATATAACATAGAAACACACATAGCTTTTATTGATTTGGTCAAGGCATTTGATAAAGTAGACAGAGGAAAACTCTGGACAATTTTAAAAGAAAAAGGAATTCCGAAACACTTAATAGCAGCTATAAAGAGTTTGTACTGCAACACAAATTTTGTTATAAAAACTAGAAATGAAGTAAGTAAAAATAAAATTCATACTAATCAAGGAGTTAAACAAGGATGCAGTATCTCTCCAGTTTTATTTAACCTATACATCAATGATATAATAAAAAAATGGAACGAAGAAGAAACAAATAAAGGAATAAAATTAGATAAAAAGCACATACTTGAAAACATTATTATACGCTGATGACCAGGTAATAATAGCAAATACAGAAGACGAACTTCAGAGGAATATTTTTAAACTACATAATATATGTGAACAATATAATCTCAAAGTATCCATAGAAAAAACTAAGGTAATGGCATTCCAAGGGAAAAATCAAATCAGATCCAAAATAGTAATAGGAAACAAAATCATAGAACAGGTGAACCATCTCAATTATCTAGGATGTGACATTTCATTTAATTATGATAATGATATAAATAATAAAATAGCAAAATTCCAGGGAATATGTGGTACGATAAAACGAACACTAAATAACAAAACAACAAGAGAGACCCAACTGAAATTTTATAAAATGTTGGCAGTACCGGTACTGCTCTATGGTTCAGAAACCTGGATACATAAAAAACAAGACCTAAGTAGGATAACGGCGGCAGAAATGAAATTTTTGAGATCTGTTAAAGGGTGCACTAAGGAAGACAGAATCAAGAACACAGAAATAAGACAGGAACTTGAAATATTTGCAATAACTGATAAAATGGATACATATAGACAAAAATGGAAGCAACACATAGAATGAATGAAGACAGATATCCAAAACAAATAACAAAATACAAACCTAAAGGCACCCGAGATGTGGGCAGACCTAGAAAGAGATGGGCTGAAGTCGGAACGGGTCAACAGACCTAATCCATGAATGAAGATGATGATGATGATGATGATACGTGCAACATGTCCTGCCCATCGCAGTCTACTAGACTTAACTGTTCTTATTATATCTGGCTTCCTATAAAGACCATGTAGTTCGTTGTTATGAAGTCTTCTCCATTCACCTGTCTGTTCATCTCTCTTTGGTCCAATATTTTTCCTAAGTACTTTATTCTCAAATACTTGTAATCTCCTTTCCTCCATTAAAGTAAGAGTCCATGTTTCGCACCCATATAATATAAGTGGTAGAATAATAGTTTTATATATTTTCAGTTTAACGTTTTTTGAAAGGAGTTGGGACATCAAGAGCCTCTGCAATGCATAATATCACGCATTTCCAGAATTGAGCCTATGTTTAATTTCTTTGTGCATCTCATTCCTATTTGTGATTATTGTTCCTAGGTATTTGAATTCAGCCACTTCCTCAACATTTTCCTCATTTGTCTTTTGCTGTCCATTTCCATTGTATAATGAATTTATACGTGTGACCATATATTTAGTTTTATTGATATTTACTTCCGGTCCTAATTTCTTAGTGTTTCTCAATAGTGTGTGCGTGTTGTCCTTTAGTATCTCCTCGCTACATCTATACTACATCATCAGCATAAACTAACATTTTATTAATACCATTGAGTTGTAAGTCTTCCTCATTCTCTAAAGATTTAATGGCATGCTCTAGTACAAAATTAAATAGTAGAGGAGATAGTGTATCTCCTTGCTTCAACCCGACCAAGTTAATTTAGTTACGCTCATTTAGACATAGATATGAGCGAGTGACAAGGGTTCGGCCTAGCGCCTCGAGGGAAAGCTAGTGGGTAAATGAAGTATTATTGGATGAGAAATGGTCAGTTAATTTTGCACAGATGCCCTTTTATTCAGGCTTGCTGTTCTTTTACAAGCATGAAAATCTTCAGACTCGGGGCCCACGGCTAAAAGTCCTTCCCTGAGCATTCTTCCTTGAATTTTTTCATCATAAAAACCTATCCATCTCTACTGGGTTTGAATACGCGTCCCTCGGATCTAAAAACATGGATAATAACCACTATCGCACCGCGGCCGACTTGTACTGTACTTTTACTATAAAAATCTCTTCTATACTACACATCAATGGTACTTTAAACACTACATTCCCAGTGCAACCCACTCCCGCGTTTCAGCACGGTTATATTTTTGGAGTAAGAGATCGTCACTTACTTTACACGTTACTGAAGGACAGAAATTATGGTTTTAACATATTTTTTGTTTTGTTTTTAGTAAGAGTATCGCGTTTTGCTAGCAAACGGGACGTGAACTTACACCTGGGGTTATGTAGGAATTCAAAATGCTTCTGACACAGCTGTCGGAGAATTGCTCAAATGTCCAAAATTAATTAACTCTCGACCGAGAGAGTGAACACTGTAGTAAATGAGGGAAGTAATGATCACATGGGAATGACAATCAAGTCCCATGTTCTGCCAGGTCCGGTTGTGTGAAAATTCGGAAGCTCGACGCTGCATTGAGGAAGGTGCTATATCCACCAATCGTAGTCCCAAACAATTAAAATAGACGAGACACCATCAAAATACCACAAATTATTTTTTTTTATTGCAGCATGTCTCATCTAGTTTCATGAATATATAATATTACTTTTCGAGTAGAATATTTGTAAATGTGACATTTTAGAAAATCCCGATTATTATTATTATTATTATTATTATTATTATTAGTTAAAACTTGAAGCCAACACGAACATACTATTTTACAGGGTGTTTCAGAATAAACATTGCAGACTTCTAGGTGTTATACAGAGGACTTACTAGATAAAGTTTTGATAAGGAACCCACGTCCGGAAACGTGCTATTTCGATGTAAAATAAGTTTGAATCACAATTGACTAATATCGTATCTCTTGTGTTTCAGAATAAGTATTACAGACTTCTAGGGGTTGTACTATAAGTGTGGTTCCACGTGGCGACCCTGTTGTTCGTTGCACTAGCGTACATGCGACGCATATTTTCATACACACGCCCCGCAAGATCTGGTGTGTGCTCAATAAATTCTGCTACCATCAGAATTCGTGCAAGAAGATCTTCCTCCGACTCGACAGGTGTAATACAACCTCTAGAAGTCTGTAATACGTATTCTGAAACACAACACACACAATATCGACCCATTGTGTTTCGATGTTCAAACTTATTTTACATCGAAATGGTACGTTTCTAGACATGGGTTCCTTAGCAAAACTTTATCTACTAAGTCCCCTCCACATCCCTAGAAGTATGTAATACTTATTCTCAATCACTCTGTAAAACTATAAGATATTGGGATTGGAAATAAATATCAATGAAATTAAATACACGGTCACAAGTGGAAATATATGATATAATATAAATAAACAGATGAAGGAAAAGGGGGAAATTTTGAAGATGTGACTAATTGCTAATATGTAACTACTAGGCATAACGATATTTACAAATAGAAATGAGATGCAGAAATAAATTAAACATAGGCTCAAGTCTGGAAGTGCATTTTATTCACGGTAATTTCCACGTACACTTTTACATAATAGGCTACATGAAAATTAAAGTTTCTTACGGTAAAAGGACTATTAAAAATACTTTCAAGTGCCAACATCCAAAAATATTGTTGTAGAATATGTATTAGGTAACAAATAATTATTTATTTTAATTAAAACCTTTACACCACGAAGAAGCGTTAGTTGTACAATTAGTGACTAAAGTGTATTAGAACCTAAAACTCAAAACAAGTGATGTAGCTCCTACTATATATATACTACAATCACAATTACTTGAAATAAAATTGTAAGCTTCACAGAGATTATTATTTTACCCTCACTCTGTAAAACATGATGTCATTCTGCAGTTACGTCAGTTGCCGATATAAAATCGTACATATCAAGTACAATTATCATTAATGGCAGAAAATCCATATTTATAAAACTGTTATTGTCGTATTTACATGGATGCCAAACATTGACTCTTTAAGGGAGAAGAAAACATTGTGAGTATTTGAGAATAAAGTTCTCTGGAAACATTTTGGACCAAAGAGGGATGAATAGACAGGCGAATGGAAAAATCTATGTAATAGTGAGCTACATGATTGTTATAGGAAACCAGATTTAATGTGAAAAGTTAAGTCACATAGACTGCGATGTGCAGGACATGTGGCATGAATGAGGATTCAAAGAGGGTCATGGAAATATCTTTGTGGAAACTAGGAGAAAAACTCCCAGTTGATATACCAAGAATGAAGTAGGAGTATAACATTAACCATGATTTCATGGAAGTAGATTTTACAGGCGATGATTTGAGACTATTAGCTAGGGATAGGGATATATGGAGAGATTATGTCCGCGCGGCCATGAACCAAGGGGTTTGGTAGTACAAATATATTAGTTAAAAACTCCATATTTTCTGTTAAAGAACTTGAAATCGTATATAAATATTTTGCAGAGGAAAATAACATTATAAAATAGTGTTCTGGAGGTTAAAAAAAATTGTAATTCAATGAGAAGTGATACATTTAGTATTAAAAATCGAATATTAGCTTTACTTGCTATAAATGTAATGTGTTGATTTCCATTTAAAAGTCTTCCTTTTAAGAGGCCGATAGATGACATTAGTGGAACGAAGATCACTGCTACCTGGCGCGCGGGAATCGTATTAGCATAAGAGAAAAATATATCTTTAAATCGAGATGCCTAATAGCTTAAATCGTTAAAGCACTAGTGTACGGAACCAGATATATTGGGTTCAAATTCCGATTTAGGCATATATTTTCTCTTCAAATTTAGGTTAAAAATTACAATATTTTATTTTATTTTAATTGTTACATTATCATGGAATTCAACTCATTATAGGGCTCTCGTCATTTCAAATTTTCTCTAACGACAAACAAAAAATACATAAATGGTATTCTTCCAGTTTTAATAATGCGATATATGGTCTCTTACTTCAAAGGAAGAGAATGAACTGCTTAACATTAAAATTGGCGAAGCAGAAGAAGAAAATCAGAGGAAAGCCCTGTGGCTAGACAACAACAACAACAACAACAATAATAATAATAATAATAATAATAATAATAATAATAATAATAATAATAATAATAATAATAATAATAGGTAACATTGCAGCCAATGGCCATGTAGAAAGAACTGTTTTCATGTCTTACAAAAGTCTGTTATCGATGTTCCTATGTTTTTACACTGTAATAGGTGATATCGGTCGCAGTGCGACCCACATAGTTTGCACTTGCACTTTTCTTCTGGGTTATGGCGCTTCACTGTTGTGCATATCCTGTGGTGGAAACCACGGACCGCGACTCTCGTTACGGTGTGTCTGAGGTCGTATCTGGCTGCTGTCCATTCCCTGTAGATCATCGCATCCGTTGCGTAGAACTCAGGCCATATCGGTTCCCTCTTCTCGTTGAGTTCCCACAGCAGTTCTTTGTAGGCATCTGTTGCCGGCACGAGAAGGTCCAGGTGGAGCTTGGCTAGACAATAATCTATTAACTAACGGTAAGTAATCCATTCGGTTCCTTCTTTCCATTTCCGAAATGGAAGAACCCCGGGTCCCCGTTAAAAACATTAGCCCCGGTTTGTGGAATTATATATATAATATTACATATCAGTTAGTTAATTGTAAGTTAGTTATACACCGTGTCCCATTCAAACCTCCCACATTTTAATTAATCATAACTATCAAAGTATGCGGAAATATGAAATGAGGTTGGTATTAAAAGAAAGAGAAGCTGGAAGATTTTTGTTTTCATTGTTGCAGTTGATTCATCTGTCGCATATTGGACAATAATGATGTAAAACGAAATGGCGACTCCTCAGCAACAAGCACAAACTGATATCTGGTTTGCAGAGACGAAGTCAATAATTACAGTGTAAAGAAATTACCGGAGAGAATATGGAGGAAATGCACCTGATGGGAATATCATTAAGGCATGACTTGTAAAGTTTCTGGCGACTGGAAGCGTTAAAAAAATAATTAGGAGGTGCTCGTACATGTGTTTCAGAAGAGACGATTGAAGGAATTAGAGCAGGATTTCAGAGAAGTCCACAAAAATCAATTCGCTAAGCTTCCCGGCAGTTCAATGGACATGTTGGAGAGAATATGTCACTAAATCGAATGCAGACTTGATATTGTTCGTGCTACTAATGGTGCAAATGTAGAGGTGTTTTAGTGTGTGGCAATGAAAATTCTTTGAGTTTATTTTTCGTTTAATACCGGCCTCATTTCATAATTCCGGACACTTTGTTAGTTATGATTAACCTTTTCGCTTGAGGTTAAATGTTCAAAGCGTGTCCCCAGAAACAGGATTTAAGTTACCATAAATTATATTGTCTATTTTCAGACATTCAAAACAAACACAAATAATGGTACTTGAGATCACAATAAGGGTGAAGGCAAAATACATTCATCTACTATTCATAAATGTTAACAAAAGATTACCCTGCCAAGGGATGTACAAATTATTGCAAACTACATAAACTCAGAGTTAAGCGAGTGTACCTCGTCTTCTGAGTTGAAGGCCACTTAACTGCCGGCGAGTCTACCTCGTCTTCCGAGGAGAATGGGTTAATTAAAATGTGGGAGGTTTGAATGGGACACCCTGTATATCTATGCGCGATGGCTCCTATTTTGTAGGTGGCGTTGTTATTAAAGACCGTGTAGGTATTACTGATGGTGGCAGCTTATGTTTAAATTTAATTTAAGTTTTTATTATTGATAGTGTATTTTAAATTTCGTGGTAATTCTAAGTTAACCTGATTGCTAGTTAATATTAGATGGTGAATGTACGTCAGCCAATGCGAGTTGAGTATTTCTGGTGCCAGTTTTTTGTTGGTTTAAATTAATTTTTATGGGATTTAATTATTAATTCAAGTTAATTTCGTTCGTTAATTTAATGTTATCTAAATGTGTTAACTTTAGTAAAATACGCGATCTGTCTTTCGGCCAATGATACGAAGCACTTAATTTTTGTGTCAGCTATTTAAACATGTCGAACCGCAGTCAAAACAAAACTATATAAAACTGCAAGTTATTACTTTATATTAATGGAATTAATTAAATTCTACTCGTTTGTTTTTCTATTATGTTATTAACATGGTTAAAACAATGAACCCAATGTATCTTATAACCTGTTTCCAATATAAAACCGGACCGGTCTTACGGAGTTCCACCCGGCACGCAGTGCTGTCTCTACCTCCCGCAATTCACCCTGCCTGCCACCCGTCCTTGAACTGTTTCTTACCTTATAGAAAATGCTGGAAATGTTGTCCTCCCGCAGTTAAACAGGCATTATACCTAGTAAACACATTTAGATTGACACGCTGTAGTTCGGGCACTGTCAAGTTTCTGATTTCATTTCTTATGTTGCTCTTCAGTTCTTCCAATGTGTGCGGATTTGTTTTGTACACTTTGTCTTTCAGGCTACCCCACAAATAAAAATCACACACTGTTAGTTCTGAGGAGCGAGGGGGCCATACACCAGCACTAATCACTCTATCTTCAAACACTTCCCTAATTTTTCTTCGGTGAGAACCGTACGCCTTCGCGTGTGTTTCTTATTTTGTACTGAACCAGTGGTCTCAAATTTAGTCACAAAATCGTGGATTGTCGATCTGGAAGGAGGTAATTGTCCAGGGAAGTTCCGAATAAATTCCTCGCGAACGCGACGAGCTGATTCGTATTTATAATAACATTTACACACATAAAAGCGCTGCTCTAATGTCAGCTGACGTCTCATCTTGTCGAACGATAGTAAACTGACTAGTTCAAGGACGAGCGGCTGGCAGAGTGAAATGCGGACGAGGAGAGAGCGCTGCTTGACGGAAACCCCGTGAGGCCGGTCCGGGTTTATATTGGAAGCCCGGGTAGAATGCATTGCGAATATAAGAGTTAACAATTTTTTAACTAATGAAACCCCCATATTCATGTCATGTTAACTGAAAATGTAAGCAAAAATGTATAAATTTACATATTTGCATACAAATGTTATGGTACGCACTATGGGACGCTTGCCTCAGTGGCGTGCTGTCCATAGAAACACATTCACCCGAGTTACCCATCATTAAATCCAGCTAGAGATTTGGAGATGTGCTCTCACCTGGAATAGCGTGGCTCATTCCGCACTACAGGATTTCCGACTCTCGGCTTGAAAGCACTGATGCCCTGTTCCAGCTTATCACATCCCAATCTCTGTCTATTATTCATCACCTTCGGCACGCAAACACTAGCGCCACCAAATAGGCTCAAGGTTAAGTGAACTTAACCCCATAACGATAGCCGCTATCAACTTAGCTTCCAAAGAGCCCTAGTCGGTTGTAACATACGCAGCTCACTGGGCGAAGTTAGACTTCGCCTTATTCAGTCAGTCAGTTAACTAATGAAAAAGAAATAGACTGCTGAATGGATACAACTACATAACAGCTCACTACATGGCCTCTATGGGAATCCTGAGTTAATAATAACAGTTATGTCTAATGGATTATGATGTGCAGGATATGTGGCAGGAATGGAGAGTGGAAGAGTGGTATGGAATCTTGTTGTATAAAAACCAGAAGGAAAAATCCTATTAGGTAAGCCGAGAATGAAGTGAGAGAATAACACAAACCAAGATTGAGGGAGGTAAATTATATAGGGGATGACAAGAAAACATTTAGCTCGATATAGGGATGTATGGAGAGATTTTGTCCGCGCGGCCATGAACCTCCGGGTTAGATAGTGCCAGTGAATGAGTTAGTTCTATAAACGTTAAACTTTTTTTATTCAATGCCACCAGTCTGTTATTTCGACATTTCTGGTATTTTCTCCTGGCATTGGCGTATTGTAACCCGTTTCTTAGGTTGAGGCGCCTGGAAGGCGAGGTTTACTCTGCACCAATGGTACAATGAGTGATGATGCGCCAGGAGAGTTCTTAATCCTAAACTTAATCTAATTGGGTGAATATTATAAAATGATGACAATGAAGACTATATATAACCATTTAAGCATTACCCTGATTTTAATAATAATTTGGGATTTTATTTATATAATTTTTCATTTAAAAAGTGACAAATGAATCCAAATTAATAATTGTTTATTGAATAATGATAAAATATGATACATATTTGTATGACATTGATGAGAAGAATAACAAATATTGCGTTATTCTGATAAAAAATAGATACTGATTTATGTTGAGGTGAGTCAAACACAACTCAACATAAATTAAATTAAACCTCATAGTGTTATTTCCTACCTACATAACTTAATAGATATTGTTGATTATGACAAGAGAATGTTTAAATAATGTGGGTTTGAATCGGCCGAACCTACCATATATGATTGGAGAATTGAGGAAGGAGACGAGCGAATCGTGCTCTCTTTCTTAAATATGTAGCCAATCAAAACTTGGCAACAAATATCATCGGAACAAAGAAAAAAATGGCTCAAAGGAAGATGCTGACTGATTGACGTCATTAAATGGTGTCTACATAAAAATTGATTTAACAGATATATTACGTATAATAGTGATATACATACATACATATATATATATATATATATATATATATATATATATATATATATACAGTGATAAGAAAGCTCGATGTACTTAAATAACTTAAATATAATAATATTTTATTTATTTATGAATTTAAAGAAATTTCATTAAACATAAAATATATCAAGTTGATATATGTAAAAATATAATGGAATATAATAAGTGGATTATTTTATTATTAAAGTAATAAACAAATTTGATAATATTTATACATAAATAGTTTATGAATTTAATAATACAATTAAATCTAACATATTGATAGCAACATTATTGCAAATGTACTATAATGATACTCATCGTATTTAATTATTGAAACAATTATAAAAAATATATCTTCAATATCAAAACTTATTTGTGAATAATAAAATAATTTATTAAAGAAGAAATTTATTTTATTCAATTAAAAATTATATTACTCATCAATTATTACAAGAATTACCTCCCCTGAAGAGAGTCAAATGTCAGTGCAACCCTTAGAAGAATGGAACATCACAAATTTCATTTTTAAACGTTTACACATAAGACGTTTGGGCCAAAACATTTCCTGACATTTGTCTCATAGGATGTTGAAAGAACCTTGAATAAAACCTCACATATACTAATCCCGAGTAGGGGTCGAACCTGGGCCCGCTGAGCGACAAGGCAGCACGCTACCTCTAGACCACGGCGCGGCGGTGGACAACATTATAAACATTTTTTTAGAATATTTTGTCGAGAGGAAGAGAAGGAGAATACGATGTAGGTGTTTCTGAATTCCTGTTCGGAAATGAAATAAATATATGTGAAAGACTTGCAATTTGTAGTATAGAGTCGGTGTGTATTTGATGTAGGCCTGGCTAGCTGTACATCATAACACATGCATTACACAGCTAGAGAGTGGATAAAGGCATAAAATTTTCCAAAGAACGTGCTTCGCCTGGGAACTACACACTTCACGTAGATAAAGTAATGGAAAGGTAGTATGCCTGCAAGCAAATTACACCAACAGAAAAGACAGAAATGCTGAAAGGTAAACAAATCCTTATAAACCGCTCACATATACTTGTTTACACGTTACAGCATGAATGTTTATTCCTTTGTTTGTCGTCCCCGCTGTTCATTTGGACAGACTAGATAAACAAAGGACGAGTAAAAAACATTTCCCCATCGTTTTCTATACATCTCCCTCCATGTGTTGTATATTTGCCGAACCATCTTCTCACATTTTATGACCTCGCTTCCCTCTAAGAAGGATGGTATTACTCGACCGCGTTAACTTTTCAGCCGGTGCGGGGAAGCAAAGGCGCTAGTGGTGAAGATGAGGAAAGTGTCTCTTTCCACCGTTGGTACAAGCGAATGAATGGGCAAGTGGTATAATCAGTGGCAAAATATAGTGGTAGACCTACTTGAAATAGGTTATGAAGTTAATGAAAGATCGTCAGAGTTTGTATGCCTACAGGTTTCTAGATAATGTTACGTATAGAGAAATTAAATCAGTATTGATTTCCAGCTACTGTCTGTCAGACTTAAATGTTTATTTACTGTGAATATAGGGACTAACTTTCGTGCTTATCATTATCACTATCAACTTACTATGCACGATTAATGGAAAATAAACACTGTCACTGCAATCTAAGACAAGGGTCTACTACCTCCAACCCCTATTCAACCCTACCACATTATTTTAGTTTGCAGTTTTTCCGCATTGAAAGTTAATGTGGTCGAGTAATAGGAGAAACAATATACTAGGACATTCAATAGGCCTAAGTGATGGCAACACTGTTGCAAATCAGCGATCCTAGTGGTGATTATTGTAATCTTGTAGTACATTGTTAATAAGTTTTTGTTGTAGGGAAAACTCGGCTAATTTCGTGACACGGATAATCTCGTGTTTTTTTTTCTTTCGTTTGTAACGAAGTCAAACTGTAACATCCTTCAAAAACAAATTAAATAATTATTTAATAACAAACTAACTTATACACCTCACTGATAGTATTCTTTTAACAATTAATACATTTAATTATTTGTGGAAATAATATTAAGATTAACAACTATTTTCTTTTGTTCTATTTTATATATTGTACAAACGTAAAATTAGTTTCCTATATCTCATTATTTTTCTTCGTTTTTTATAAAGATTAGACAGGGACAATTTAATATGTCTTGCTTGTATACACTTTATTATTAAAAATTAATATAAACGTATAGAATATTCACCTGAAAGGTCCGTCTCCTCAACTTAATTATCATTTAACTGTAGCGCTTTCGGGACTTGTCCCATCATCGGCAGGATTCAAAACTGGTGTTTCACTGAAGATCTGGTAGAGGGGGTTGCATGTATTGGGTTCGTCTTCGTTTTCGTTTATCAGGCTGTCGTTGTGAGCTGCTTTCATGAAAGCGCTACAGTTAAATGATAATTAAGTTGAGGAGACGGACCTGTCAGGTGAATATTCTATAATTTTATATTAATTTTGAATAAACCTCAACGGAACACATCATGAATCTTATAAAAGTTGACTTTATTATTAGTTTTAGTCTTAATTTTAACTAACATTAACTGGTTGCATTATAGATCGTAATATAATATATATATTTTTGATCAAATTCTTATTTAGTATTTAATATTAGAGTTAATTGTGATTGTTATATTCTGATGTAATATATGTTTGTCCTGGTGAGTGGAAGAGAAGGCCACATGGCCTTAACTCCACCAGGCTAAATAAATCTAATCTAATCTAAGTTGTACTGGCATGAAAAACAAAATATTTTTCTGTCTCATAGATGGCGGAATGTCTACTTTTTTGCTGTGTTTTCATATGTGTGATAACAGCGTTCCTTGGATGTATTTTATGTTAACTTTTAGAGGAAGTATTTTCATTCATGTTAGCAATTGTTAGATTTAATACTTGTCTGTGTTTGAAGAACATTTTTGAGCAGATATTCTTCGACACTAAAGGTGAACGGATACAAAATCGAAAATGTGATCTGTGGTTTCGTGAAACGTATCAATGGTTAACTCTTTATAGTACGATATCAAATACATTGGATGTAACATGGAGAGTGATTAAAAATTTTGTCACTAATTTACTCTAATACTGTCACGAAATTACCCGAGTTCTTCAAATCTCCAGAAAAAATAGATATATCATCTAAGTCATATTGTTAATAAAATAAAATATATATTCGACAACTCAGCATATATGAGGCGGTCAGAGGACAAGGGGTACAAATGACATTTAAAAAGATGAGTTAAGTGCAGAAATGGTTAGCTAATATGA
Source organism: Diploptera punctata (assembly GCA_030220185.1). Classification (NCBI taxonomy): domain Eukaryota; kingdom Metazoa; phylum Arthropoda; class Insecta; order Blattodea; family Blaberidae; genus Diploptera; species Diploptera punctata. Next base: position 5,250,281 of record JASPKZ010007817.1, read on the forward strand.
CAAACTGTTTTGTGTCCAAGAGGTATATGTGTGAGTTTGACTGGTAGTGACATATAGTGAAGTCTTAGAAAATCATTCAGAGCAACAGCTCTTCTACTTGGAGGACAAGGGGTACGTCTGTAATTGTACCTCTTGGATTCCAACAGCTTGGTGGACTCAAGCTTACAGCGTTGTGTTTTTTTTGTTTCCAACAAATTTTACGTGAAGATCATTATTGTATTATTAGTGTTTAGTATAGTGCTGATTATTCTTCGAGGTTCAATGATGTATCAAATATCTGAATCAAATGTCTGAATCAGAATCTGATGAACATGAGCATGGACTTAACCTCAGCCTTCATGGTAAGTAAAATATTTTAACTACTTTATCTATTTTTATTATTGATTTCGTACATCTCAATGATGGATAAATCATATTTGAAGAGAAAAATTATACGCTCAGACCGGGACTTGAACCCGGGACCCTTGGTTCTCTAGACCAAGTGCTCTACCAACTGAGCTACCTGAGCAAGTACCGATCTGAACGCAAATCCTTCTCTATGTACATTGTAATTCCCGTCCACCAAATGCTATGACGCAAATCCTTCTCTATGTACATTGTAATTCCCGTCCACCAAATGCTATGAAGCCATGCATTTGGTGGACGGGAATTACAATGTACATAGAGAAGGATTTGCGTTCAGATCGGTACTTGCTCAGGTAGCTCAGTTGGTAGAGCACTTGGTCTAGAGAACCAAGGGTCCCGGGTTCAAGTCCCGGTCTGAGCGTATAATTTTTCTCTTCAAATACTTTATGTATATTTTCACAATAATATATTATACAATAATACTTTTTAGCAATATATTTTGAAATAATTGGATATAATGTAACGATCTGAAGATATAATATGATTTAGATCTACAGGATTTGCAGTCTAATAATGTTTATAATAAAGTTATTTTTTTTTAATATGGATATTAATCATTGGTGTTGTTTGTTTACTTTTACTCATTTCAATGAAGATGGCATTGAAGAACCTGGCATTACATGACCTACAGAAGAAAAATATGTTCCAATATTGCACGATGGCAGAGAAAAGATTAGTAAATCAGGAAATTGGGGAAAAAATAAAGCAAAACGAATAAGGGAAGAAAGCAAACAGTATACAGATAAGAAGGACAACATTCATGTGGAGAGGCGGGTAAGTTAATATATCCATGAATGCAGGTTTAAGTGCAATGAACTATAAGACGAGTTTTCCAATAAACCTTGTCGTAATATGTAACTTTTTGGTGGATAAGTACGTATTTCCAATCATAATAAAAACTTTGGCATGAATATACTTTTCTTGGATAAATTATTTCAAAATATTTCTTGGAGGACAAGGAATACAGAGATTCTTAATACAAACAAAAATACCGCATAGGCTAATGTTTATACTGAATCTGTTCACATTTTGCGGATAAATGGACTCATATGTAAGACACAAACACAATTGATGAGACTTGTTTGATATTCCTGGAATTTTATATTCTCATTGAACTTTAAACATGATTTTCTCCTAACTAATTTTTTGTCCCTTGTACGTCTTGTCCTCTAACCGCCTCATATATTTAATTCATATATTCTTAACTTTGATATTCGTAAGACTCTCACCAGAAATTTTCATAATATTAAGATATAATGGTCTAAAAACTTTATATCACGAAATTAGCCGAGTTTGGTATATAATCTATAATATTGAAAATCTCGAAATAACAAAATTTTATTAATACATTCACTGTTTCTCACATTTAGTAAGTAATACCGCCCTAAAAAATGTTCAGTATAATTTGTTTAGAAGGTGGAATTGGGAAGTACTCGAACATTCACAAAATTCACCAGAGAGGAGCCCTTATGACTACAACTTATTTACAACGATCCAGTATACCTCTACGAGTCATTCGATTTCAATCAAGAGTTGATATCCAGAAAGCTTTAGGTCGAACAATGAAAGAGATATCCAGAAATAGTGATGCAGATGGAGTGCCCTTCCAAGGATTTGGCAATGTATAATTGACTTGACAAGAGACTATAAATTAATTTCATAATGTCAAAAGTAACCTAAATATTTTTTTGTAATGTTAGAACAGTGTTGCCATTACGTTACTAATCGAATGGTCTAGTAGAGTACATAAGATCTATGTATGTAAATGACAGTTTATACATATTTGGTTGCTGAAACTTCGATGAGCTACTTGTTATGTTGTTTGTCTCTAGTTCCGAGGGACGCGGGTTCAAACACGATCGTGGTCGACGTCATTTTTAGAATGGAAAATCCAAGGAACTGCCCTGTCCGTCTCAGTTTACGAGAGTTATACTAGCAAGATCAAAAACCAAAACACTAACAATATGAAGATAATTGCATCTCAGAAGATGTTCCCAATGTATACAAATTTAAACACAGATCCATTTCACATCCTGGCGTGTATATGCCTCACTCCAGGCAACATATATTCAGACCCTAACAAAGTGATAAGTTCCGCACCGTAGCCGAGTGGTTAAGACAAGATGCCTTGGAATAGAGCTGTGGGACTTACGCTGATTCGAGTCTATATGGAGAAAAACATTTTTGCATGCGATTTTGGGTAAAATGGTACCAGTGCCCACCCAGCATATTGAGGAGTTTGGATAGCTACAATAAGTATCAACTCCAGGTTCAGAAAACCATATTTTACGGCTGGGGGACTCGACATGCTGACCAAATGTCACCCTTACACTAACAGAATGATCGTCTACCTCTGAATAACACATGTAGATGTGAGGCCAGCAGTCGGATGGTAGTCACAGGGCGTTTTAGGTCAGCTGCGCCCTGGAGTTTTTTTCTAAAAGTAGGTGATAGACGCGCTGAAGATGCACAACTTTATGGACTTAGTTGGTATTTGCAATTATGGCCGGTTTTATTAAATGATACCCTTTATTCACAGGACTTTCTATAAACCCGAAATCATTAAAAATTTACTTTATAATCATATTTGCAACGGTATATATAATTTTTTTTTCTCAATTCTTCTTAGGATTAGCAGGTATAGTTCAGATCTGGCTTCTGTAGCCGTATTTGAGGGATCAATGTTGTATGGTGCGGTAAGAGGGGCGGGCGAGTTGAAGGTACTGCCAGCACTTACACTCAGTTTTGAAAAGATATGCCTAATAGTTATTACGCGTTGAATTTTGTTTATCTACTAGTTCTGTGTTAGTGAAAATTTATGTTTTCTCATATGTTTGCAGTGTTCATTATAGAATAGTGTTGTTTTTATAACAATTTATTTTATTATTAGCATTAATAAGAAAATGTTTTTGCATGGCTACTACTTCCCTCCCTCACTCGGTAATGTTACCTCCTGTAGCCGTATTTGAGGGATCAGTGTTGTATGGTGCGGTAAGAGGGGCGGGCGAGTTGCAGGTACTGCCAGCACTTACACTCAGTTTTGAAAACATATGCCTAATAGTTATTACGCGTTGAATTTTGTTTATCTACTAGTTCTGTGTTAGTGAAAATTTATGTTTTCTCATATGTTTGCAGTGTTCATTATAGAATAGTGTTGTTTTTATAACAATTTATTTTATTATTAACATTAATAAGAAAATGATTTTGCATGGCTACTACTTCCCTCCCTCACTCGGTAATGTTACCTCCTGCCATGCGTCTTTGGATTCACCAAGACGGCTACAGTTACAACAACTGGACTATGTACCACGACGATACTCGTATTCTGAATATCCAGATCTCGAGATAATAAGGAAGAAGACAATGATGTCGGAAGGAAGTAGAGGAATAGGAAAGCGCAAGATGTATGAATGATGGATAGAGTATATTTCGCAGAAAAACTGGAGATTGGATGTGATTGACTATGAATGGAGGGAACTTTTGGAAAAGACAATGGGCCATAATATATTTCCAATGATATCAAACGAGGAATATATTATTTGTTTTATATGATTGGTATAATTATTTACTTTGATTATTTAACTCATGCCACAAATGTTAGTCAATGACCAATCACGTTTCAATGAATGTTGTTTTACAACCAATGACAGTCGTGTTTCACCTCGCTCTTTATCGATTTCTCTTTATCAGCTCCTGCTTTTGTAATAAAGAATGCTCCTCCTTTTTTAATATTCTGAACAGGTTAGACCATTATTTTTCTCCAACAAATACATTGAATATAGCAAATAATGAATAGATTCAGTGATTTTACTCAGTTGTTAATTCAAAATACAAATGATTAACCTATAATGTTTGATGATACTAGTTTGATGTATTCCATTATTTGTCCACTAGAGCGCATTCTCACAATATTGCGATCCTATTTGCAATAAATAATATGATCGAGTTGCAGTGAATATACATAACCTCACATTTCTAATTTGTTTTCAAACATCGCCGTTTACATTAACAATATAAATATTTTAAAACACCGGTAACTATGATCTAATAATTATTTTTTAGTAAAGAGCTTAATTTTATTCGTTAAATAGTCCTAACAAATGCCACTCATGATTTCCAAATTCTCTAGATAAATTCGAAATCACTCGTGGCATTACTTATGATAAACAATACTTGAGAGAAGTGTTGAAACTTTTGAAGTTTTTGTCAGTCTCTCAACACCTAAAACAGGTGGAAGGATTGGTACTTGTTATGGAGGGATTTATAACGCATATTAAATGACGTTTAATTGCAGGATTGCAAGTTGAATTATGGGGCGTGCGAGTAAATTTATCGCCGGTAAGCAGCAGGGGAGCTAATCATAAGGAACTTATTACCAGTTTCACATCCTCATATTTCAAGCCAACACATGTAAACATAGCTTATCGATCAAGTGACATCCAACGTTCTTAATTATATCATTTTAAACTCTCTTAAACATTCCATATTTAAGATGTGAAATGTTCAGGGAAACAACCATGTAAATGACTTTCCTGTGAAAATGGAGTTTGAGATAACATTAGATTCTCCATGGAAAGGAATATCTTTCATACCTCGTTAAAACTAATTTTCAATTGTAATGCAAGCTGTTAGTTTATGCTGATGATTTAGTACTATTGGGCGATAGCGAGGAGATACTAAAGGCCAACACGCACACACTACTGAGTAACGCTAAGAAATTGGGACTGGAAGTAAATATCAATAAAACTAAATATATGGTCACACATAGAAATACATTATATGATAGAAATGGATAGCTAATGACAAATGAGGACAATTTTTAGGAAATGGCTGAATTCAAATACCTAGGAACAATAATCACAAACAGGAATGAGATGCCCAAGGAAATTCTACATAGGCTCAATTCTGGAAATGCGTGCTATTACGCATTGCAGAGACTCTTGATGTCCCAACTCCTTTCAAAAAACGTTAAAATGAAAATATATAAAACTATTATTCTACCAGTTATATTATATGGGTGCGAAACATGGACTCTTACTTTAAGGGAGGAAAGGAGATTACGAGTATTTGAGAATAAAGTTCTTAGGAAAATTTTTGGACCAAAGAGAGATGAACAGACAGGTGAATGGAGAAGACTGCATAACAATGAATTACATGGTCTTTATAAGAAGCCAGATATAATGAGAACAGTTATGTCTCATAGACTGCGATGGGCAGGACATGTGGCACGAATGAATGTGGAATGAAAAGCGTGCATGGAAGCTTCTTGTAGGAAAACCAGAGGGTTAACGCCCTGTTGGTAGACCATGAATGAGGTGGGAGAATAACATTAACTATGATTTTGAGGGAAATAGAATATACAGGGGATGATTGGAAAACAGCTCAGGATAGAGATGTATGGAGAGCTTATGTCCGCGCGGCCATGAACGTACGGGTTCGATAGTGCCAGTGAGTTAGTTAGTTAATGTAAACAAACCATATATTTTGTATTGACTTAGGCTTTCACGGCCGGAGTTACTATGATGATCTTGAAGAAGATTACCGGGCTGTAGGCCGCAGTCTCGAGGCTTATGAAGTTCCCCGACGTTTCGCCAGAGACTGCGTCTGCATCCTCAAGGGTTGTCTTGAGACTGCACACTTATCTTGTGTCAAGACAACCCTTGAGGATGCCAGACGCAGTCTCTGGCGAAACGTCGGGGAACTTCAAGCCTCGAGACGACGACCTACAGCCCGGAAATCTTCTTCAAGATCATCATAAACCAGATATATGTCTACATTTGCATTGGTCGAATAATGGTTTCACTTTTAAATGTGTAAGAATATGTAGTTCACTCTCTAAGACTCGAAATAAACGAAATAAAATAATATATTTTTATTATCCAGCACATATCTATGTATATTATATAGGGGAATCTTAAATTTATAATTACAATTCTAATAGATTAAATAAGCATTGTTTTATTCTTGTACCGATATTAGGTCTAGGCATTATTTCCCAGTATCTAATATAATAAAAATGAATTTTATTCAAATGTAATATAGTCTAAAATATAAAACAGTATAAGATTTTTATACAAAGTTTAATAAATTACCATCAATATAGAGTTATTAGTCAGTAAAAGTCAGGTATAACACATGGGTTTTTCCACCGGCCGCGTTACTGAACACAATAGGGAAAGGAATTCGAACTCTCCCTTTGTAATACAATACGTGGTCAAAATAATGTCAACTTGACATAATCCCGAAACTAACAAATTACACTTACACAATAAGATACAAAATGATAGGTTTCCAAATGTCAACGAGCATAGAATGCTCTCCAAAACCAATTAAGATAAAAAGGATATTGGCATGACAGGAGACGTCTTTATCGGAATGTGACACTTAGTAAGGGGCACGCCGTAGCGTAGTGGTTAAGGCACTGAGCTACAAGCCGGAGGGTCGAGGGTTCGAGTCCCGGTGGGGTCAGGATTTTTAAACTGACCCAAACCTTCTGGCGGCACTATGGCCCTAGGGTCGACTCAGCCTCTAACTGAAATGAGTACCAGACGCTTGTTCTGGGGTAAAGACGGCCGTCACGCAGGGCTGACACCCCGTCTGACATCAAGTGCCGATTGTCAAGAAAAAGTGGGAGCCCTAACCTCCTACTACCCCAAGGGCCTCCTGAGGCCTGTAGTGGGATCACTTTACCTTTTGACACTTAGTAAGTCGTTATAGAAAAAAAATATATAATTATTTTTGCCAACCTAAGAAAACATTATAGAGGGTTTGGACATCCCTCAGTAATGGAAAATGGGCGTAAACCAGCACCTTTGGAAATATGACATAGGCTTATAGAAGAGGGGGACCAACCCCAAAACTTGTAACATTTGTTAATTTGTAAAGAGGCCCAAAGCATATATGTGGGCGGGATCATAAAACACCTAATAAAATTAAATAAATTATTCGCGAAGAGTATCGCACAACACTTAGTTGTTAGCCCTACGTCTTACAGGGCACACTTGCTTGTTGACCACTAGTTTATAGGGAGCACACTTGCTTGTTAGCCCTACGTCTAACAGGGCACATTACTAGATCATCTCCTACATTGTACTTTGGAACTCTAGAAAGCAGTCGGAGGACCGACTAGTGTATACATCTAGAAAAATAAATTAGTCAACTGTGTTAACTCCTCGGCAGCCTCCAGTAATTTATCTATTAACGTATCACTTTAATCTTCCTTGCGTCAACCTTTGGTGAGAATCCAGCTCTTACCGAACCCTAACCTGAGCAGTCCGGAGCATCAAACCGTCCAGGTACCCATATCCCTCGGAGACCTAACCCAAATCAACCCGATTTAATAATCCCGTCCCATTCGTACACATACGCAATGCAGAATACGTTGAAATTTCAATTGTTTCAAAATGGCCGCTTTCCGTAAAACTGACAAAACATCGGAAAGCCTATCGATTGAAAAGCGGAGAGAATCAAATTGTTTGTAATGTTTTCAAACAGTTTTGTGAAAAATATCCCACATTAGCCATTAGGGATACAGTGAAAAGAGCAGAATTTACAAATGGGTCAAAATGCAACATATATTTTGCCCGTAATATAATTATAAATAAAGGATAACATCGACATCATGGAAATAGCGTAAACATCTGATTAGGTAGGCCCATATAATAATAATAATAATAATAATAATAATAATAATTACAATGCTTTATTTTAGCTAGCAGAGTTAAGGCCATAAGGTCTCATCCACTCAACCAGCGAATAATAGAATTATACAAAAATTACATACATATTACAATTTCAAGGTATTATTAAAATACAGACTGGACAAAATACAATGATGTTGTGATCTAATACGAGCTAACACTAACAAAAACATAGAATATAATAAAATTAAAATTATATAAAATAAAGTAAGTAGCTTCCTAGATGATTATTTATAGAATGCTCTATATAGTTGTTATGCAGTTAATGTTTTCATTGTGTCAAACTTAAGATATCAATTAATTTGGATTTGAATAATGATAGCGATATACTTTTATTTGGCATATATAAATAATTAATGGAAGAAGTTCCTAATAATTGTTAGGTCTACTATCTTACCTTGTATTTAGTCCTATTTCCCGTACAATACAATGTTCCTAGGAACAATGTGTCCATCTGTAACAGTTCCTTACACAATGCAGTCACATGGCGGATAAAAGTGGCACCACAATTCTCCCAATAGATGGTGTCGGAGATGTAATACTTTTATTTTATTTTTTCAGCATGTGTTATCACAAAGAAAGTAATACTACCTGTTTTGATAAAAAATATATTTACATAAAATTATTTGCAAAAAAAAAATTGTTTTCATTAATTTTCTATGGTCACTTGTAATTTTTTTAAATATATTTTTTCCACTTATTTAATTGGCTTTGTTTTGCTCTATAGCTTGCAGCTATGAATTTTAATTGTCCAAATGATAGTTCAGTTACCACCATGTCTTCTTCTGACAACTGATGTATTTGAAGAGTATCAATTTGCTTGTTTGATATAATGATTGCTGCTCCCTTTACCCCATTACCGGAGGTATAGATTCTATGTCTTTTAGTTATTCCGGATACTTTATTTTAGATATAAATAGGGCTCTTGTAAATAAGCGATATCTATATTTTGTTTAATAACTAGCTGATCTAAATTAAAGGTAGCCGCCTTCGAATTTTTCAAATTAATCTGCACATTTATGGAATATGTTATTTGTTTAGATTTTTCTATTGCTGGAGCCATTGGTAATCTGTGTTTTCTTTGTATTTTCTTATGACCGCAAGCAAGCTATTCGCATATCTTATCTCCTTTTTTTATATTTATTGAAAATCATACAATTTATGCATTTGAAGTCTGACGAAACAGCTGTACATTCTTTCAGCTTGTGTTTTTCTGCACATAATGGACAAGTTTCTTCCGCTTCACATTGTGTGTGACGGTGATTATGTTGACTAGAGGGGTTATGTAACCGTCGAAGTAATACCTTAAGCTACTTTGTTTACAGTACAACTGGAACTTAGTTCGGAATTGTAATAGAATAATTAAAAAATACAAGAAATAGATTAATCATGGGTTTATTTACCTTCAAAGTTTGACATACAATCAAACTAATGGGCCTAAGTTTAAAATTAATTTGTTTTACTGGGTTTCAAGTAAACATCAATAAAATGAAATATATGTTCACACATAGAAATATATCGTGCAACGGAAGTGGACAGTTAATTACCAATGAGGAATATTTTGAGGAAGTATCTGAATTGAAATACCTAGGAACAATAATTAGAAACAGGAATGAGGTGCACAAAACAAATTAACATTGTCACAATTCTGGAAATGCATTACAGGAACTCTTGTCTCAACTTCTTAAAAAAACGCTAAAACATAAAATAAATAAAACAACCATCCTGTAGTTTATTATATGTATGCAAAATATTGACTCTTATTTCAAGGGAGGAGAAATGATTACGAATATTTGAGAAGAAAGTTCTTAGGATGAGTTTTGAACCTAAGAGAGATTAATAGACAGGCGAATGGAGAAGACTACATTACGGTCAGGTACGTGATCTTTATTGAAACCCAGATTTGATAAGAACAGTTAAGTGTCATAGATTGCGATGGGCAGGACATGTGGAACGAATGGAGAATGAAAGAGGAATGTGAAAATGTTTTGTAGGAAAACCAGAGGGAAAGGTCCCAATAAGCAGGCCACGAATGAGGTGAGGAATAATATTAACCATGATTTGAAGGGAGTAGCTTTATACAGGATGATGGAAAAACATAATTACGATACGACTGCATGAAGGACTTACACCCGCGCCGCTATGAACCTACGAGTTCGACAGTGCAGCGAGTTAGTTAGTTTACTTGGTTTCAAGTAAAAGTGACTGAACTTCCATGTTATCTTTACTTCGTCCAGAGTGGCTACCTTACTTAATTGTCCACGAGAACTATGCGGACGATAACACTGCCACCGGAGAGTTACTCAAGCCGGACAATTCGAAAGCGATAAGCCAGACGAAATGAAAAGTACCTTGGTCCAAACAGTGACGTTCTCTCACCCTAAAAATACAACTGTCAATAAATGTAGACATGAGTTCTACTGCGTTAAAATTTTCCGGAAGTAAAATAATTCCCTAGTGGGATCTACTGCCGGGGGCTACTTCAGGGAATCCATGACAAAGTCGTGACACGAACGGCTAATTCTCATAGAGTGTGATGAGTAGTACATGTGGCACGAAGGGGTATCAAAGAGGGGCATAGAAAAGTCTTGTAGGAAAACTTGTGGGATAGAGCCCAGTTGATAAATCAAGAATGAGTTGGAAATATAACATTAACCATAATTTGGGGGGAAGTAGATCTCGAAGGAGATGATAGGAGGATATTAGTTCAAGACAAGTATGTATGGAGAGCTTATACCCCCGCGGATTCGAGAGTGCCAGTGAGTTAGTTGGAGAATTAAATTGGAGAAGCTCATTTTGTTTATGCTAATTACTTCTTCTTCTTCGTCACGGTTTAGGCTTATTTACTAGCATGTTCCAACTCCAAATTTCTGCTGTTTCCATCTTTTCTTTGGTCTTCCCAAACGTCCTCTTCCTCGTGGTGAATAGTTGTATGCTGCTTTAGGTATTCTATCCTCAGTCATCCTTGCTAAGTGTTCTCTCCAGTTTGTTCTGTATTTCACTTTTGTTGTGTTTAATTTCTCTAATTTTAGTTGTCTTATTTCTGTGTTGTGTTTTTGTCTGTTCTTTGATATCGTGCTATTGATCTGAGGAATTTCATTTCAGAAGATTGTATTCTGGAATATTGTTGTGTTGCCATGTTTCGGAACCATAAGTAATAATAAGAACTGTCATTGTCTTGTTTAATTTCATTATAGAGTCTTTCCTGGCTTTATTTTTCAAGGTCTTCTAGTGTTCCTGTTATATAATTAAACTTATATAGGGCAGACCCTCCTAAGTACTAACCCTGCAGAATGTTAGTATCTACTCAGGGGACATTTAAAAATATTTACAAGCTCCAAATACATAGCTAAATACGACCTCAATTATGATGATCTTGATTAAGATTTTCCGGTTGTAGGCTGTGGTCGTGCGGCTTGTTTTTCCCCGACGTTTCGCCAGAGACTGCCTCTGGCATCCTCACGACCACGGCCTACATCCCGAAAATCTTCTTCAAGATCATCAGAGCAACTTCGGCCGTGAAAGTCTACGTCAATACGATCTCAATTATTAATTTCTGGGAAAAGAAGAAAAATATGGCTTGTAACTTTCTTGCTTTATCCCGTCCATATAAAAACTGTTACGTATTCCATGAAAAATTATTCACATCGTATATGAAACACTGACTTGCTCCTTGTATCGTAATATATTTTCTTTGATTACAAGTCACTGTTACGCTTTTTCACAGTTATCTCACTTCAAAAATATATAAAGAAATAAAAACTAGTAATTGATGGGCAACGTCAAGAGAGGGTATTATGTACTGGGTGTGTTTTGGTTTAAATGATATCGTGTTTCATTTCTTTTAAAATTTATAACTCCTCCAAAGAATTGATCTATCCTACATTCCTATCTTTATGAATAAAATTATGGCGTAATTAAATTTTCCTTCCGCGTATGTGAAATATTCAAAATGTTCTTTGAATTTGTTAAAACTTCTGATAGTTCTATCTACATAAAATTTCTTGTAGTTTTTACATGTTCTTATTCTAATTTCCTCTCTCGTTAAAATATTTTTCCTATATATCGTTACACATTATATACTTAATTTTGTTTTCAGTCCTGTATGCTATGCTATGCTTATATCTATTTCTTTAGAGTTCTAGTCCCTTTTATCATCAGATTATTTTTCGAGTTTGATCATATAAGGGTGATTCAGATTATAGTCTCGTTCGTGACGCGAAGGAGTGGCGGTAGCATCGCCGTTTTTATTCCACTGTATAGATGGGATCAGTACGCACTCGGCAGTATATTGTGTGTTTCCATTCGGTCATTTCTCTAATTAAGACAAATGTTTAAAATGTCTTCAACAATAGAAGCGTCCGTCAAGTGTGAAGTACGTTGATTTATATGGTTTCTGCGAGCGAAAATATTGACAACGGCAGAAATTTATCGTTAGAGTACTGTAGTGTAAGGGGACATTATGGGTGGCAGTGATGTTCGTTGTTGGGGACGTGAATTTCGAGACGAACGCACTAACGTCCATGATGCAGAACGTCTGTTGTGAATGAAGGATTAATTTGCTGCATAGTGCATGAAGTGGTCACAGAAACGTCGTAATAACGTCCATGATGCAGAACGTCTGTTGTGAATGAAGGATTAATTTGCTGCATAGTGCATAAAGTGGTCACAGAAACGTCGTAATAACGTCCATGATGCAGAACGTCTGTTGTGAATGAAGGATTAATTTGCTGCATAGTGCATGAAGTGGTCACAGAAACGCCGTAATAACGTCCATGATGCAGAACGTCTGTTGTGAATGAAGGATGAATTGACTGCATAGTGCATAAAGTGGTCACAGAAACGTCGTAATAACGTCCATGATGTAGAACGTCTGTTGTGAATGAAGGATGAATTTGCTGCATAGTGCATGAAGTGGTCACAGAAACGCCGTAATAACGTCCATGATGCAGAACGTCTGTTGTGAATGAAGGATGAATTGACTGCATAGTGCATAAAGTGGTCACAGAAACGTCGTAATAACGTCCATGATGTAGAACGTCTGTTGTGAATGAAGGATGAATTTGCTGCATAGTGCATGAAGTGGTCAGAGAAACGCCGTAATAACGTCCATGATGCAGAACGTCTGTTGTGAATGAAGGATGAATTGGCTGCATAGTGCATGAAGTAGTCAGAGAAACGCCGTAATAACGTCCATGATGCAGAACGTCTGTTGTGAATGAAGGATGAATTGACTGCATAGTGCATAAAGTGGTCACAGAAACGTCGTAATAACGTCCATGATGTAGAACGTCTGTTGTGAATGAAGGATGAATTGGCTGCATAGTGCATGAAGTAGTCAGAGAAACGCCGTAATAACGTCCATAATGCAGAACGTCTGTTGTGAATGAAGGATGAATTGGCTGCATAGTGCATAAAGTGGTCACAGAAACGTCGTAATAACGTCCATGATGCAGAATGTCTGTTGTGAATGAAGGATGAATTGGCTGCATAGTGGATGAAGTAGTCATAGAAACGCCGCTTAACAATTACGTACAGACGGGTGAGGAGCACGAGGAGAGCGTCAATAGGTGGCTACAGTCACAGAGACAGAGTTTTATGCAGGAGGGATTTGGAAGCTTGTGAAACGTTATGACAAATGCTTGAATGTAAATAGAAATTGTGTTAAAACATAATTAAAATTTGTACTTTTCACTGGTATGTAAGGATATTCCCGCAATAGAGAATTTTCTGAAAACAAATCTGGAACTTAATTTCTAAATCGCCCTCGTATGTACAGAGTGAATCTAAACTCTACAGAATAAAGTTTCACAAGTTGGTCACGGTTATTTTCTAAGTTTTTTTATACAAGGATCTATTATCACCGGTGGTCAATTACTGAGTAATTTCACTGTTTTCGTTTTATGCGAAGTTGTTTTTGCGTCTGGTAATTCGTAGGTGTATAAGGAGATACCTTCGGAGGACTGCATGATATACATTACTAGATCACAAAAAATGAAAACATCCTAGAATAAATACACATGGATCTTTTATAAAACAAAATTTCTAATTACAAGTCAAGATGGATGCAACATGTTCATCAAATCGAAGATTACACGATACCTAAACAAATGTAAAGTTATCAACCTGCAGGAAGAAGAAGACCAGGACGTCCACTGAAAAGACTTTTGGATGGTGTTTCTCTTGAGGCCGAAACATGTAAACAAGTGGCCTAAATTCGTGAATGTACTATGATAATGATGATGTGTTTCAACAAGATGGGGCACCAGCACATTTTACAGTGAATCATAGGAAATACTTTGATTAACAGTTTCGGACAAAGATAGATTAGTCGTTGTCGTCCTATTCCATGGTCAGCTCAGTCATCAGATCTGGCACCAATATACGTTTTCTTCAGTGTCACGTGAAGAGCCTGGTGTACGTGATTCCAGCTGAAAATTGATTGGAGTTGGTTGCTAGGATTATAGCAGCCACTGACATTGTGCGGCACATCCTTGTATACCTTATCGTGTGAGATAATCCATGTAACGTCGCAGTTGACGTAAAGAATAGAATTTCTATTTCCATTTTTAATATTTGCTTATAAGCAAATAAATATATATATATATATTTATTTATTTATTGCGATAAGAATAACTGTTCATATCTAACAGATTGCAATATATCATATTCCCCCTGAGTCTACGATTGAATCTGTGTATTTTTATTGTATGCCCTACTTATTATTATTGGTTATAATATAGAAGCGAAGGAACTTCATATCATGCTCAATAAAGCATATATAATTTTCAGATATTCGTTCGCGTATTTTCTTATCGGGAATCTGCATATCGGAATAACTAAATAAAAAATGTCAGAAATAATAACAATAATAATAATAATAATAATAATAATAATAAATAAATATATTCAACTCGTGTCCAACTTACGGTTGGGTCGAAGGATAAGATGAAATGAAGCACCTATAATATTTATAGATGTCTAAATGACAAGGGTACCGGCCGACCACGCCTGACGAACCGCCACAGGGGCGTATGAACTAAATGTGACGAAATGGATGAAAAGAGCATGGAAAGAGATAGTGAAATGATAATTATGGCAGTGGAAAACGGGAGAAACCCTAAAAAAAAACCTGTCCAAGCTCTGTTTCGTCCACAACGTAGAGTGACCGAGACTCAATTTCGAGACCACAGCGGCGAGGGAAAAAATCTAACCGCTTGCGACACGGAACTGAGTGATATAATAATAAAAAAAATAATAATAATAAAAATAAATAATAATAATAACACAATAATTATATTGAGAGTTGAATGCAGGCTTTCACGGCCGGTAATCATAATGTTGAGTGATTCCGGGTTATGTGGCCGTGGTCCATAATTGGTGTTGATACCAGACGTTTCGCCCTCAACTGCGGAGGGCATCTTCAGTGGCGAGTGCTTCTAGGCGTGTTTCCTGGCCGGAAGATCGTCCGCAGCGCTCACTCTAAGTAGATCTTCCGACCAGGAAACACGCCTAGATGCACTCACCACTGAAGATGCCCTCCCGCAGTTGAGGGCGAAACGTCTGGTATCAACACCAATTATGGACCACGGCCAAATTATATTGAGAATATAATAGCTGATCATAAATGTGGATTTAGAAGAAATATATCCAAAATAGATATAATTTTTAGTATTAAAAATATTTTAGAAAAAAAAAAAGGAATATAGTGACACTGTGCATCAACTGTACATAGACTTTAAAAAATCATACGGCTCAATGTATTAAGAGTGGGAAGTTATATAGTATCTTAGTGAAATTCGGAATTTCTGAAAAGTTAGTTAGACTTATTCGAATGTGTCTAAATGGCTTAAAGAGTAAGGTGCATATGGGCAAACAGTTTTCGGATACTTTTGAAATTCTAAATGAGTTAAAGCTGTAGAAAAGATGTAACATATCCTCTACTCTTCAATTATGCACTAGAGTATGCCATGAAATATTTAGAGGCTGAAGAAGACCTAGAACTCAAGTGTGTTAATAAGTTGTTAGTTTATGCTAAACGTGTAGTATTATTAGGGGATAGCGATGATATAATTGGGGAGGTGGATTATACAGGGAATGATTGGAAAGCATTAGCTCAGGATAGGGATGTATGGAGAGCTTATGTCCGTGCGGCTATGAACCTACGGGTTCGATAGTGCCAGTGAGTAAGTAAGTAAGCGATGATATAATATGGGTCAACGTGCACACTCTATATATAGTAACATTAAGACATTTGAACTGGAAGTAAACATCAATAAAAGTAAATACAATGGATTTCACTCGACCTGCGGCCGATAGCGGGAAATAGTGACTGCAAGCATTGAGTCATCAACTCGCGCTGCCCACGCAGTGTCCACCTAGTGGCCGTAAGTCGAGTGAAACTCACTGTATATGTTCACACATAGAAATACATTAGATAATGGAAATGGACCGTTAGTGACAAATTAGGGAAATTTTGAAGAAGTGTCTGAATTCCAATACTTAGGAACTATAATTTCAAAGAAGAAAACATAATGAAGCGGAGAAAGAAATTAAACACAGTCTCAATTCTGGAAATACCTGCTTTTATTCATTACAGGGACTCTTATCATCCTAATTTCACTCAAAAATACATTAAACTGAAAATATATAAAACTGTTACTCTCCCAGTTATATTATATGAATGCGAAACATTGACTCTTACTTTCAGGAAGGAGAAAATATTACGAGGATATGAGAATAAAGTTCTCAGGAACATTTTTGGACTAAAGAGAGATGAACAGATAGATGAATGGAGAAGAATATATAACAGTGAGCTACATGATCTTTATAGGAAACCAGATATAATAAGAAGAGTCAAATCTCATAAACTACGATGACAGGACATATAGCACGAATGGTGAATGAAAGAGGGATGGAATATCCTTGTAGGAAAACCAGAGGGAAAGCACACAGTAAGTATATAGGCCAGGAATGAAATAGGAGAATAACAACAACCGTGATATGAGGGAAGTAAATTATACAGGTGATGTTTGGAAATCATTAGCTCACGATAGGGATGTCTTCTTCTTTTTCTTCTTCTTCACGGTTTAGGCTTATTTTCTACCCTGTTCCGGCTCCAAATTGCTGCTCTTTCCATATTTTCCTTGGTCTTCCCAAACTTCTTCTTCCTCGTGGTGAATAGTTGTATGCTGCTTTTGGTATTCTATTCTCAGTCATCCTTGCCAAGTGTTCTTTCCAGTTTGTTCTGTATTTCTCTATTGTTGTGTTTAATTCCTCTAATTTAGTTGTTGTCTTATTTCTGTGTTATGTTTTTTGTCTGTTCTTTGATATCCTTCTATTGGTGTGAGGAATTTCATTTCAGCAGCTTGTATTCTGGCAGATTGTTGTGTTGTCACTGTCCACGTTTCGGGTCCATAAGTAATAATGGGCACTGTCATTGTCTTGTATAACTTCATTATAGAATCTATCCTGGCTTTATTTTTCAAAGTTCTTTTTAGTGTACCTGTTATATAATTTAACTTATTTAGTTTGTTATTTATATCTGTTTCTGCTGTGTATGATATTTCGCAACCTAGGAAGTTATATCTTACTACTTGTTCTATTGGTTTATTTTGTAATATTAGATAGGAATGTATAGAGAGATTATGTCCGCGAGGCCATAAACCTATGTGTTCGATAGGATCAGAGAGTTATTAGTGTGTGGCGCTGTAAAAAATGTATAGAAGTTATACCTTCATTTAATATGCAGTTTCCATTCGCTTGTATATGGGTCAACGTTACATTTCTCGTGCTAGCTTATTATTGCCGACATACCGTCATTAATTTGAACACAACATTAACAACTGCAAGCAGTGATAACCATAACCGTATTATTACAATGTGCTATTAGAAAGAAATGTACATTGTGTTACTACTCACTTTTGCATAAAAATGTTGCACATAAATCGTGATATATTATTAATGACATAGATATGCTAGTTGGCGGAACTACGCTGATAATGGAACTGGTCATGTGATGTTGTTTAAAGTGTCAGCAACTGACCTACTTCTGTTATTGATGAGTGTTAATGTCAGAATTTGTCAAATTCTTCCCATTTCTCAAGGATTTGTATAATATTAAACAATGAAAATTACAACACAGAATTAATCTACGTGCCGTGTTTCTGATCTGCTACCTTTTTGTGCATCGTACCTTTACAGGATTTAGTCATATATTCCATTACACTCATAGTAGCATCGAGTTCATAGCTATCAGTGCTATTTCTAAATCCTTTGCCCGGGCCCATGAGAGGCAAAGATTGATTCATCCTTCCTATCCAAATTCATAAACATTAATTAATAATTTTTTTTATTATTGATTTCGTACATCTCGATGATGGATAAATCATATTTGAAGAGAAAAATTATACGCTCAGACCGGGACTTGAACCCGGGACCCTTGGTTCTCTAGACCAAGTGCTCTACCAACTGAGCTACCTGAGCAAGTACCGATCTAAACGCAAATCTTTCTCTATATACATTGTAATTCCCATCCACCAAATGCTGTGAAGCCATGCTTCTATCTTGCAAATGGCGGCTCCTTTATTAAGAAGACATATTTGGGAATTATACATTACAGCCAGTACGGCTTTTTCCAAGTTTTTTTATTATTGATTTCGTACATCTCGATTATGGATAAATCATATTTGAAGAGAAAAATTATACGCTCAGACCGGGACTTGAACCCGGGACCCTTGGTTCTCTAGACCAAGTGCTCTACCAACTGAGCTACCTGAGCAAGTACCGATCTAAACGCAAATCTTTCTCTATATACATTGATATATTAATTAATAATAATTCTTAAAACACACTGTAGCAATTTATGATTCTTAGTTAACCTGAATACTATTTTCAACCATGAAAGCTAGACGAGGAAAAGGAGCTCATATAACTTTGAGAAAGCTTGTAGACTAGAATTATGCAAGACAGCTGTAGCGTAGCTAACATACAATAATCAGACATTGATATTTACTTAAAATGAGATTTAATATTTAAATTGCACGTCTGAAGTTGAAAAGTGAAATTAAATATAAACATAACTTGATCATTCAAACATTAAAGAACAAACAATAAGTAATAACAGAAATAACATTGTTTACACAATCAACCACTCATACATACTTTTTAGTTCTGCCTAGGGTGCCTTGCCTTGGCTTGCCGGACCAAACCCAAAATACGCGGCTCTCCTGGAGCTCGCGTCCTCCAGACGACAGACAAGTGTTCCAACGAAAATCTATGATCGAATGACAGAGTTCACTACGTGTTTGGCCTATTTGAGAGTTCCGAGGTCGAAGGGGAAGTTGCGCACTACAAACAGAGCAAAGGGAGGGTTATAAAGGAGAGTGCGAGTAGATACAAAAGAGAAAGGAAATTGGCATAGTTCACGAATCTCACTATAGAGGGAGGATAACAGCACTAATGTATCGAACCGAAATAGCATTTTCGGTTCAAATACATTAAATATACCTAATACCTTTTGAAATTCATGTTAAAGCATCGTTGAGGTTATGTAATAGGATGTTAATTATATAATTCTTACCTGTTAAGTCAGTCGTCCTCAACTAAGTTATTACACTTCTTCAAGTTATTCTAATATGGAGGCCTTTCGAAAACAATGTTTCATCTTCTGCGTTTTAACTGGAACTGATGGCTGATGGTGTTGTAAGGGTTGTATAATGTATTTATGTCTGCGGTTATGTTCTCATTGAGTAAGTCTTCATTCCTTGATTCTTTCAGAATCTCTATGTCTTCAAGGATGCTGATCCTGTTGTTGTTATACTATTTGTGTAGTAATGACATAGAGTTATCGATCTTTTCAAATCGATGACCTGTTTCGAATATATGTTTGGCAAATCCATTATAAATCCATTACACAACTTATACAACATCATCAGCCATCAGTTCCAGTTAAAACGCAGAAGATGAAACATTGTTTTCGAAAGGCCTGCATATTAGAAGAACTTGAAGAACTGTAATAACTTAGTTGAGGACGACTGACTTACCAGGTAAAAAATTATATAATTAACATCTTACCTAATACCTAATATAAGATATGACACAGAGATAATGTTTCAGAAATACAAAGAAATAAATGGAGTCATAAAAACTAATTTTGGTAAACAAATGTCAACCACAACTAAATTGAGAATACACAGTGTAACTAAGAAATCAGGATTGAATTATTTTTTTCCAAAGCCGCAAGTTAATTTTATGACATTTCTTTATTTCTCCTCAGGCATTCGCTGAATTTTAATCCATTTCTTAGATTGGGGCACCTGGAAGGCGGAATTATGTTACCCCGATGATATGATGGGTGATAAATGATAGCGAAGCACGAGAAGAGTCGTTAACCTGAACTTAACCTAAATTCCGGACCATGGGCAACCACAGGAATAATTTCCTTTAAGGAAAAATTCCTATGGTGTGACCGGGAATCGACACCGGGACCACATGATCTGTAGTCAGAACGCTGACCACTAGCCCATGAGACTAAAGTATAGCAGCGAAAATTGGATACTAAATTCTAAAATCAAATCAAAATTCCAAGCGGCACAGTTGAGATTTTTACGTCCACTCCCAGGTTGGACAAAAAAAGATAGACAAAGAAACTAAAAGTTTAAAATATAGTCGAAGAAATTCAGACTTATCAACAGAAAATCTTACAAGAGATTGCGATTTTCTCTAATGTAAAACTCAACCTAGCGTTGGATTTGGAGTGACTATTTAGCGAATAATACAACACCAGAAGCTAAAATAATTATCCATCCATTCATAGTAATTCTTCCCGAGGGCAGATCTTTCACATCTATCATAGCATTTTCATGCTATGCTTTGCAGCTTTACTAGGGAATTGTAGGTTTGGTAGCTTCCCGTTGCTTTCCACACCGGTGAAGGATGATGATGATGATGATAATGATAAGGATGATGATGATGATGATGATGATGGCTATATGATTTCGGGGACCGTTTGGGCCTTAAAGTTTTCCTGACATTTGTCTTATAGGTGAGGAAAACCCCGATAAAAACCTCACCCAGAAAAACTGCCCCGACCGGGGATCGAACCCAAAATAATTATAACGTTTAATATTCACCAAATGTGAGATTATGTATTCCGATCTTACTTCCGGGCGATTTCTAAGCTGGCTGTATAGTTATACATATCATATATTATGTACTGTTAAATATCTATGTGCTGGAAAGAAATCAATAGCAGATCATTGTATGGGAAATATCTAGTATTAAGAATAATGCAGTTTCATTGTACATCATTTAATACATTTTTAGAGCAACAGAACTATTTTTTTTTTTTTTTTTTGGTATTTTGGAATTTCTTGCTGTACCATATCGATCGTGCAATGTTGAATCGATATCCTTGTCAAATAAGTTAATTTTCGGATATATCTCTCATTAATAATAATAATAATAATAATAATAATAATAATAATAGCTTTATTTTACCTGGCAGAGTTAAGGCCTTAAGGCCTTGTCTACATCTCAACCAGGTTTTAAAAAAAATACAAAAGAAAAAAAATAAGTCTTAAATCTACAATATACATATATATATCTATATATATAAACGATTACAAGTTATGAATACAATACAATTAATATTTATAATGTATTTTGATTTACTCTAAATTTAACGAATTAAATATATAATATGTACAAGATATATAAAAAAACGAGGAAAAGATTAATGACATAGTATAAAATTAAATAAATAGAGAAAAATTAATTATTAGACAACAGGTAACTGTATAAGCGTGACTTAAAGGTACCAAGTGTGCGGCAACCCCTGATATCTTGAGGAAGGAGATTCCAGGAGTGGGCAGAGGCTACTGTGAAGGAAGTAGAATAGGAGGAAGTGCTATGAAGAGGAATTGTTAGCAGACTGCTATCTTGTGATCTAGTGTCAATATTGTGGTAAGAGGATAACTTCTCAAATCTAGACGCCAGGTAAGTAGGGATGTAGGAATTCAGAAGCTTGAAAAGTAGTGAAAGAGAGTGCAATTTACGTCTGTCAGTAAGACGGAGCCAAGAGAGGTTATTAAAGTGTTCGGAAATATGGTCATAACGGCGGATGTTGAAAATGAATCGAACGCAAGCATTATGAACACGCTGCAGTCTCTGCGACAAGTCATAGTTTAGATCATTATATATAATGTCACAATAATCGAAGTGTGGTAACACAAGATTCTGCACAAGGATTTGTTTTAACGAAACTGGGAGAAAATTCTTTAAACGTCTAAGATAATGTAAGATGGAGAAAGTCTTTTTACATATGTGTTTCACTTGTGTTTGCCAGGTTAGATTTGCGTCTAGATGTAGTCCAAGATCTATTACTGAAGAAGAATAAGGGATAATTATATTATTTATAGTAATGTTTGGTAGTGTAGATATGTCAAAGGTTGTAGGCAGTCTTTGTTGTCCCATTAGAATTACTTGTGACTTGTTAGGATTTAGATTTAGACCGATACTTGAAGACCAGTTAAAGATGGATATGAGATCGTCATTCATTTTTGTCAAGCTGTTATAGAGAGAATGAGGAGGTGAATGTAGGTAAATTTGGAGATCATCAGCGTAGAGGTGATAACGGCAGTGCTTTAGTACAGTTGGCAAGTCATTTATGTAGATTGAGAAAAGAAGAGGTCCGAGAACACTGCCCTGGGGGACTCCAGCCGGCACGTTGCGCCAAGTCGAAGATCTAGAGTTTAATGAAACGTATTGTTGACGACCGTGCAGGTATGAGTCGAACCAGGATACAGCGCTGTCAGACAAGTGTAGGTGCTTGAGCTTTATCATAAGTAAGTCGTGGTCTACTGTGTCAAAAGCTTTGCTGAAGTCAAGTAAGGTTAAAGGAGTCAATTGACGTCTGTCCACGGCTTCACGAATATCTTCAGTAATTTTTAGCAAAGCTGTGGTTGTGCTATGACCAAATCTGAAGCCGGATTGATAAGGATCAAGGAGGTGATTTTCTTGGAGATATTCAGTCATTTGCTTATGTACAATATGTTCCAGGGCTTTAGATAATGTCGGAAGGATGCTAATCGGTCGGTAGTCATTACAGTTAGTAGGTGTACTTATTTTTGGTATAGGCCGAACTCTAGACTGTTTCCATACAGTAGGGAAGATAGAAGTTATAAGGGAAGCATTAAAAATATGAGTCACTGTGGGTAGTATAATGTCAATGATTTTATTTAGCATTAAAATGCTGATGTTATTTGTTCCTTGTGCATTGGATTTAATCCGCTTCAGTGCTTTTTTAACGTCTATAGGCGAAATGTCGTAAAAGTAAAATTTATCTCTTCCTATATGTGGGGATGGGGATAAGTCTTTAAGAATGTCTATTTTAGTCTTGTTGTCAGGAGGTGTCATGGGTATTGAGGTAAAATGTTCATTTAAGTCATCTACAGAAATGTCTATTGAGTCAGTTGAGGGATTCAACTGTCTAAGTCCCATTGCACGGAGATTTCGCCAAGTGTCCCGTGCACTTATTTCAGGTCCGATTATACTGTGGGCGTGTCGTAGTTTGGCATTGCGTATAGTTTGTGTAGTTGTGTTTCTAAGTTGTTTGTATAGTTGCCAGTTCTCGTCATTTTTATGTCGTCTGTTTGTTCGGTATGCTTTGTCTCGTTTTGACATAAGTTCACGTATTGAGTCATTCATCCAGGGTGCAGGGGAGCGGGAAAATCGTCGGGTTTTTACTGGTGCATGTCTATCATATAGTTGTAATATCAGTGTATTAAATGTGTCTACTTTTTCATCAACTGATCTAAGATTCCATATTGTGTACCAAGGTAGTTCTAAAGCGTCTGATTTTAGTTTAGTATCGTCTATGTTTTGTAAATTTCTGTACGTAATCAATTTAGAGCGTCTTTTAGGACATTGGAGTGAGTACTCTACGAATACAATGTCATGAGCAGATATGCCGGGAGCAGGAATTTGTCCATATGACAGTACTTTCTGTGGATGTGTAGTCACTATTAAGTCCAGTAGAGTGTCGGTATTAGCAGTATGATGTGTGGCAGAGAAAGGAACAATTGTCATATTTAAGCTTTGGAACATATTTTTAAGTTGTATGGCTGGTGAGTCAGTCTGAAGAAGATTTGTATTAAAATCGCCTGCGACAATAACGTGTTCATAATGCGGTAACGAATCGTTCAGAGCGTTTTCTAGATCCGAAAGGTGCCTTATTTTTGGAGGTTTGTATACAATGCATAAGAGAATTTTTTTAGACTGGCTTGAATTTCTACGAATAAGAACTCGGGGCGAGCGGAATATACAGAAGGGGACTTGTGGACAATTCTTGGATTAAGCTCATTTGATATAAAGGCACAAACTCCTCCACCTCTTTTATCTATTCTGTCATTTCTGAGCAATGTATATCCGTCTAGGTGAACAAGGAACGAAGGTATGGAAGGGGTCAGCCAGGTTTCCGAAATTAAAATGGCGCTCAGTCCAAGAGATGAAAATATGGTTTCAAACTCATCAAAGTGGGACAGAATGCTTTGTGAATTTACGTGAGCGATTTTAAGTGATGATTTATCAATAGAAAATGCATTCTTAAGTAGACCAGTAGTATTTGTTGTTGGAGGGGATGGTTGGGATTGAGGAATGTTGCTACCTGCGTTAAAAGTTGTCTGCACAATAAGAGGGTGATTGGAGAAGGTGAGTGAGTCAGAGGTTACAAACAAGTCTTCATTTGTCAGCTCAATGTTGCCAATAGCAGAAAGTAAAAATAAACTATGTACTGTAATAACTCTAATAAAATTAAAATAATTTAGCTAAACAAATAACTTAAAAAATGAAAATAAAACAAGTAAGTTGTCCTAAATAAAAAATAATAAACTTAAAACTTACCTAAATTAGAAATAAATTAACAATATAATTGTTAGCAAAGAAAAGACAAAGTAAACATATTTTACACTCAGGTCCTATCTAGTTGATATCCGTAGAAAATCTAATTTTGCGTTTTTCGCCATTTACTTTAGCTATGACGGCACCGTCCATTGTCCATACATTTTGAATACCGTATTTCTGTATACTGTCTTGTAGCAGGCGATAGCGACACTTCGTTAGGTCCTCGCGAACAGTGACCCCACTTCCTTTCAACTTTTTCTTGCTTAGAAAAACTTCACTGCGCTTGCGGTAACTAACAAATTTCACTATTATAGCCCGCGGTCTTTCTGCATTATTAACACCAACACGGTGACTTCTGTCAATGTCTGTCACTGATAGATCGACACCGATTTTTTTGGCCACCTCGATGGCTTTCTGGTCAGTGTCCTCTCCGGCCTCTTCTTTTACACCAAAAATTCTGAGGCATTGACGTCTCTGGTATTGTTCTAGATCGTCTAATTTATTTTCCAACACCTCAATCTTTCTGTCATTACGAATTTTAATTTAAAAAGAGCAACAATATTTCTCTTGGCGACACTGACAATAAAAAACCCAACCTTGCGTTGGATTTTGAGTGGCTATTTAGCAAATAATATAACATTAGAAGCTTAAAATAATTATAAAGTTTAATATTCAGCAAATGTGAGGTTATGTATTCCTATCTTACTTCCGGGCGATTTCTAAGCCGGCTGTATAGTTATAAATAGCATATCATTACTGTTAAATCTATTTGGGCTTGGGAAAAATCAATAACAGATGAATGCATGAGAAATAACTATTAGCAATAATGCAGATTCATTATACAACATTTAATAATTTTTTCGAGCAACAAAACTAACCTTTTGTTTTTGGAAATTTTTCAAGTTGTTTTCTTTTGGCATTTATTGATGTACCATATCGATCGTACATTGTTCAATCGATGTCCTTGTCTAAGAAGTTAATTTGCGGAGACATCTCTCATTGCGAACAGGAAGAGGCAAAATTATCAACAGGAAGATACAAAATTACCGGTCTATGAGTTAAATAGTCAAAGCAATTGGTTGCAACATGTACAAAGTTGTGTCCTTTGACTTACTCGTTTATTTGAATTACGGCCCTTTAAGTCTAGCCGCAGCCCCTACTTTGTTTGGAGTTTCCAGAGCAAGTTATTTTCGTTTTGCTTATTTGCCTACAGATACAATTAAAAGTAAAAGGTATGATCAGCATACGGCCCAATGAGACATCTAGTATGCAACTGAAGTATTACGAGTACTTAGATAATGAAGGTTAGCACATTTGCTTAGAGACCTCTTTTTTCAGTAAAGTTCTTTACGAGCATGAAAAACTTCAGATTCGGAACCCACGGCTTAAATAGCATCCCGGATGACTTGTTCCTTGGATTTTCCCATCCTGAAACTCCTTTGTCTCCGGCAGGGTTTAAACCCGCGGCCCTTGGTACTAGAGGCAATGAACTTAATTAGTAAGGGGCGGCATCCTGAAACTCCTTTGTCTCCGGCCGGGTTTAAACCCGCGGCCCTTGGTACTTCCCGGCTAGGTCCGGACCGGACCCGCGGGCCATTTGTGGGGTCGTCAGGACTCGAGCGACCTGACGTACTATTTAGCTCGTGCTGCGCCCACTCCAGCAGCAAAACGCGTCCCCTCGGTGGCGTAGTGGGGAAAAGGTCGGTGGATCTGCTAGTCAGTCCTCCCTTCCAAGTCCGATGGACTCGCGGACCATGAGTGGGGTCAGCAGGAAAAACATTTGGCTATAGGGGACTGCTGTCAAGCCTGAACGACCCCGGCCCACAGCAGGGGGCATGTGCCGCCGTTGGCGTTGCGGTGGGAGACTAGGGAGTCGTGTACCCTATCTCCTGGTTCATTGAACCTGAGACCATCTGTGGGGGCACCATGGGAAATGAGCTCCCTGGATGCCTACATTGCTCAGTGGGCTGCCTCACAGCAGCTACACGACTTGGCCTAGTCTTGCGAACGGGCTGGATGGGACAATACCGGGCGTAATGCTGGGAATTACCACCAGGTCAATAAGCTCGGGAAAGGGGAAGCGCGGTCTTTTTGGTTCTTCGAGACTTAGCGCCAACTCTGGAACCGAGTGACCCAAGGACAATCTGTGAGGTCGTCAGGAGTTGAGCGACCTGACGTACTAAATGCTCAGGCTGGACCCACTTCAGCAACCAAACACGTCCCCAGCTGGTGCACTGGGGAAAAGATCGGTGGATCTGCTAGACAGTCCTCCCGGTTAAGTCCAAGGGAATCGTGAACCATTAGTGGGGTAGGCAAGAGTTGAGCGCCTTGTCGTACTATTTGCTCATCTGTTGGAGCTTGCGAGCTCCGTGCTGGCCCACAACAGCTGCAGAAGGCGTCCCTGGGGCACACCAGGGCTCGGCTCGGACCAGTCCAGCGGGGAGCTACTGTACTGGTTCCTGGCTTGGCCTACGGGCCCGTCGACAAACTGTGGGGTCGCCAGGAGATGAGCACCTGGATGTACTAAAAGTCTCACACTGTTGGGCTTGTAGCCCTAGCCGGTCTCACAACGGCTGCAGGACACGTCCCTGGAGGCAGAACAGGGGAATGGTCGGTGGATCTCCTTTGTCTCCGGCCGGGTTTAAACCCGCGACCATTGGTACTAGAGGCAAGAAACTTAATTAGTAAGGGGCGGCATCCTGAAACTCCTTTGTCTCCGGCCGGGTTTAAACCCGCGGCCCTTGGTACTAGAGGCAAGGAACTTAATTAGTAAGGGGCGGCATCCTGAAACTCCTTTGTCTCCGGCCGGGTTTAAACCCGCGGCCCTAGGTACTAGAGGCAAGGAACTTAATTAGTAAGGGGCGGCATCCTGAAACTCCTTTGTATCCGGCCGGGTTTAAACCCACGGCCCTTGGTACTAGAGGCAAGGAACTTAATTAGTAAGGGGCGGCATCCTGAAAGTCCTTTGTCTCCGGCCGGGTTTAAACCCGCGGCCTTTGGTACTAGAGGCAAGGAACTTAATTAGTAAGGGGCGGCATCCTGAAACTCCTTTGTCTCCGGCCGGGTTTTAACCCGCGGCCCTTGGTACTAGAGGCAAGGAACTTAATTAGTAAGGGGCGGATTTCTATGACCTAAAAAATGGAAAATATGCATGCATTTATGACCTAAAAAAAGTTTAAATATGACCTAAAAAAGACAAAAATATGACCTTATAATTGAATGAATTTTTTACCCATACTATATTAATTGTACATTCAAATACATTATCAATTGTATCATAAGAAAAAGGAAATCTTCTTCTATTGTCCATTGCAAACGTTTGCTACCTGTTAACAGAAACCTTCGAAACAAGTGAACTGTGAAACTGAAGATTTTTATACAGATACAATGTTGATTATTTCCAATCGCCTGACGACTAGGCTATAAAAAAATCCAAAATATGACCAAAATATAATTTTATCATAGAAATATGCAGAAGTATGACCAAAGATCTGAAAAAGTGAGAAATACGTGGTTTTTCACGTCTAGAAGATAGCATTGCTCTTTAGGAGCAATTCTTGCCAGTAACCGTGTTTTTATGTGAAATTAATTTATTATTCAATTAATTTGAAATAAATAATTAAGTTAAATAATTTCACCCGTAACTTTGCCAAGATGGTGGGTGCCCGATTTATGAAAAATACCATTATGAATCGTATAATTATCCACCCACATATTTAATAAAGTTAGGGAGTGAACTTACCAACAGGAACAGCAGTTAGCGGATTTGCCATTGAACCATCCTATTTCAATGAAACTTGGAGATTATTATAATTCCATCTCTGTCACTCAGTCTGCGGCGTCAAGTGGCAACAGCGTTCCCATAAGAATATACTATCTTCTCGACATCAAATAACTCTATTGAGCACCTTGGCCTACACTTAATATATACGTTGAATGAAACAGGGTATGTTAATGGTGATTGGTTCGTGAAGATGAGGGAGCCAGACAGAATGGTGATATGTCAAACTCACTTGCAGGTTTATCTGGCAGGACGTTCAAGTGGCCCTACAGAGTGAGACCGTCCTATCCCTCAAGATTAATGACCTCCACTCTCACTTCATTTTTTCATATTGCATTGATCTCCTGACTAGAAATAATATTGATAAATGTCTTCTCTGTAACCTCACCAATTTCCTTTCCTCTGATGCTAGAAATACGCATTTCATCGCTAGTGTCGCTGTAGCTCTTGACAGTTTTCAATCTTCTTTCCACATCATCCTCTGAGTTATTGATTCTTCAACACAGGATCAGTTCTTTCAGGATTTCAACATATTATTTTTGAATTTTAATGCTATAATTTCTATAAACTGAAAGATAGAACACAGAGAGCGGAGATGAGGTTCCTCAGACAAGTTAAAGGATGTACAAAAATTGATAGAATTAGAAATGAGGATATAAGGGAAGATTTAAAAGTGCAGTCTTTATTGCATAAAGTTACGAATTATAGACAAAAATGAATTGATCACATGAATGTAATGAGCATAGAAAGATGGCCACTGTTAGCAAGATATTATCAAGCAAGAGGAAGTCGTGATGTTGGAAGACCTAGAACACGATGCTTTATCAAGTCGGAACGGGAAATTATCTAATCGTTGGAGTGACGATGATGATGATAATACTATAATGAAAAGAGATGTCTCTCAGCAAAAACACGAGATTCGCTTTTTGGAAAATTAGAGGTAAAACACAGACATAAATTATAGAACGTACAAGGACAATTAAGGACAAATGAGGAAAATTTCGAAGAAGTGTCTTAATTCGAATACCTAGGAATAATAATTACAAACACAAAGAATAGAGTTCACAAGTAAATTAACGTACTAGCATTCTACAGTCACGTCAGTTACCGATTTAAACCGTTGGCCTACATTTTAAGTACAATTATTATTAAAGATAGAAACTTCATATTTGGTATTAGGAGGATTAAAACCTATATATATATATATATATATATATATATATATATATATATATATATGGTATGATATGATAAGAAAAATAAATGCCTGGACGGGATTCGAACCCGGAACTCTGAGTCTATACCTCAGCGTGTTATCCGTTACACCACCAGGCGAATCCAATTCAAACACTTACCTTTCTTATATATGTATTATATTCTCCATTATTACTAGATGTCACGAGAACTCTATCTTCACTGCCATCTAGTAGCTGACTATAACAAGTAAGCAAATTAAAGAGAATATTTTTACTTTATAGCAGTGACGCGTTTATAGATGTTATAATGAAATGTTTTAACATTGAGCAATGCAATCTTAATATTTTAATTTTAAATTTTAATTTAATTTTTTTTTTCCAAATGCCCCAGGTTTGTCTTTCGACATTCCTGGTCTCTGTCCTGGCATGGGGTACTTGTAACCCACTTCTGAGGTTGGGGCGACTGGAAGGCGGGGTTACGTTGCCCCGATGATATGATATGTGATGATGATAGTGGTGCGCCAGGAGAGTCCCTAATCTTAAGCTTAATCTAAGATGAATAGGAATGATGATGATTGCGATGGCCCCGATAAAAACCTCACCCAGAAAAACTGTCCCAACCGGGGATCGAACCCGGACCCGCTGCGTGACAAGGCAGCACGCTACCTCGAGACCAGAATATAATATGCTATGATAAGAAAAATAAATGCCTGGACGAGATTCGAACCCGGATCTCTGAGTCTGTACCTCAGCATGATATCCGTTACACCACCAGGCGAATCCAATCCAAACACTTATCTTTCTTATATATGTATTATATTCTCCATTATTACTAGATGTCGCGAGAACTCGGTCTTCCCTGCCATCTAGTAGCTGACTATAACAAGTAAGCAAATTAAAGAGAATGTTTTTACTTTATAGCAGTGACGCTTTTATAGATGTTATAATTAAATGTTTTAACATTGAGCAATGCAAGCTTAATATGGTATGATAAGAAAAATAATTACCTGGACGGGATTCGAACCCGGAACTCTGAGTCTGTACCTCAGCGTGTTATGCGTTACACCACTAGGCGATTCCAATTCAAACACTTATCTTTCTTATATATGTATTATATTCTCCATTGTTACTAGATGTA
The DNA here is from genome assembly GCA_030220185.1 of Diploptera punctata. Lineage (NCBI taxonomy): Eukaryota > Metazoa > Arthropoda > Insecta > Blattodea > Blaberidae > Diploptera > Diploptera punctata. The sequence continues at coordinate 5,281,403 of JASPKZ010007817.1, forward strand.
GCGAGAACCCCTCCCTCAATATATCAGAGATTACCGCACACTTGACATTTTTAATCTCACTTATAAAATTATGTCTACATCTTGTTAAATAATTAATTTTTTTCCAGAACTAAATTTATTTTATGTCATTAATAGTATTTTTTCTCATTTTCATACATGTCATATTTTATATTTCATTCGCTTAATCTAGTGTAAATCAAAATATATTGTACATAATATTGTATTGTAGATATAATATGTATTAATTTTGTTTATTGTAATTTAGATGTAACATTAATTTTTATATACTTTTTCTAACCTGATTGAATGGTAAACAAGACCTTATGGCCTTAACTCTGTCAGGTAAAATAAATATATTATAATTATTATTATTGTTATTATCATTATTATTATTATTATTATTATTATTATTATTATTATTATTATTATTATTATTATTATTATTATTATTATTATTATTATTATTAAATTTCCACTTACTGAGGAGTTAGTTTAATTTACCTAGTACCTGTTGGCCGCGGTGGTTTAGTGGTTATGTTTCTTTGGTTCCGAGGATCGGTGGTTCAAATCCCGCCAGGATCGATGGATTTTTTGGATGGAAAAATAAAAAAAACAAGTCCTCCGGGAGGGACATTAAGCCATGGGTTCTGAGTCTGAACATTTTTAGACTCGTGAAAGAACCGCAAGCCTGAATGAAAAGGGCTCGTGAAAATTTTTACCCACCTTCAGTAGTAGTAGTAGTAGTAGTAGTAGTAGTACCAGTAGTAGTAGTAGTAGTAGTAGTAGTAGTAGTAGTAGGACATTATTAGACTAAAAGTAAGATACATACAATGTTATTTACAAATATGGATCGCATGGGCAGTAAACCGTATGTGCTGTTGACAGTCCGTATCAATTAAATAATGTCAAGTAATAATAAAAAGTAAGAAAAAATTAGGAAACAATACATTTACATTATACATTAATTAGGTTACATAAAATTATTAACTATTAATGCTATTACATTTTGCTTACATATTTATTTATTCATAAAAGAGTGTTATACATTAGTTGCTTACTAGATGTCTCTTTGATGTAATGTGCAAACCACATACCTCTTGTTGATATCTGTAGGCGAATAATAACTACATTCGCATGGTTAGGAAACTCTCTTTAGGAGCACCCATGTCTTCATGCGGGACTTATAGGTTACATAAACATATACGCACTGCCTGCGTGACAGATTTTATTTTTAATTTGTAATTTCTCGTAATTTCTCCTAAAAATGAAATTCTGTTTATTACACTTTTTGTTATAGATTCTTTGCTTCCCAAGCCTCTGACATTCCAAGTCGCTATTTTAAGCTAGTCATGTATTCCAAAACTATTTTTATACTTTTTCTTGCTGTGGTCGTCATACGTTTTATCAATCCGCCTTCACTACGTCTTTGGGGACTTCTCTTCTCCACACGTAACCCTGTGGATGGGGCCCTTCCCAGGCACTACCCACTGGGCGAGTGTGACCTGGAGCTCACAAAAGGGCAGGGGCACCTACTCCCTGGAATGGACTACCTGTTAAAGGGTGCACTAAGGAAGACAGAATCAAGAACACAGAAATAAGACAGGAACTTGAAATATTTGCAATAACTGATAAAATAGATACATATAGACAAAAATGGAAGCAACACATAGACAGAATGAATGAAGATAGATATCCAAAACAAATAACAAAATACAAACCTAAAGGCACCCGAGATGTAGGCAGACCTAGAAAGAGATGGGCTGAAGTCGGAACGGGTCAACAGATCTAATCCATGAATGCAGATGATGATGATGATGATATAGATCTACCATTAAATTATTTTTTTTTATCTTCGAAATTTTACAGCTGCTGCCGTCTTCCCGTGCCAAACCTTCCAAGCATACGATCTTGGGCAACTTCAATGCTTAACCCTCTTGCTTGCATTACTATCCTCATGTTCTTCCAAGCTAACTTTGGTCTCCCTGTTTTCTTCTTTATGGTCGGTGCCATTGATATAGTTGTTTTGGCCATCGCTCTTCTTCCATTCTTAATCTACCATTTTAATTTCTTCTCCTCATTTCTTTCAATTGTCTTTTCTTCTGCTTCTATTACGATTCTAATTTCCTTATTTGTAGCATTTTATAATTTTGACTTTCTGGCACGCCTGCGTAAATAATCCATTTCTAGAGATATTGGTCTATTCTTGTAGTACTTATTGATTGTCCATACCTCACTTCCATTGCAACAGATTCCACCAATATTTTACCAATACATTTTTTTGTATATTTCCAAATATGCTTATCCCACCATATGGATTTCAACGATGATATTATTTTCCTACTCAATTCAATTCTATGCTTTATGTTATTTTTGCCACCTTAAATGTTATCCATAATTATTTCCAAATATTTACTTTGTTTCACTTGCTTTATTTTAATTCCAAATTTCAATATTAAAATATCTCTTTCATTGTTATTTGTTTCCAAATATTCTGTTTTTTTTGGTTTTTGTAAATTTACTATGAGACTCCATGATTCATATGTGTTTTTCAAACCTTTTTATCATGAATTCCATATCAAATTTGTCTTGCGCTAAAACAAGTTCATCATGAGCAAATTGTAATGTCAGGAAAAATATGTTGCCTATTGGGAGACCCATACCGTTGTAGCTTTCCTTCCATTTCATTAATATAAAATCTACATAAATATTAAATAAAATTGGTGATAGACTTGCGCCCTTGTTTCAGTCCCTTTAATAAATTTACTGAAACATCATATAATTTATTATAGGCAAGTAGCTTAAACAGTTTAATTTAAGACTCGTTATTGAATATTTGGGGAACGTTAATATAATCGCGTTTTATAACTTTAACTTTTCGACTATGAAAACGTTATTTTTTCTCTGAAACGTAGCCACAATCTTATAAAAATTTACACGCAACCTTGTATAGCAGTTTATCCTTTGATCTACCACGGGTATATTACTCAACTGAGAACGGCAATAGAAACCTCCTTCAATTTCCTTATGGTGGCGACTGGCACAATACACCCCCCACTCCCCTACCAACTGCACAGCTATAAAAATTCGGAGTAAGATTAACAGTCTTTGAGATGTAAACTTGATAATGCGAGGGTCTGCCACAGACTACATTGTATAAAAAACTAAATGACAAACATTATTCATAAACATACCTCCCCATTTCATCTGTATATTACTCTAATATACACGTTTTAGTTATTTCTTCTACAAGGGTTTAAAATGAGGTTTTAAGTCGAATATGGATGAAAATGTAAAATTAAGAAAACGAAAAAGGAAATTCAAATGGATTTATATACGGTTACAAGAATGCAGAAGTTCTACTATAGAGATCAGAAACTTGGACCATGACACGAAATTATATTAACAAATTGCAGGCTAGAAAAATTAGGTTTTTGAGAAGTTATACTAGGTTGGATAAATTTAAAAATGAGGATTCAAGAAAATAATAAACTTGGTATTTGACGGAATTACAAAAGATTAAAATTAGCAGAGTTGAATTTGATTATCTTAGAAGAAGCCTTCAAAAAACAAGACAAGATAAAATAAGGATTGAATTCCTTTGGAGAGAAATGAATGTCATCACAACTTTTGTTAAGAGGATTGAAAATCAAACTATTAAATGGTATGGTCATGTACAGGGAGTGGAAGATGAAATATGACTAAAACATATATACCAATGGTCACCCCCTGGAAGAAATAAACGCGGCACACCAAGATGGAAATGGAAAACGTACGTCTGAACTATAATAGATGATAGGAATTTGGAAGAATGAGATTGCAATGATAGAAATAAATGGAAACTGAAGACGGCAAACCTATAATTGGGGGAAAGCCGAAGAAGAAGAAATTAATTAAATGTAATACCGTTAGAGGAAAGGCGGCTCCGTGGCGGTTAGACGCTCGCCTCACACCGGTGGGTCCGGAAATCGAATTTCGGCCACTCCAAGTGGTATTCGTAGTGGACGAAATGGAGCTTGGGCAGATTTTTATCGGTGTTTCCTCCCGTTTTCCCCTGCCAAAATTTAATTTGAACATTTCTCCTTACTCATCTCAGTCATTTCGTTTCATTTCGTTCATCTGCTCCTGTGATGGTGCGTCAGGCACGGTCTGCCGGCACCCTTGGCATTCACATACCTCTATATAAGGGGCTTCATCCTATCTCATTTCTAGACCCGATCTTGAGTTGGATATTAGTTGAGGATATCATATCATTAGAGGAAATGATTCATCATTATAGAGATCAATGGACTGAAAACCTAGAAAGAATGAGCTACAGTCGCATTCCCAGAAGAATTCTTGTTTATAAACCTGAAGGAAGGAGAGATTTGGGAAGACCAGAGAAACATTTGTTGGAGAATATGTGAGGCCGGAACAGGGCAAGAATCTAATCCATGATTCAAGAAGAAGAAATTAAAATTATAAAATTTGTATCAGTCCTATTGCAGAGACTCTTGAAGTCCCAACTCCTTTCAAAAAACGTTAAACTGAAAATATATAAAACTATTATTCTACCAGTTATATTGTATGGGTGCGAAACATAGACTCTTACTTTAAGGGAGGAAAGGAGATTACAAGAATTTGAGAATAAAGTACTTAGGAAAATTTTCGAACTAAAGAGAGATGAACAGACAGGTGAATGGAGAAGACTGCTTAACAATGAACTACATGGTCTTTATAGGAAGCCAGATATAATAAGAACAGTTAAGTCTCGTAGACTGCGATGGGCAGGACATATTGCACGTATAGGGAGTGAAAGACTTGCATGGATGCTTTTCGTAGGAAAGCCAGAGGGAAAACGCCCAGTTGGTAGACGAAGAATGAGGTGGGAGAATAACATTAACTATGATTTGAGAGAAGTAGATTATACAGGGAATGATTGGAAAGCATTAGCTCAGGATAGGGATGCATGGAGAGCTTATGTCCGCTCGGTCATGAACCTACGGATTCGATAATGCCAGTGAGTAAGTGTCAGTCCTCCTCATCTGAAACAAATTTATGTTTATTAAAATCGTCAAACAATAAAATGTAGAACTTTCAGAAGACATTTTTCCATCATCGCCATCTACAATGTTACTGGAGGTTTTAGTAGATTTTATACAGTGGGTTCAGATGTTTGGTGTATTCTCTTTCTGAATTCGCTATATAGTGTAGTTGGTTGAGGCAATACGTTACAAGCATGAAGGTCGGAGGTTCGAGTCCCAATAGGGGATTTTTAAAACTAAGCCAAACCCTCTGCCGATACAATGACACTCATCCTCTAACGGAAATGAGCAACAGAAGCTTGATTTGGGGATGAAGGCAGACGCCACGTAGGGCTGATCACCTGGATAACAACTCGTGTTAATTTCTTACTACACCAAGGTCGACGAATAAATGTTTACCAATTTTTAAAATGTAATAGTAGGTAATTCTGAATAGCTATTTTCTGCGGGAGGAGTATTTTGAAATAATTCAATTGAATTACTAGTCTGTATTGAGAAACGAAGTTGTCGGTTAGTTTAGATGGAATCGATTGGAATTTTTGTCATTTCATTTGAAATTATGTAATCAATTAAAATTATATAATGGAAATGGACAGCTAATGATAAATGAGGGAAATTTTGAGGAAGTGGCTGAATTCAAATACCTAGGAACAATAATCACAAATAGGAATGAGATGTACAAGGTAATTAAACATAGGCTCAATTCTGGAAATGCATGTTATTATGCATTACAGAGACTCTTGACTTCCCAACTCCTTTCAAAAAACGTTAAACTGAAAATATATAAAACTATTATTCTAGCAGTTATATTATATGGATGCGAAACATGGACTCTTACTTTAAGGCAAGAAAGGAGATTACAAGTATTTGAGAATAAAGTTCATAGGAAAATTGTTGGACCAAAGAGAGATGAACAGACAGGTGAATGGAGAAGACTGCATAACAGTGAATTACATGGTCTTTATAGGAAGCCAGATATAATGAGAAAAGTTAAGTCTCGTAGACTGCGATGGGCAGGACATGTGGCACGAATGGGGAATGAAAGACCTGCATTGAAGATTCTTGTAGGAAAACCAAAGGAAAAACGTCCAGTTGGTAGACCAAGAATGCGGTGGGAGAATAACATTAACTATGATTTGAGGGAACTAGATTATACAGGGGATGATTGGAAAACATTGGCTCAGGATAGGGATATATGGAGAGCTTATGTCCGCGCGGCCATGAATCTACGGGTTCGATAGTGCCAGTGAGTTAGTTAGTTAGTTAGTAGTCAATGTCTGTACAAAATTGTATCTCTATGCGAATTATTCCGAAGTCGAATGTCTAATTTGAGTTACTGTACTTTTTACCTCTCTTCAAAACCGACCTTCCTTATAATGCTTTAGTTAAAATATATAATGCCATCAAATCTTGAGGAAGAAAATAAAAGAAAATTAAAGAGACACAGGACAATCTTACCCATTTCCCAGTTACAAACTCGAGGGACATAAACTAAGGACTTGGTGCTATAAAAGTGTCCAGCAGATAGATAGTTAGGGAAGTAGAGGCCATTGGTTAAGGGAATGAGCACAACAGTTGAACAACTTTGTCTCAGACCACACATTGTTTTTATGCGGCTTTTATTCCCCCAAGCGAAGTTTCATTTCATTTTTTTTTTTCAATTTTCTTTAGTATTACAACCTAAAAATGTTTTAATATGTACAATAAACATGCGTACAAAATTGCAAATAGGCAGAATTGGGGCTCATACAATACATTTATGTTATTCATATTGAAAACATCAGTATGGTAATTATTTTGGTATCAAAATTTATTAATACGTCACCGCTGTGGTCTCGAGGTAGCGTGCTGCCTTCTCACGCATTAGGCCCGGGTTCGATCCCCGGTCGGGACTTTTTCTGGGTGAGGTTTTTATCGGGGTTTTTCCTCACCTGTAAGCAAAATGTCAGGAAAACTTTAAGGCCTAAACGGTCCCCGAAATCATATGGCCATCTCAATCGTCATCATTCATATTCATCTTAGATTAAGCTTAGGATTAGGGACTCTCCTGGGGCACCACTATCATCATCATCATCCATCATATCATCGGGGCAATGTAACCCCGCCTTCCAGGCGCCCCAATCTCAGAAGTGGGTAACAAGAACGCCATGCCATGAGAGAACACCAGGAATGTCGAAAGACAACCTGGAGCATTTGCAAAAAAAAAAAATTAGTACATTAAGTTGTAGACCAGCGCTGAGGCCTTCGGGTAAGGTAACTGCATCGTACAGAAGACCCTAGTTCGATTTCCGAACGGGATATTTCGTGGTGATTTTATATTTGGGGCGCGTCTTAGCGTAGTGGTTAAGTCACTAAGCTATAAGCCGGAAGGTCGAGGGTTCGAGTCCGGTGGAGTCAGATTTTTAAACTGGTCCAAACCTTCTGGCGGCTCTATGGCCCTAGGGTTTACTCAGCCTCTAACGGAAATGAGTACCAATACTCTTGTTTTGGTGGTAAATTCGGCCGTCATGTAGGGCTGACAACCCGGCTGACATAAAGTGCCGATTGTCTAGAATAAGTGGGAGCCTTAACCTCCTACTACCCCAAGGACTTCCTGAGGCTTATAGTAGGATCACCTTAATTTATATATATCCATCCATAGTAATTCTGCAGAGGGCAGCTCTTTCACTACAACCATAGCATTTTCATGTTATGCTTTGCAGCTTTACTAGGGAATTATAGGTGTGGTAGCTTCCCGTTGCTTTCCGCACCGGTGAAGGATGATGATGATAATGATAATGATAAGGATGATGATGATGGCCATATGATTTCGGGGACCGTTTGGGCCTTAAAGTTTTTGTCTTACAGGTGAGGAAAAACCCCGATAGAAACCTCACCCAGAAAAACTGTCCCGACCAGGGATCGAACTCGGGCCCGCTGCGAGACAAGGCAGCCCGCTACCTCGAGACCACAGCGGTGGGCTATATATATATATATATATATATATATATATATATATGTCATGATAAGAAAAATTAATGCCTGGACGGGATTTGAACCCGGACCTTTGGATTGGTACTCCAATGTGCTATCCATTTCACCACCGGACAAATCTAGTACAAACATTTATTTTTCTTATATATAAATAAATATATATATATGTATATATATTCTCCTATTATTATTAGATGTAGCGGAAACTCGGTCTCCACTGCCATCTGGTAGCTACTATAACAAGTAAGCAAATTAAAGAGGATATTTTTACTTTATAGCAGTGACGCTTTATCGATGTTATAATTAATTTAATTTTTTAATTTTTTATTTAAAAAAATAATTATAATATATATATATATATATATATATATATATATAAGTGTGTGTGTGTGTGGAATAATCGCTATTTTATATTTTATTTTAAGATACTCGTATTTTGAGAGATTTTGGTAAAACAATACTCCGCATCATGCGTAATGTAATGCTTTTACAGCGTTAAAATTAATTTAAATTTATTTCTGCATCTCATAATTTTTAAATATAATTTTCCTAGGTACGGTATTCAATTCCGACATTGCTTAAAATTTTCTCATTTGTTCTCAATTGCCCGTTCCCATTTCTGCGATTAATAATAAGAAATAAAGATATCAGAGCTATATTTTTACAATACAGTCGCACACTCAATTATGTGTTGTTGACATTTTGTATAAAGGTCAATGTTGATTGACTAAATGTTGACGAACTCACAATACTATAGTTGATATGCTATCATTTGTAAGAATTTGTCAAAGTCTCTATGCAATTTTCATAGGTGTTCCGTGTATACCTGAAAATTTAATTTCCTTTGTGCTGTGCCATTACTGTAAATATGGCGGAGAGACGTCGTGCCTAGAGATGCTATAAATCATCAATGTAAATTTCAGCGTGGCAGACAGAAGAAAAAAAAACAAGTAGCATCGACACAAAATCATCCTTCATCACGCGATGACAATTTTAAAATCTAGAAGAAGAAAGAGAGAAAACTTAATGAGTTTGAGAAATTAGCATTTTCCTTATGCGACAGAGATAAAATTAGAAAATGGTGTGACATACAGCTTTCTTAGCACGTCATGAAGGTATTTTGTCTCCAGTCGTAAACTTACAAGGGTAATAAATCGTATTTATGATCTATGTCTGTTAATTTGCGAGGAAGACAAAATTTAGGACTCAACTATATACTGGAATGAGACACTTGTAAGTTATTTTCACATAGGATGTCAATCAATCACGATTTGAATTTAGAAACACTTCCGGCAACAACTGACGCCTCCGTATTCAAAATAGCCTTGGTTTCCTATCATAAGTATTTCGTTATCAGATATCCTGTAAAATTGGACATATTGTCATTTATTTTAAGAAATTTATATGTGACCTACCTAAAAAAATAAGACCTGATCTCTTCTGAAATCCTATTGTGTATACAGAATGGAAGCAATATTAATGCGTGAATTTTAAGTACGTATTTCTTGGGTGGAATACATGGACAGTGACAACACAACAATCTGCCAGAATCCAAGCTGCTGAAATTAAATTCCTCAGACCAATAGCAGGGTATCAAAGAACAGACAAAAAACACAACACATAAATAAGACAGCAATAAAAGTAGAGGAATTAAACACAACAATAGTGAAATGCAGAACAAACAGAAAAAAAAACACTTAGCAAGGATGACTGAGAACCGAATACCAAAATCAGCATACAATTATTCACCAAGAGGAAGAAGAAGTTTGAGAAGACTGAAGAAAATATGGAAAGAGCAGCAATTTGGAGCCGGAACAAGCTAACAAAAGCCTAAACCGTGACGAAAAAGAAGAAGATTCCTTCGGTGGAATGCAAAAAATATTTCAGTAATACTTTGCAGCCAAATAATTACTTTTCATTAAAAACACTATTTCTCCTTAAACTTTAAATACTGCCTAACTCGATAAATATTTGCCGAATATAGAGAGAAATGGTTTACACAATTGTAAATAATGAATCTAACAAGATTATCTAGAGCAGCATTCACCTACAAGCCAAGAGGTTCAAGGAATGTAGGAAGGCCAGTGAAAAGATGGACAGAACAACTGTGAGGCGGAGCAGGCAATTTTTGCCTAGCCCGTGAAGTGAAGAAGTAGAAGAAGAACGTCTAATATTTACTTACAATGGAGCTGTCAATAATTGCATGCAGAAATATGCTTTGAAATTTCTCCCAGAGAAGACCTGTGATATATTAAGGCCGTGTCCAAAAAATATCTGCGATCTTTAACTGCATGGCACATAAATAGAAGCCAGAATTCAGCAATGTCAACACATTTCTTGGAGCTGGCTGACTCCCTGCATGAGTAGTAGGGGAGTGAAGTGAGGCGGAGCCTGGCGCGGACGGCACATAGTGAAGGTTATCCAACCTACTAATTCAGAAGTCTATTACTTCCCTATAGCTAAAATGAGAGATTTGGCGCTGGTGCCTTGCAGTTAAAACGACATTTTTTGGCATGGCTTTTGCACATCACAACGCTTCTCTGGAAGAAAATTCAAGGCAGCTTATGACATGCAATGGTTGACAGTTCCCTTGTTAAATACTTAAAGGTGAAGAACCGGAATGTTTCGTTCGGTTTCAATTTTGCAATAAAATTTACAGTTTTTGTGCAAGTTAAATTAAAATTCTTAACTTTTGGAATAAAATATGAGAGATAGACCTACTAAAACGTCGCGAACTGCAGGTAATACGTGGTCTTGTAATCGTTGATCCTACAACATCTGTTTATATCTCGTCACAAGAATCAAGCGAATCTTACGTGCGCTGTTACAATTTTTACAAAGTTTGGTCTTAATGGGGTTATATCAGAATAAGAAATATAATATAGTTCTAATTCCTATTATTATTATTTTATTATTTGAAACGTTTCACACTACTTCACAATTGCTTTCTGAGCCCAATTGAAAAATTTACATTTTTCTTCAAATGTGTGTAATTCCTATACCAATCGGCCTATCCTTCTTCCTCTCCTGCTGCTTAAAACTCCATAAATCCACGTTATTTTTAGTCGTCCTCATCTTCTTTTACCACTTGCAATCATTCTAACGAAAACTAATATAACATTTCAAAACAATTTCTGAATGTTTTATTACACTTTACCGGGATAAGGTAATACATATGGTGACGAATTTTGTTGTCAGGCTTTAGAATTTCCCGGGCGGAGTTGAGAGTCGGGTTTCTCCTTGTATATAAACGGAGGTTAGTTAGCTGGCAACTCACGAATGGAAAAGACCACGGAGAAGTTTCCATATGCCTCTATATCTCCATTCTGAAAGAGTCTATTCCGAATATTTTATTCGAGAAGTGTCTGGACTGGGATTCTAGATCATTCTTACCCTCTCATGTATAAGGAGCTGCGAAGATCGGACGAATCAGTCGTGTCCAAAGTATGGACGAGTAAATGCGTGAAGACAAGAATATGTTTTAAATGAAACGCCAGCGAACGTGAAGAACTGAAAAATTAAATAAATTTTAAAAGAAGAGACTTTGTTAGCAGAAAATTAATTGTATGGATTCAGTGAATTCTAGTGAAAGTGAATTTCGAAATTCTGTGAAAATATAATCTGCGAAGTTAATTGAAATAAATAAATGCTAAGTTACTGCCGTCAGTGGCAATACTATTTTATGTAACATTCACCATGTAAAATTTGTTTCGACGTAACAATATATCATATAAAATATTTTAACTCATTATACCTTGAAATCAACTCCACCGCTGAAAAGTAATTTTGTTCTCCCCAGTGCTGGCCCCAAGCCCAGATTAATTATAAAGGCAAATGGCTAGTGCATTAGCCTTGGTGAGTGTACTGAAGCCGAATAGGTCATTCCCTAAAACCCATTTTTTTTTTAGCTGGCAGACTTGCTGCCAGTGAGTTCAGCAAATACTGCCTATAAAGGATGGGTGAGGGTCAGTACCTGGTATCTTAAAACTGGATCCCATCTGCTAAGGCATGGTGACTTTGACAGAAGAGTCCCTGGTCCTCCAGGTTGTGGATTGGGCGTGGGTTCGACAACGGAAACCTTATAAAACAGACTGCTGTTGAGAAAATAAGTAAATGCCGGACTACTGGAAAAAACAAAAAACAAAATCATGCCGAACGTAGTTGGTTAAAGCAATTCGCTATAATTCGGAAGGGGCAGATTTCGAGTTCCAGTATGGTCAGAATTTTCAAACAAGTCCAAACCTTCTGGCGGCACCATAGCCCCGTGGTCAAATCAGCCTCTAAATTAAATGAGTATCAGACACTTGTTCTGGTGGTAAAGGCAGCCGTTACGCAGGGCTGACAATCCGGCTGATATCAAGTGCTTATTGTATAATAAAGTGCTAGCCTTAACTTCCTATCACCCCAAGTCCTCGTAAAGCTTGATTTGGGATTACTTTAGCTTTTCTTGATAAAGAAGCTTGGCGCGAACTTCAGAGAAAGGTTGTGGTGTCCATATTTTGAAATTTATTTCTGGAACTAAGAAACTATGAAAACTCCTTGTAAGAAAACGCCCAGTAGGTAGGCCAAAAATGAGGTGTATTAAGCACGATTTGATGGACGTAGATTATACAGGAGATGTTTGGAAGACATCAGCTTAGGAATTGGATGTATGGAGAGTTTATTTTCGCGGGCCATGAACCTAAGTTTCGACAGTACCAGTGAATTAGTTACGGAAGAAATTCCTAAGGTGAAAATATATTTAAATCCACCATAAATACCTGTAAACCTTGGCAATGATATTTTATTCTTCATTAATTTTATCTTAAGGGTTTCTGTGACAACTACAATCTTTTCGAATAATTTGTGTGTGTTCATGCGTGCGTGCGTATAAGAAGCTGTGCGTGTCTTTTAACACGCTCTTTTCTTTTGTTAAAACACTTATATATAACCTTACTCTGTTTAGAATATTGTCGATTTTACTTTTTTAATTTCCCCTTATAATAGGCATTCCGTGCAACTGAAGGGCATGCGCCATGAGAGGTATCGTGCTAGCATTACTGTCCCATTATCCATTCTCCTTAAATCTTATGAAATTTCGGCAAAACTGCCCTCCACAAAATGTTGAAGTTCACACGAATTACTGTAGGGTGCGTGTACAGTATTATCGTGCATATCCTTGTTTGCGGCAAGATAGATTTAAGTACCATAATTTTCATGGTGCTAGAAGGCACTAATCTATCAACACCCTTCGTGTGAACAAATAAGGGTTGCTAGATGAGCAACACACCAATCTCTCTATCATTAGATTATTTACAATTTCCAAGAAAATTATAAAATTATTATCATTTTCCTATCAAACCTTCTTCAAACATAGAATTATTTGACGCTACAAAAAATAACGTTTTATTAAATTACATTAAAATGGTGTGTGTGTGTTTTTTTTTCTCATATTTACACATTCAATCTTCTTCTCCTTTCTCAATGGTGTGTTTTTTTTTCATATTTACACATTCGATCTTCTTCTTCTTCTTTCTCAAATATATTCAAAATGATTCACTTGTTCAATTGCTTTATCAGTAGGGCTAAGTACTATTTGTCTAATATTGTTGGTGTTTTCTTTCACATCCCATAACTCGGTTAATATTCCAACGTAAATACATTTTTGTTCCTATGGATTGATCTGCTAAATTTATAGTTTCTGAAGGGCTCTATTTGTATCTTGGCAAATAATTGATGTAAAAAATCTCTGAATTCTGATTTTGTTCTTCTCTCAGAATTGAGCTCTTGAGTAATAAAATGGAACAAGGCCATTTTTATGTATTAATAAGAAACATCGTTACCGATAGCTCACGAGCATGCATATTTATGTTTATAATTGTGTTTTCCAAGTATTTCAAACAGTCTATTACAACAAATAAAATATTTATTTTTTCTGTATGTATATATGTATATATATATATATATATATATATATATGTACGTATATACATAAAATCCACCGCTGTGGTCTCGAGGTAGCGTGCTGCCTTGTCACGCAGCGGGCCCGGGTTCTATCCCCGGTTGGGGCAGTTTTTCTGGGTGAGGTTTTTATCGGGGTTTTTCCTCACCTGTAAGACAAATGTCAGGAAAACTTTAAGGCCCAAACGGTCCCCGAAATCATATGGCCATCATCATCATCCTTATCATTATCATCATAATCATCCTTCACCGGTGTGGAAAGCAACGGGAAGCTACCACACCTACACAATTCCCTAGTAAACTGCAAGCATGGTATGAAAATGCTAAGATTGCAGTGAAGGACCTGCCTTCGGGCAGAATTACTATGGATGGATATATATATATAATATATATATATATATATATATACATATATACACTGTTCATTATATGATTTCAACCAGTATTATATATATATATATATATATATATATATATATCCCGTGCCGTAGCCGAGTGGTTAAGGCAGGAAGCCTTGGCGCAGAGCTACGGGACTAGCGCTGGTTCGAGTCTCCATGGGGGAAATTTTCTCATGGTATTTCGGCCAGTATGGAACTGATGCTTACCCAGAATCGTGAGACATTTGGGTAGCTACAATAAGTAGCGGCTCCAGGTTGAGAAAAGCAGCTATAACGGCTGGGAGACTCCACATGCTGACCACATGTCACTCCTACACTGGCTGGATGATCATCTTCCTCTGTGATTGACACATAAGGATGTGAGGTCAGCAGCCGGCTGGTAGGCTAAGGGCCTCCTAGGCCTGTCGCGCCGAGTAGTAGGCTATATAGAACAAAATCCAGTTTACAGGAAATATAACATAATGTTCCATTTTAATACTCGAGTGCTCAATTATCATTTCAACTATAGTAAATTTCCATCTTTTTTATAACGGGCTTCCAATATAAAACCGGACCGGCCTTACGGAGTTTCACCCGGCACGCAGTGCTGTCTCTTCCTCCCGCAATTCACCCTGCCTGCCACCCGTCCTTGAACTGTTTCTTACCTTATAGAAAATGCTGGAAATGTTGTCCTCCCGCAGTTAAACAGGCATTATACCGAGTAAACACATTTAGATTGACACGCTGTAGTTCGGGCACTGTCAAGTTTCTGAGTTCATTTCTTATGTTGTTCTTCAGTTCTTCCAATGTGTGAGGATTTGTTTTGTACACTTTGTCTTTCAGGCTACCCCAGAAATAAAAATCACACACTGTTAGATCTGGGGAGCGAAGGGGCCATACACCAGCACTAATCACTCTATCTTCAAACACTTCCCTAATTTTTCTTCGGTGAGAACCGTACGCCTTCGTGTGTGTTTCTTATTTTGTACTGAACCAGTGGTCTCAAATTTAGTCACAAGATCGTAGATTGTCGATCTGGAAGGAGGTAATTGTCCAGGGAAGTTCCGAATAAATTCCTCGCGAACGCGACGAGCTGATTCGTATTTATAATAACATTTACACACATAAATGCGCTGCTCTAATGTCAGCTGACGTCTCATCTTGTCGAATGATAGTAAACTTACTAGTTCAAAGACGAGCGGCTGGCAGAGTGAAATGCGGACGAGGAGAGAGCACTGCCCGTGAGGCCGGTCCGGGTTTATATTGGGAGCTCGGTACTTATTGAAAACATTCCAATTGTAATTTACTATCCCTATATTATATGATTTTCTTATTTATGTTTTGTCGGGTATACTTTGTCACTTTTGGAAGATGTCATTTAGGCAGTTCATTAAAATAAAATAACGAAGTTCATTTTGAGAAACTTTTATATAATATTAAGGCTGCAGTTGACTAGTGTCTATGTTCCTTGCCTCTAGTCCCGAGGGTCGCGGGTTCAAAGCCGGTCAGGGTCGATGTAGTTTTTTTTGTGGACGGAAAAATCCAATGGGCAAATCCTCCGAGAGGAACTATAAGCCGTGGGTTCCGAATCTCGAAGATTTTTCAGGCTCGTAAAATATCTTTAAGCTTGAATAAAAATCCCTCTAAGCAAAATTCACGGATCTCAATATCCTAGTAATACCTCAGTTGCCTGCTAGATGTCTCTTTGGGTCGGTGTGTTGACAGCATAATATTCATGACATCTATGAACAAATAACCATAACTGATTAATTTGGTCAAGCAACTCCTAACAAAAAAGAGACTATGTCTCAACTTTGGGCTACGGCATTGTAGACAGAATATGCTAAATAAGTACTTCTTCTTCTTCTTCACTTCCTGGTTTAGGCAAGAGTTGCCTGTTCCGTCTTCGCTAATAGATCTAAGACCATCTCTTCCGAGGACGTCCGACATCTCTCCTTCCTCTTGAAAAATAATGGAAGATTTTATTTGGTAATCTACTTTCTTCCGTTCTTTATACATGTTCTTTCCACTGTATCTTGTTGTTAGATATCTTTTCTTTTATGGAATAGATCTGCAGTTCTTCACGGATATCCTCGTTTCTTATCTGGTCCATTCTAGTGCAGCCTTTTACTCTTCTTAAAAATTTCATCTCGGCTGCTTGGATTTTACTTTCTTGTTTGGTATTGGTAATCCAAGATTCACTCCCATACAAAAGGACAGGGACAGCCACTGTTTTATAAAAATTTAATTTTGTTTGTTTATGGGCTTTATTATTCAATGTTCTATTTATTGTACCACAAATAGCTTGAAACTGATGTGTTTTGTGTTCAATATCTTTATCATACCCATAGCTGATGTCACATCCTAAATATTTAAAGTGGGATACTTGTTCAATAATTTCGTCTCTAATTACTATTTTTGCACGCTGAGTATTTCGTCCACAAAATGACATTACTTTTGTTTTACTTATTGAAATTTTAAAATTATAATCATTTTATAATTTGATTATAATTAAATAAGTACTTATTTATATATTTTATTGTATATCAATGCACAATTGAAATAGTTAACACTGTGCACTTGTTTAAAAAATAGGCAAAATGTATATGTAATAATAACATGAAAATCTCTCAAAAATATCTATGTAAAGTCAAACATATAGAAATTTAATTTTTATACTAATTTTGTATAAAACATTAAGTGAAATATAAGAAGTTAGAAGAACGGGGGATGCTAAAAAAAGTGATGCTCTATTATTACATTCATAAACATTGAAAATCATTTTGATCTTAACCCTTAAATTGGCAAAACACAAATTTCTTCTGTTAATTATTTGAATGTGGCGGACCGCAGTGAAAACGGAATATTGTGAAACTGCTATTATTATGTATATTGTATAATTAGACATACATTTAAGTGGACTCGTTTTGTTCGTTTTCTTCTGATTTATTAAAAATATTTAATTAATCAAACCAACTGATGTATCCAAAAGGATACATTACGAATTTAAGGGTTAAGGATCTCGCAAGGTAGAATCATATACCAGTCTTCAGTTCATCCTGTATCTACATTAACGGTGTCTAGTGAACATATTTTTATTTAATTCTATCTCAGCAATTTCTTGTTTGGTCGTACGATCAGGTACCTGAGTTTCTAATGTGAATAAATCTTGTTATACAGAATGTTTCAAAGTCTATTCGGCATACATAACAGGCCTAATTGTTTTAATCAAGAGGTAGAATATGTATTTTTACACATAAAAATATTTAAAATATGCCAAAAATGTAATTATAATCAGTTATGTAAAAATATAAAAAAAAGATAAACGTTCATTTAAAAGTAAGTTTGTAATTCGGGAACATTTATCATACGTAGGCTTTTAAGCAGAGGGAAGGAATATGTAAGCCTAATTATATATAAATCTTAGACTTAGTGGTGAAACTGTGGGAGATAAAACTAAAATCTGACATGGATTCAGCACAAAAAAAAATATATTAACGTCAAAAAATTAAAAGGCTATTTTTTATATATTTGTGTTATTATCAAAATAGTAGATCATCTCAAAGGACAACGGTACTCCATATCGAGGGTAGGGTACTTTAAACAAAGATTATTTAGATATTCCCTTACAAATACCAGCGAGTGAAGTGGTCATTACATCGTCTCAAAGAGGCATGTAGTAAGCAACGAAGTATTACTTGATGGAAAAAAAAAATCCATTGCGCGATAGGCTTATAAGGCCCTAGGCCTACCACAAAGATCCTGGCCTCATATCCATATAAACCAATCAAGAGGTAGATGATCATCTAGCCTGTATAGTAGTTACATGAAGTCAGCATGCGGGTCGCCAGTAGTTATATATAGTTTTCACAACCTGGAGCCCCTACTTATTGTAACTACGCATATTCCTCATGATGCTGGGCGGTTGGCACTGGTCCCATTCCGGCCGAAATTCCATTGGGAAATTTCTTCCCTCATGAGGACTCGAACCAGCACAAGTCCCGTAGTTCTGCGCCAAGGCAACATGCCTTAATCCACTCGGCTTCAGCGCGGGACTATTTGGATAGGGGAGGCCTCTTAAATTTTGCTCCGATCCGATTGAGGGTCTTTCCACTTTTCAGCGGTTGCCCTTTTACCAGCCGGCTGCTGGCCCTTCACATCCACATGTGTCAATCACAGAGGTAGATGATCAACAGCCAGTGTAGGGGTGACATGTGGTTAGCATGTCGAGTCCCCCAGCCGTTATAGCTGGTTCCTCAACCTGGAGCCGCTACTTATTGTAGCTACCCAATTGCCTCACGATGCTGGGTGGGCACCGGTCCCATACTGGCCGAAATACTATGAGAAAATGTCTTCCCCCATGGAGACTCGAACCAGCGCAAGTCCCGTAGCTCGGCGCGCCAAGGCTTCCTACCTTAACCGCTCGGCTACGGCGCGGTGTGTCTAAATTAGGCTTAAGGTTCTTTTACAAGCCAAAAAATCTTTTGACATGGGATCCACGTCTTAAATTTCCTCCCGGAGGACTTCCTCCTTGGATTTTATTCTTTTAAGCCCATGTTTCCCTTAATAGAGATTTATGCGCTCTCCCCTTATAGGGAAGAATTTGAACCATACTAATTTAGTTACACTTGTTTTCGTATAGATGTCCTTTGAGTGGTCCGTGGTCAGTGTTTGGCCTCATACTGACATCTAGAAAACCAAGGTAGTACTAGGACGGGAAAATTCGGTAAATTTTGCTTAGAGGCCTTTTCATTCAGGCTTAAGGATCTTTTACGAGCCTGAAAATCTTCAGACTCGGGACCCACGGCTTAAAGTCCCACCCGGAGGATTTGCTCATTAGATTTTTGCGTCCTAAAAATCCATCGACCCTAGCCGGGTTTAAACCCGCGACCCTCGGGACCAGAGGCAAGGAGCATAACCACTAGTCCACCGCGGCCGATTCTTTGGATTTTAACATCTTAAAAAGTTCATCGAGCCTTCTAGAGTTTTGAACCCTCGATTCTCGGAACCAGAAGCAAGGAAACTAGTCTCTAGACTACGAAGCTGGTGACCTATATATGAATTCTAAATATTTTAAAGAATGAAGAAAATAGAAATAATAGGACAGAAGTATTTTTTATACAGTTTGTTTTTTAATACACATATAATGCTTCCTATTGCGTGCTGTTAGTTTTAGAAAAAGCTCCCCTTTCCACGAGTTCCTCATGTTTTCTATTTAATGACTTACTACTCTTATCTTTCAAACAAATTCCCATAAAAATATTTCGCCCGTCCCTCGCGATTATATCATAATGTGGAGTGGTAGCCCCTCTCCTACCTCGCCTCCTACACATCATGCAAAAATATTTTACGAATCTCAAATCCCAGCTCGACTACATGGGCAATAACTGAATTCACAATAAAAAAAATTCAACTACCTTCCTGCATACGTTTCCATTTTTTACAATTTCATTTATATACACTTTTCTGTGCACTAAAACAAAGAGCTTTTAGGAATGTATTGCATTTTATTACAATATAACCCCACGTTGTAGGGCAACATCTTTACCTACGAGCAGAATGCCAGCTATGATGATATTTCAAGCAATTTATTCAGTACATGTAGTCTTACCTGCAAAAAAGCAAAATAAAAAACAATGTAATAAACTCTATTATATGCAAGTGAATGCATGAAAAATTGTGTTTTTAAGAGCACTATAATTTGGAATTTAAGGTTAGAACACAAAGAGTGTCGGTTGTAAAAATAAGCAAAAGAAGCAACATACAATGGAACAGTAACATCTCTCATTCTAATTATGTTACATTAATAATTTGTATATATTGATTAAGAGAACACGTACCTTTAAAATATACAGAGTGTTCGGAAATTTTCATTACAAACTTCTAGGATTTGTAGAGGGGAATAATTAGAAAAAGTTCTGAATACGAATATGTGTCCCGAAACATAATGTTTTTGTGCTTCAGGTATAAGAATTTAGTATTAAGTGTTTAAATGTCCCTAGTTTGTCAAGGTTAAATCGATACCCAGTGTAAGGTATATATATTAATTGGTGTTTCTCGTATAATTTATCATATTTATATTATTATTATTATCGTATCATTATTGTTATTGCCCTATAAAATGTTGTTTGTACATGAAATTTACTTTGCTACATTTATTGTATATTTAACTGTTTATAATTAGTATAGTGTATATCTATATTTGTCAAATATTTATTTGTATTTGTGCTGGTTCAGTGGAAGAGAGGGCCTTATGGCCTTAACTCTGCTAGAATAAATAAAGTATTATTATTATTATTATTATTATTATTATTATTATTATTATTATTATTATTATAGTAATTTAATTATAATATAACTAGTTCATTATATTTACAAAACCCAACATTTACTGAAACCCGCCATAGCCTGTCCCAAGTTAGGTTGAAAAAGGGTGAGGGGGAGGAGTAACACCTCGTAAAGAAACCTTGGTTCAGCTTGCCCAGCTGATAGTACCTTGTAAGGGCCCCTTGCCAGGGTTACGGTGAAGATCTCAACGGCAGGTACAGCGGAGAAGAAGTCCTTCGGTACGCTGTACCTGACGGAAGAGGCAACTCTACATCTAGTACCTTGTAGATTGACAAACGGGCGGATGGGGTTCGTTTGTCCTGCAAGACAACCCATCTAGGAGAGACAACTCCGAAATAAAACGTGATAGGGTGAGCTCTGGAGCTGTGTGAAGGCAATCGGCCTAGGGAGGAAATCCCGAATAATAAACTCGCCATGAAAATGGGCTAGCAACCCACTTCAAGGTGTATCTTATACATTGCTCGCAGTCTCAATGATCAAGCCTCGGAAACATCCAATACGTCTTCCTCCGAGGAGTGATTTTTTAAATAAACAGGATGAAAATCCTACAAATTAAGTTTAAGAAGAAGAAGAAGAACGTTTACTGATTTCTTGACAATGTACAACGTCAACGGAAAAATAAAGAAACTTCACTTTGACAAGTATAAAAAGAATTAATCAATTGATTTGGTGTTTATTTATTGAAAAGCCATGATGTATTTGAAGGGGTATATGACATAGTGGTGTAAGTCAGATTTTTACAAAAATGAATAGAGTACACGGTTGTAAAGAACAAACTACACACTGTATTTCAGATACATCAACAATGTATTATCATCACTTAGAACAATGTATACCTCAATAATTATTAATAATAAGCTAACTTGATTTTCTGCATACTGACAAATAAAACACTGTTCTGGAAATGAAGAAAAATGATTTACATCACTCTGCCATACACAACTTCAATAAATAAATTAACTAGCAAACTTTTATATGAGTTTCATTAATATTTATTTTAACATTCGTAACAGCTATTTCAATACACTGTATCTTAATCAGATGAATGTCATAAATATAAATATATTTTACATTTTTTGTATAGTCAGCCATTTAAACAAATATATATTTACATAGATACAAATTAATTTTCTATTTATGGGTATATTAAAACTATATATATTTACACAGTTTGAAAATATGCATAAATAGAAAATCTATTTATATTTATGACATTCTGTTTATATAGTCGACTATGTACACATAAATGGAACATGTATTTTTACTTATGGCATTTGTCTGATGAAGATAAAGTGTATTTAAAAAGCTGTTAGGAATGTTAAATAAAATGAAGTATTAATGAAAATCATATAAATACTTTGATAGATTTATTTATTAATAAAGAATAATAATTGTTTATCTTTATGCAACTTACATTTTACAGATGATCAATTGTTAATTGAACAAGATTATGAAGATTTAGAATATATGATTAGAAAATTAATAGAAGAATATTTGAAAAATGGGGATTAATTTTGAACATGCAAAAAAAACACAATATATACATCAATTGGTGAACCAGAACAAAATTTAATTTTGAAGACTGGAGAAACAATAAAATCTTGTAGTGAGATCACATATTTATGTATTAAAATTTAAAAAAATATGGGAGTTATGAAGAGGAAATAAAACATATAAATAATAAAGGAAAGTTAGCAATTGCTTGCCTCAATGGAATATTGTGGGATAAAAATATAAGTAATAAAAATAAAATGAATATATATCATACAATTGTTAAAAGCATTATTACTTATTGGGCAGAACTTAGGCCATTAACAACAAAAACAATTAAGTATCTTTTGGCAACGGAAATGGATTTTATACGAAGGGCAGCAAGAATTTCAAGAAGAGAAAAAATTAGGAACTCAGTTATAAGGGAGAAAATGAAGATTGAAGACACTATTTCAGATTATATTAAAACTCAGCAATTAAGATGGTACGGATATGTCCAGTGAATGGAAGAGGATCGGCTTCCAAAATCTATTTTGGAATGGAAACCTGTGGGAAGACGAAACAGAGGAAGACCTAAAACCTCCTCATGGAGTCATGGATTATATTTATACATGAAGGAGAAACATCTACAACCAGGAGTTGGATGGACCGAAAAAATTGGCTATTAGGAAACGTACGATGTCAAAGACATTAATCAACGGATGATCAATCTATCTATAATTGTTTATACGAAAACTAACCAAACTTCTCTATTCTAATTATAACTGTGGTTAGTGCTTATCCACTACAATAGCCGTTCATATGTGGCGACCACCAAGCTAGATACACACATTGTACCTTCGATTCATGATCTGGTGCACTCGCTCTATCTTATTCTTATAGTAAAAAATTGAAGTTTGTTTATTTTTCCCTTGACATTGGACAATGTCACGAAATCAGTCAATGTTCAGATATGTAAATGCAATTCGTTGATCATAAATAATTAAATTACCATCGATTTAACCCCGGCTGACGCTGGACATTGTTGTATCTGCAGCATAAAAACGGTAGGTTTCAGGACATAAGTTCATATTAAAAACATTATCTAATCAATTCCCTCTACAAGCCCTAAAATATTTACATAAAAACTGTAAATATATCTTTAGATAAGGCTAATAGCTTAGGTCAAATTTGTTGTTCTTAATAATTTGAAGTTAGACCATGAGGTACAGTTTTCTCATTTTCTATATAAATAACAGAGTTCTACCCTTCTTTAGCCAAGTTCAACCTCTCCCTTTGTTGGTACTTTTACATACCTCACACCACCCGGACCTTACGTAACACTACCTGCCGTTCGAGAATTTTATACTCTGGATCACACAGATACTTTCTGGACCACTCAGAAACCTCAAGAGTCTCCCGAATAAGTGAACAACTGAATTATCTGCGAGACATTTAAGAGAAGACACGCCATTCACTCATACATTCTACATTCCTACTAAACAAGACGAATATGATATGCATGATTGAGTTGGCCAGATGATGCTCAGGGACCATTTGGACCTTAAAGTTTCCTGATATTTATCTTATTGTTGAGGAAATCGCCTAAAAACACCACAACCTAGAAACGTGTTCCGATTAGGGTTTGAACCTGTGCCCGTTGCGTATGAGGCATGGACGCTACTATACTCGGACCAACGGATATGTACCCTTACAGTACTGACATCGTTTTTGGAAAAGTGCACGTCTGTACTCACACCATTTCACAGCACTCCCCTCCCACTACGTCAAACGACAGCCACGGTAACTCACCGAGTAGGGATGTTACCAAACTTCTCCCAGTGTCATGGATCTTGAATATTGAATAAAGTAAGGTTGGAGTTGAATTGACAACACTGTAGTGTAAGTGCAAAAGAGAGATAGAAAGGAGAGAGAGAGAGAGAGAGAGAGAGAGAGAGAGAGAGAGAGAGAGAGAGAGAGAGAGAGAGATAGGAATGCAGGGAGGGAAATGATTTGCCGAGAGAGAAAAGGAAGTAGACTTTAGTAACCATATCTTACGGGGGCACACATCCGTTGGACAGGCAATACAAGACCACGGCGGGGACTACAATCTTGTAACAAAATTGAACTGAGAGTTTCTAGAAACTTTCTTTAAAAGAGAGTTACTGAAATCTTTGCCGTCTCGATAGTCTCATGGCTAGCGCGCGCGGCTTCACAAGAGTCATAGAAGGATTAAGATGAAATAATTGTTTTATTCTCATGATTATTCAAAAGATCGCCCCACAATTATTGATAATTGCAAACCAGATATATTCCAACTTAAATTCTACCCCCTTAAAAATAAAACTTTACAAGGATAATGAAAATATCTGGAACTCTAACACATTTTATAATCTTATCATCTATACTATAGGAACGTTTTAGCATTCTCAATGAACGGGATCTCAGATTGAAGACTTGGCGTTTCCAAAGGGGTATTAATGGTGGGCCTTCCTGGGATTTTTCATGTTGCTCTCGGGGTTCTCCTATTTCTCGAATTTCGACCCACCAACACTCTTCATTCTCCCTTATCTCCCCTTCATGTAATTTCATTTTATACCACCCTTCAACTTTTCTCATGTTGGGAAAATAGTTTGGGTGACGCTCACATGTTTTGAAAATATATCATTGGGGGATCAATTGGGCACCCACGACTGGCTCATATCTCCGAACCTGACCAATAGAGAATAGGCAGGAATGACAACGGCAGGGTTGTAACTGTTGGCCGATAAAAATAATGAAACTATGAGGTGGCAGAATAGGGGAAGAAGTTCTTGATCCCCTCTGCCATTTTACAACACAGTTTTTAGTCACCCACATTAGCTGTGGCTTGCCTGGCGTATCGAGTGTATTAATACTTGGAATTAGCACGCCCTCTTGAGAACTGGTATAGGGTTAGAGAATACTATACTGGTTATATCCTTTATATCTACAATCTTTCCACTTGCATTCTTTTTGTCGGCCAAGAGTAGTCCCTCCTCGCTGCTACGGGACTAAAATTAAAAAATGGCTATATGGGTCATGTGGCACAAAAAATAGGGTGAGAGTAGGCAAACATTTTTCAGATGTTATTTAAATTCACGATGGTGTTAAAGAAAGGAGTTGCACTACCTCCTTACTATTTAATTTTGTACTAGAAAATACCAACAAACGTTTAGAGGATAAATAAGGCACTCAAATCAATGGTATAAGATAAAATGTTAGTTTATGCTCTTGACGTTGTTATTATTGAACGATAGCGAAGAGGTACTAAGGACCAAGGCTCACACCCTATTGAGTAACATTAAGAAATTGGGGCTGTAAGTAAACATCAATAAAACTAAATATATGGCCATAAGTACACATATAGGCCTATTATTTAGATGCATATAACGGGAATGAACAGTCAATGACAATTGGAGGGAAATTTTGAAGAAATGGCTGAATTAAAATACCTAGGAACAATAATTGCAACGAAGAATGAGATGCACAAAGAAATTAGATATAGGCTCAATTCTGATAATATATGCTGTTATGCATTACAGGGACACTTGTACTCTTGTCGTCCCAGCTTCTCTCAAAAAATGTTAAACTGAAAACATATATAACTGTTATTCTCCAGGTATATTACATGGATCTGAAACATATACTCTTACTTTAAGGGAGGAGAAAATATTACGAGTATTTGAGAATAAATTTCTTAGGAAAATTTGTGTATCAAAGAGAGTTGAACTGATAGGCGAATGGAGAAAACTACTTAACATTGAGCCACACGATCTTTATGGGAAACATATAATAAGAACGATTAAGTCTCAAAGACTGCGATGGGCAGAGCATATGGAACAAATGATGAATGAAAGAGGGACATGAAAACTCTTGTAGAAAACCAGTGGGAAAGCGCCCCGTAGGTATGCCAATAACGAGATGGAAGAATAACATTAACCATGATTTGATGGAAGTGGATTATACAGGGATTGATTAGAAAATATTAGCTCAGGATAGGGAGTATGGAGGACTTATGTTCGCGCGGCTATGAACCTATGAATTTGATAGTTCCAGTCAATTAGTTAACTATGGTTTATGGGAGCAGAATCTGATGTCGGACCCGGAAGACGGCATACGACTTAAATAGCACTCTAGAATAGACTTTCACTCCATTCATCTCCATAATACTGGGATAGAGCAATAGATATTTCAGGTCGAGATGCTTAGGGCAGTCTGCTAGCCCAGTTATGAATAAAGAAATAAAGGATAACCCTAACATTTAAGCAATTCAAATATGTTTTGTTAATTAACCTTGGCAATTATTCTTCTTCTTCCTCCTCCTCTACCCATGAAAGCTGGCAGTTTGTTGCATGTTCATTCACTTCAGGTCCGGCGAGGTATTGTGACGTTCTTCCATCGTAGTTGTAGTCTTCCTAAGGGCCTCTGCTGAGGTGTGCAGTCACGTACTTTCTTCACTGATCTACTGTTCCCCTTTCTATCTACGTTATCGTTCCAATTTAGTATTTTATCATTTATCCAGAGCTTTATAGGTTCAATTTCACGATCTTCTTTAATAACAGAGCTGCGAATTTTCTCTCTCCTCCATTTTCCTACGATTTTCCTTAACACTTGCATTTCGGTCGTTTCATTATTTTTTTTTTTTAGTTTTTGTTTCGGCATTCGCAATAATATGTTAGAACTGGTCTTATCGGAGATTTGTATATTTTTTTGTATCTATTCTTAAATTTTTATTTTTCCAAATAGTATTGTTTAAACATCCCAATATTTTGTTTGCATTATTTGCTTGATGGAGGATTTCATCTGTTATTCTGTTGCTGCTATTAATTTCTAATCATAAATATTTGAATTTCATGACCTGTTCACGAGGAAGTTCATAGTGTGGCCACTAATGGAAGTAATAGACGATTATATATTATTGAATTTAAACCATCTTCTAAAATTGGTATGATATTAGATCCCACAATTCGTTTTGAGACTCATAGTGGCCAACCTCAGGAATTTGACTCTCAAAAGAAAGCCATATATGAGCCAACAATTGACTGTTACAAAGATAAATACCAGCTAGATAATATAACTGTTACAGGATTCATTATCGGGACAAGAGGTACTATACCAGGATTCTTAGCTAAATTTCGAAATTTCTTAGATTTGAACAAAGTGCATCCTTCTAAAATTGCCATCGCTGCCATTAGAGGATCAATTTCAATTTTAAGAAGCCATCTTTACAAAATTTCTACTTTATAGTATGTATACTTCAATTACAATTTGAAAATTTTTAATGTATTTACAAAATATATTTCATCAATTTCGAAAATTAATTGCCTGTATCACTTTCTTCTTATGGCATTCCTCTAATGAGGAAAGTTGTATATGATAAAAACCTTTTCCCTTCTATTTATAATTTAACACGGCGTGGATGTTTGGATATTGCCATTGATTTGGTTTCGTATATTGAGATTTTCATGTTATATTATGATGCAACGATTCTAAATTTGTGCAATAGCATTTGTAAATATCTTCATTTTGTGCAATCAGCATAGTTTATTATCTTCAGCTCTTTGTTACATTTTTAGAATTAGCCCATAATCATCCCATTTCGGGCAAGGGCGTCCTGCGACTCCAGGGTGGCTTACGTTATATCCCCGGGTTAGCCAATCCCTTGAGACTATCACTTAATTTATGGATTGCTTCCATCTTTGTCTTGTGCTATTCTAGTCCACTGTGTTCCTATATGATACTTAAACACTTCACTCCAACGCTTTTTTTGTCTTCCCACTTTCCTTTTCCCTAGTCTGGGTTCCCACAATGTCACTGTATAAGTCCACTTTTTAGGATCCATTCGGAGAACATGACCCCCCCCCATTTCCACTTCAACACCATTGCTGTTGTTGCTACGTCTTTTAGCCTCGTTATCGTGCGGATGTCCTCGTTCCTGAAGCGGTCATTTCTTGTGATATTTAATAGCTTCCGCTCCATTTTTCTTTGACAAATCTCAATCATGGATGTTCCTTTTCTTCTTAATGACCATGTCTGCTAGCCTTAAGTTAATACTGGTAGTCACACATGTCCATTACTGCTTTTTAATTTTTAGGCTGATGTCTTTCTCTGACTATTTAACTCATGCCCCAAATGGGAGTCAATGACCAATCACGTTTCAATGATTTCTGTATTACAACCAATCAGAGACGTGTTTCACGAAATAATTATCAACGTTAGGATTATCATATATTAAGCAAAGCTCCTCCTTTTTAATATTCTGAACAGGTCTGACCGTTATTTTGCAGTGACTGAGCCTATAACAAATACGGCTACCAGATTGTATATAATAGTGCTTACATGTCAACATTTGTAGCAATTGATTATACCACCAAAAAAAGAAACCACTGTTTGCACTTTCTTAAATGTATACGACATCAAAAATGAATTAATATACAGATTGATGTGTTTCATTTTTTCTCCACTAGAGAGCATTCTTACAATATTGCGTTCCTTTGGCAATAAATAGTATGATCTGGTTGCAGTGATAAACAAAAGAAGCAGTAGAAGCGTAGGCTACCTATCGTTTCTCATTAGTTTTCAAACATCACCGTTTACTTTAAATATAAAAATATTTTTAAATAACTGTAGTTAAATAATGATTTGTGAGTAAACAGCTTTATTTTATTCGTTAAATAGTCCTAACAAATGCCACTCTTGATTTCCAAATTCTCTAGATAAATTCACTCCTCACTTCGTGAGTCGTGAATTTATCGATAATTTGGAAATCACTCGTGGCATTACTTATGATAATACAAACTTTAGAGCCCAGAACTTTTTCTATGCTTGTGCGATTCTCCTTTCTATTTCGTTTAGAGTTTTGTTGCTGAATGATACGGCTTGGCCTAAGTAAACATATTCATTGATGTAGGTCGATTTTGTGATTTTCGATCTGGATTATCGTTTTTGTATCATTAGCCATTATGAGGGCAAGGCATTTAATGACCTATAAAATGGTAAAAAAATGCAAAACAGAAAATGCATTTATGACCTAGAAAATGCAAAAAAGTTACCAATAAAATAAAAAAAAATGACGAATAAAAAAGTTAAGAATTACCAATAAAAAATACTATTTATTAGATTAAATACTCACTTGATTACTGAATTACATAAAATTTAACTTAACATCAAAATATTAAAAGAAAAGTATTTAAAAAATACATATTATAGTACCTTTTATTACAGAAAATCCATTTCAATTATACAGTGCATTTTACAGCAATTTTGAATTGCAGTTAACAATCAGAATAAGGGTAGAAGCTATCATAAGCTCTAAGAAATTGAATAAAATTCCTAGAAGTGGGCAAGTTCATTATGCACATACCTTGAAAAATAGGGGTAGTAGGCCTAGTTAGCAAAACAACTACTTAATTCCAAAAAATTGTATTGACAAGGAAAAATACTGAATTATAATAAAAATCTTAAAATCAAATACAAATAATGTCACAGCCTTCCGGAAAATTGTAAAAAAATGCTCAAAATGACCTACAAATTGCCAAAATATGACCTATCCCCAAAAAAGTTAAGAAAATGCCAAAAATATGCCCTAACGAATTGCTTTTATTTAATCCGTTTTTTAATGCCGTACATTTTCATATATGCAAGCAATGTTTCAACCTTCATAAGAAAAAGAAGTAACATCATTAATTGCCTTGCCCTAGTCATTATCTTTCTTTTTGAGACATTTATTTGAAGTCCTGATTGTTTACTGTATTTACAGAGCTCTCTTAGCATTTGTTACCCATTTCAGCAGAATAGAAAATTATAATTGAATTAAAGTGACTCTTTGTGAAGTATTCTCATTATACACCAGAAAGTAAAAATTATGAAAGCAGAATTCTTCAGACGATAGAAGTATAAAGTTGAAGTTACCTGAAGAAGCGTCACGAGAACCTTCACTTTGCTTTGTTCGGGTCGTTAACAGATAACAACTTAACGCACTTCAACTATTTTATTTTTACATAATAGCAACACCACAAATTTACGAGCACACCCGCCATCTTTGAAGCAATTCACTAACTAATTACTGTAATTAGGTATGCATGGAAGAAATGGAGTGTATGGAAGAATGGGCGGTGGGAAAACTGCCAGTGGGGTGGTGTGGGGAGGCCCAGGCTGTTATAATTATTTAACTGAATTTTGCACGCGTCTGCCCGACCTTAACAATTTATGGAGGACTTGCGGTTGCCTCATTTAGATACTGTTCCACATCATTTTATTCACGAGGATAATTTACTAAGGATTGCGTGATGTAAACAGCTGGGTGCAGATATTCGTGTTATCCCGACCTGACACTACGTATCCTGAAATGCTTTCATGATATTTTTGATATTCACTATAATTCTGTCTGCAAATTCTTAATTAAATTTTAAATATATGCATTTCAGGCTAGATAAGCAATTAGATATAACGTTATCTGGTGCAGCCTGTCTCTTAATTCGCCATAATTTAGTTCTTTCTTTTTCGTGTTCCAATAGAAAAAGAGAGAAAACGCCGGAAAAATCAACGTATAACATGAAGACAGTAGTGAAAAAAATGTGATATACAGGGTGTAGCATAAGCCAATTATCCGAAAATGAAAATATATTATTTTCTGTAGCTTATACCATCTTATATAATGGAAATGGAGAGCTAATGGCATATAAGGGGAGTTTTGAGGAGTTGGCTGAATTCAAATACCTAGAAAGAATAATCAGAAATATTAATGAGATGCACAAATAAATTAAACATAGGCTCAATTCTGGAAATTCGTGATATTATGCATTATAGAGATTCTTGACGTTCCAACTCCTTTCAAAGAACTTAAAATGAAAATAAATTCCTATTGAGGGTCTTTCCACTTTTCAGCGGTTGCCCTTTTACCAGCCGGCTGCTGGCCCTTCACATCCACATGTGTCAATCACAGAGGTAGATGATCAACAGCCAGTGTAGGGGTGACATGTGGTTAGCATATTGAGTCCCCCAGCCGTTATAGCTGGTTCCTCAACCTGGAGCCGCTACTTATTGTAGCTACCCAATTGCCTCACGATGCTGGGTGGGCACCGGTCCCATACTGGCCGAAATATCATGAGAAAATGTCTTCCCCCATGGAGACTCGAACCAGCGCAAGTCCCGTAGCTCTGCGCCAAGGCTTCCTACCTTAACCGCTCGGCTATATAAAACTATTATTCCACCAGTTATGTTATATGGATGCGAAACATGGACTCTTACTTTAAGGAAATAAAGGAGATTACGAGTATTTGAGAATAAAGTTCTTAGGAAAATTTTTGGACCAACGAGAGATGAACAGATAGGTGAATGGAGAAGAGTATGTAACAGTGAACTACATGGTCTTTATAAGAAGCCAGATATAATAAGAACAGTTAAGTCTCGTAGACTACGATGGACAGGACATGTGTTACGAATGGGGAATGAACGAGGTACATGGAAGCTTCTTGTGGGAAAACCAGAGGGAAAACACCCAGTTGGTAGACCAAGAATGAGATGGGAGAATAACATTACCATGATTTGAGGGAAGAGATTATACAGGGAATGATTGGAAAACATTTGCTGAGGATAGGGATGCATGGAGAGCTTATGTCTGCCCGGTCATGAACCCACGAGTTCGATAGTGCCAGTGAGTTAGTTAGTTTAGCTTACAACATCTATACAAAAACGCAACTACTGAAATTATTCAAAGCGACCTCCATTTTTGTTATAGTATATTACGATGAGAGGTTGGGAAGTGGTTTTTACAGAATAGAGAAAAAATGGTTAAAAACCGAGCGATAGCGAGGTTTTTAATTTCCGAGATTCTGTAAAACATATCACAAACGTGTGTTGTACATTATTTTTTGCGTGATGATGTTTTCAAAAATAATAAATAATAGTAAAATAATAACATCTTTGTTGAAAATATTTGCGTTCATTATAAACATTTGTAAAGCAAGTATTAAGATTGGAAATGGAATATCCTCAGAATTTGATATAACAAAAGGATTAAGACAAGGATGCGGGATGTCACCAACATTGTTCAAGATATATTTAGAAGATGTATTAATGAAATGGAATAAGTCATGTAGGGGAATGGGAATCAACATTAATGGTCATTTACTGCACAATTTATTATTCGCTGATGACCTATAATTGGACAAGGTAAAGAAGATATAGAATATATGATTGGAAAGTTGATAGATACATTCAAGATAGGTGGACTGAAGATAAATTATATTAAAACAGAATATATAGTAATCGGAGGAAATTCAGAAAACCTACAAATAAATAATATGATAATTAAATGTGTTGAAGAATTTAAATATCTTGGATCTATAATAGATAAATCTGGTACTTGTGAAAAATATATTATTAACAGAGTAAATTGTGCAAGGAAGGCGATTAGATCCCTGAATGGTCTTTTATGGAATATAAATTTGACCAGAAAAACAAAAAAGGGATTATACAGACAATAATAGAAAGTATACTTACATATGGATCAGAAAGCTGGACGTTAAATGACAGGATGCAGAAAAGAATCTTGGCGACAGAAATGGATGGATTACGGAGAAGTATGAGAATATCCAGGCTACAACATATTCGAAATACATATATCAGACAAGAAATGGATGCACAAGAATCTGTTATATAGGATAACAAAGAGAGCTCTACAATGGTATGGACATGTACAACGGATGCCGGAAGACCAGTGGCCTAAACAGATGTTGGATTTGATGGTACCAGGCAGAAGGAGAAGGGGAAGAAGTAGAAGAGCATGGTATGAGGGAATATATGATGCCATGATGAAGAGGGGTATGGAAGATGGACAATGGGAAGATAGGAATCTCTGGAAAGCAGGAATCATAGGCAAACTGCTGTAAAGTGGAAAGCCTGTATTAAGTATTAAGTAAATATAAACAACTGACTAACGTTAACAGTGTGGGCAATGTTTATTAGTTGAAACAACAGGAGGCCTTGAGAACAATTATTGATAAAATGGTCGCAAGTGCCGTATTTATTGCTTTATACTGTTTCAAATAAAGTTCAGTTCATTTAAAATGCAGTGATTCGTATCGTATAATGTATATTAACACTACTTTTTGGATATTTTTTGTATGTAGATTGTACGTAGTGTACATAAAGGGCAGAGGTTTTACTTCCCGCACGCGAGTGTAAATTTATTATTACAGTATAGTTATTTAGGTTGGTAATCCCGAAATGTAGGAAGTTGAACACTCAATCATAGGTGCCACTGCAGTAAGTACGACAAAACGCACTATCGCGCAAAAAAGCATTGTGACATCGTTTTAACACTGATTTGGAGTTTTTAATCACAGCCAAAAATATTTTCAAATTCCTGTTCATTTAGAATTCCACTCCCATTTAACTTAAAACATGCTTCATCGGACCACAAAATTGTTATGTAAAAGTTGAGATCGCTTTCACATTGGATCACATACCACTCTTACAATTCACGCCTTGATGAGTATCATCCTCGTATAGGGTGCGTAGCATGTTGGCTTAAGGAAATAAGATCAAAGATAAACTCAGGAAAATATGTAATATCTGCCCTGAATGGAATATTATGGGATTAAAAATATAAAAAGAGAAACTAATGTTAGAATTTTTAAAACAATAGTTAGAAGTATTATGACTTAAGTTTCGGGAGGTTTGGACTATTAACCCTTAAATTGGCAAAAGACAAATGTTTTGTGTCAGTTATTTGAATGTGGCGGACCGCACTGAAAACGGAATATTTTATAACTGTTATTATTAGGTATTTTGTATAATTAGACACATATTTAAGTGGTTTCTTTTCGTTCGTTTTCTTCTGATATATTAAAAATATTAAATTAATTAAACCAACTTGTGTATCCAAAAGGATACATTATGAATTTAAGGGTGAATTATCAGATGAAAAGAAAATTAATCGTAGTAGAAATGGTTTATTGGAGAAGATCTGCTAGGGTATCAAGAAGAGAGAAAATTAGAAATGATATTATAAAAGAGAACATAAATGTTCAAAACTCAATTTTAGAATTTATCCAAAAAAAAAAGCAACTAAAATGGTACAAGCATATTAGGCGAATGGAGAATGAAAGATTACCAAAACAAGTATGGAATGGATACCATAAGCGACGAGAAGGAAAGAACGACCAAATCTCACGTCGATCCAAGGGATTAGAGAAACTTTGAAGGACTGGGAAATAGAGGAAGAAATGTGTTATAATAGAGACGAATGGAGGAAAATTATAAAGCGAAATTGAAGACAAATCATTGGTGCCGGAAAAATGTATCAACAATATTAAAACTGGAAGTAGGACCTACCATATATATTATTTTTATATTAAGGATTATTATTATATTAAGGGCATAAGTATGTTATGGAAGCTCAAGATATTACCTTGAAATTCCTATTATATAAATCTCACTACTTCTATTTGTACAAAATTGTTATGATATTTAATTGTTCATCATGCGCATGTCCGCGCTGCCCCTGAACTCATGGTCCAGTGAGTTAATTAAATAGGGAAACAACACTAAAATTTCCTTTTTTTTAAGAATTTGACTGTGATAATTTTTCGCCTTCGCCCATAATTTTGAAAATGGTGGAAAATATCAGGTGATTTACACAGTCTTATTTCAGTAGAAATAATATAAACCGGCGAAATAGGTAATTAACCACATTATGGAAATTGTTATTTTTTCCAGGAAATAAGCAGAATACTAACAATCGCTATTATAGCAATGAAATTTATAGGGTAATATAGCTATATGAATTCAGAATTCACAGCATCTATTACTTCTGCGATAGCATTCTCGTCTTGTGCACTATTACTCTTAAATAGCCAACCTATTAAAGTAGCTGTTACTAAAAGCTAAAACATAAAAGGGTCATATATTCCTCCAACATTTTACAAGCACTTTTACACACCAGACGTTCAAAGCTATTGGAATGGCTTCCTTCCTTAACATACCAAATTAAGAAAGATCATAACGTTTAAAGGAATTCAGTCAAATGGGATATTTTACAACATGGTTCAAAATATTGAACTATAAAGTTATTCTACTCAGGAAGTTATGGTGCAGTATAAAATATAAATTTATCCGAAATTATTAGGATGAGGCCTATACATATATTATATTACTCTCCTAACTAACTCATTCGAACTATGAAACTGATAGGTTCAAGACAGCACGAATATTAGCTCTCCATACAGTCCTAACCTGATTTAATGTTTTCCAATCATTCCTCTATAATGCATTTACCTCAAATAGTAGTTAATGTTATTACCACACCTCATTCTTGGTCAACTTACTGGGAGCTTTCCTTTTGGTTTTCCATGCCAATCTTTTATTTTCTACACTTGTGACACATGCCCTGTCATTCGAAGTTTACAAGACTTAACTGTTCTTATTTTATCTGGTTTTTCATAGTAATAATGCAGCTCACTGTTTTGTAGTTTTCTCCATTCGCCTGTCTGTTCATCTCTCTTTGGTCCAAAATTCTTTCTAAGAACTTTATTCTCAAATACGCATACACTTTTCTCCTCCTTTAAAGTAAGAGTCCATGTTTCGCATCGTTATAATATAACTGGCAGGATAATAGTTTATATATTTTCAGTTGATTGTGTTCTGAGAGAAATTGGGACGACATGAGTTCCTATAATTCACAGTAGCATGCATTTCCAGAATTCATCATCATCATCATCATCAACAACAAGGATTAAGCCCAATGGCCTGTTCCGATCTCATTATAGATCGAATTGGTCCTTCCATGTCTTCAATGGTCTTCCCAACATTCTTCTCCCTTTTGGTTTATAATTATAATTCTTCTTGGTATTCGCTGTTCATTCATTCGTAATACGTGCTGAAGATAAGTATTTTCATAATATTTTATTTCAAGAATTCAGCCTCGATATTTGTGCATGTCATTCTTATTTGTAATTATTGTTCCTAGGTATTTGAATTAAGTCACTTATTCAAAATTTCTCTCATTTGTTATTAACTCTCCATTTTTACTATATACACTATTTCTATCAGTGACCAAATATTCAGTTTTATTGATGTTTACTTCCATCCTCATTTTCTTATTGTTACTCGACTGAGTGTTCGTGTTGGCCCCTAGTATCTCCTCGCGACTACATCATCAGCACAAACTAACATCTTATTAATATCATTGAGTTGTAGGCCTTTTTTTATCCTCTAAATATTTGATGGATTGCTCTAGTACAAAATGGAATAGTACAGGATAGGCCCTATAGCACATATTCTTGCTTTAACCAATTGTAAAAATGGCTGTCTTACTGGACAAAATCTGCTTGTTTTGATAATAATCAGGCATGGGCTAATGAAAATATTGTTCTTCGATAAGTAAACGAAATGGATACTGTTGTATGTTGATGGAGTAACATTCATGTGAAAAAAAAATAATACTTCGAAAATTCAAATATATTGTGATGACTATTGCCGATAGGGATGGGTTGAGATACAGGTTTGACCTGACCTCACCTTTGAGCCCAAACTCACCCTCTTTCGATATTACTACGAAAGTAACTTTAGAGGGGAAGCAATCAACTTGTTGAACCGTACAAATTCCATCAACTTTGAAACTCCAGCACAGACAACCGAAGCGTTAAAATTGCCTTACATGCTACTAGTAGACATCCCTTCCTCCCCAAGTTGCCATCCGATTCCCCCGTCTAACTTCTGGTACACAAAGAGACAATATGTGAATCTGATTCATAGCGTTCAGCCCATCATAAAAATAATGGAGGTAGATAATAAATTATTGGCACCCTGCATCCTCCTCGTCACTTCCATATGCTTTGTCTGCATCCCAGATTATGCAAAGAACCCCTAAAACTCCAAACTCAGATAAATTTTAATGCTGTTAATAATACGGTAATGATAAATTAATCTTTCTCTACACCAATGAAAACGTTTATTAATATATAATTGGTGTTATGAATACATAGAGTCGTTTATATTGATATTTAATTGTTTTAATTATTCAATCAAAGTCTGTTGAAATAGAGTTTAGACATAATATAGTTCAGAGCAAAAGTTTTCCTTAGCTAACTGTATATCTCTACTTTTAGAGTGGTATGTGTCTACTGTTAGGGCTGTGGTATGTAGTACAGTTAGAGTGGAAAGTTCAGTCAAGTCGAGTATATAACGTAGGGGTAGTGACGGTCTCGTGTCTGTCTATCTGTGCTACGAAGAATCGTTGATGGGTGAGTAAGCTACCATTCTTCTTAACATGTGTCCTGGACTTTTAAAAAGGGAATAATTATCTTCACTATTTAATACTATGTTTTCAAGGGATATTAGAACTTTAAACCATGTAGATTAGGGTAGATTTATTATCCCACATCTCCCGTTCTCAAACCCCAAGGAAGTTAGGTATAAGGTTTCATATATAAGCTTAGAGTGGTTATTTAGGGCTAGAATACTTAGGGATTGTAATTATTTATACTTTAGAAATAAAATAGTTAAAATAAGAATCCATTGTTTATTTCAAAACGTATCATGATTAACTGTTCTTCCTCACACTAACGCTCGACTAGATAAACACGCTACCAGATTGTCCAAGTCCCGAAGGTCCTTTAAGCCTAAGAAAACCAGCGGGGTCTTAACAATTGAAATAAGATAAATCCCATTACAGAAACTGCGTAACATAAGCGAATTCCTCAGCAAGTCAAATTTAGGATCTCATTTGACTGGTTCACAGAAAATATAAGTACTGTTTTTGTTAAACTGGAGAAACTCAATTTCTGATGTTAGCTTATTTGAAAGGGTCGGATCGAAGTGAAAAATAAACTATCTTTTAAACATATGTTATTCCATTAAAATTGTATAGTTTGACACAAATTAGGATAACATCTACTGGTTCGTTTTTCTGTTACTGTATTTACATACTTTAACTAAATTGTCTACCGCTGTGGTCTCAAGGTAGCGTGGTGTCTTGTCACGCAGCGGACCCGGGTGCAAATCCCGATCGGGAGAGT
Organism: Diploptera punctata; assembly: GCA_030220185.1. Lineage (NCBI taxonomy): Eukaryota > Metazoa > Arthropoda > Insecta > Blattodea > Blaberidae > Diploptera > Diploptera punctata. Next base: position 5,319,575 of record JASPKZ010007817.1, read on the forward strand.
CTCTTGGGTGAGGTTTTTTTTCGGGGTTTTTCCTCACCTGTAAAACAAATGCCAGGAAACTTTGGGTCCAACGGTCACCGAAAATCATCCGGTCCTCATCATCATCCTTACCATTATCATCATCATCGTTCACAGGTGTGGAAGGTAACGCGCTACTACACCTATAATTCCCTAGTAAAGCTGTAAAGCATAGCATGCAAATGTTATGATTGCATGAAAAACCTGCCCTCGGGCAGAATTACTGTGAATGGATGAATGAACTAAATTAATTGAATGTATCTTATAGCATATATTTCCCAATTTAAGAGATTTTCTTCTTCTTCTTCTTCTTCTTCTTCTTCTTCTTCGGGTTTTCCCCATTTATAGTTCATCTACAGTTTCCATTCATTTCTTTCATTCTACTCTACTTCTTCCAAATTCCTATCATCCATTATAGTTCTGACATAGATTTTCCATTTCCATCTTATTATGCCACGTTTATTTCTCCCAGTGGGTGACCTATGGTATATAATTTTTGGCCATCTTTCATTTTCCATTTAAGGGTTAATTAACATTGTTATCTTGTCTTCTCCATTCGCCTGCCTTTTCGTCTCTTTTTAGTCTATAACAATTATAAATGAACTTTATTCTTAAATACTCATAATGTTTACTCTTTCCTTTAAATAAGTTTCCATGTTTCGCAACCATATAATATAACTGGGAGAATAACAGTTTTATATATTTTCAGTTTAATGTTTTATTTTTAGAGAAGTGATACGACAAGACTCCCTGAAATGCATAATAGCATACATTTCAAGAATGTAGCCTATGTTAATTTTTTTATGAACCTCATTCCTATTATTAATTTTATTTATAACTATTGTTCCAAGGTATTTGAATGCAGCCACGTTTTCAAAATTGTCTTCATTCATTAATAACTATTCTTTTCAATCCTAAATATATTTTATGTGTGTCCATATATTTAGTAAGCAACATGCTATAGAAAAAGAAATAAACAACTGTACTACATGAAAGGTCTGTGGAAATTTCTAATGTTTCCTGAAAATATTACTTTCTATGTCTGAATGGGAAATGATTTTTCAAAGGGCGCATATTTCATCACGTGTGTGTGACACTCTGAATAAAATCTTGTCACCAACCACTATGGAGCTGACTGGCGAAATAATGAAAAGCCAGGAGTCTGCTGCGAGTTCATCAGTGATGAAAGTTCGTTGACACCACGTCAGAAATTACTGAGGGCAGTCCAGCTTTTAATATTTGAAGTCATAATTTTAAGTATGGTGTTAGGTTGTGAAATACAAATTGGATTCTGAAACATATTCTCAAGAATTCTACCAATTAAGAGTTGAGATGTTTATAGCTGATTAAAAAATATGAAAATTAACCTGGTAGTGTTAACTTGCTATTAAAATATTGTGGCGCGTGATAATAACGACGTTTAAATTTCGAGGGCAAGGCGAGAATAGTGGTCGTAATAGATCTGAGAGTCGCCGATTGCCGCGCAAACCACCGAAATGTCTAGGCTGTCATTCCAGACGTCTCTACCGACATCTCCTTCCCTTTCGGGAACAATCGGAGTCCAGAGACTTCTATGCTTCAAAGTGTCTCGAACCTTTGCCTAGAAAGTTCCATCCGCCTATATAAAATGTGTATGTTAGTTGTGTTTTGGCAGCGGTAAAACGAACAGAGCGAGAGAGAAGTTGAAGTGAGTGGACTTATATGTGACTGTAAAATAATTGTGAAACAGATACACTTTAAATAAAGATAAATTGTTAGTGGAAAGTGTGAACGAATTGTTACTGATAATTTAGAGAAGTAAGTAAAGTGATATTTGAGATTTTAATCGACGTCTGTGTGTGGTTATTTACGCTAAAACTGCAAGAGGAACAATCCCAGCACGCGACGCTGCAATTTTAATTAGAATCTTAACTTCACAAATATGTTTTGAGCTCATATATACAGAGTGTACCTAAATTTCCATTAGAGACTTCGAGGATATATGGTGGGGTTACGTTTAGCATAGGAACTCATATCCATAAACGTACCGTTTTCCCGCTACACGCACGTAAAGTACCACAACACACGTTGAACTCTCCCGCATTTTCGGCGCCAAAGACCCTGCACGTTCTCCCGACTTGACCCCGCTAGACTACTACGTGTGGTGTCACATCAAATCCCTGATTTACAAGACCCGTGTGGCATCCGAGCGACACCTACTGGCGCGGGTTTTGGCTTCAAATTGCAGGACCAAGGATTGGTGATCGTGTGTACCAGAACATGTTACGGAGATACCGTATCAACAATGTTGACAATGGTAGTCGACCATCGAGCCCTTCTTGTGGACCTACACGACAAGCAGCAGGCGTCAGAGAGAGATAGAGATAGAGAGAGAGAGAGAGAGAGAGAGAGAGAGAGAGAGAGAGAGAGAGCAACGTGTGTTGTGGTTATTTTGCGCGTAGCGTGAAAACGGTACGTTTCCAGACATGAGTTCCTACGCTAAACGTAACCGTTTTGGTCCCCACTACACGTCCTCAAAGTCGGTATAATGGGAATTTAGTTACACTCAGTATAAGTTACCCTAAAATTTGGATCCTAAACACAACTTTGCTTTCAAAATCAATAATCTATTAACACTAAATAATACATCATTTATCATATTTCCACTTAATAACTAATAAGCTTGTTTTGTTTATTTAAGGGGACCCGGAACGTCCTATACTTATAATGTTAAATGTAAGGAACATTTTCTCCTGAACTATTAATCCTATAAAGTTGAAATTTTTACAGTGGAAAGGTTCATATATTTAGAGTCTTCTACCATAAGGATTTATATAGATATGCATTTATATCAAAAATACCTTTTTTCTTTACAAATATTTTCTTTCAGTTTTTTACACTGTATTTTGCAACCTAAATTATTTAATTACTGAGCTATCACAACATGAATAAGGTAAAAATTGTATATGAGCACTATATTGAAGCCCTGAAAATTTCAAGTCTCTAGCTTTAATAGTTTAGAAGAAAATGTTCTTTATATATTTAAAAAAATGAATGCTAACTATGGGAGAGAGTTGACGGCTCACGGCCACATTTTAAATGGACGGGGAATATTTAAAACAAGTAATAAACACACTTAGAAACAATATATAGGCAAGATAATATACCATATTAAAGAGGAATCTTTCTAGTATTTTAATTGATAAAAAAATGAAAATGCATATTTTCATTACATCTGGCCTTCCGGGTCCCCTTAAAAGTTTCCTTTGCAACAACACATATGTGAAGAAGCTATTATTTATTAGTGAAAAGTCTAAACTATGAATGTGAAATGAGGATTCACTTAAACATCAGTTCTGTCGTAGGATTAAAATGAAGGCTAGAGGGAGCGAAATGATGTAGGCTATAACACAAAAGTGATTAAGACATCAAAAGAATCAGTGTGTGCTGTGAAACACATTTTCAATTCAAGAAGAGGGGATGAAATAAAAGGATTAAAGTTAGGAATTAAGTGTATGAAAGTTAAAAAAGTAAAGGGATGTTCATTTTAATAATAGCATTCAGCCAGACTCTGCAATATCATTACAATAAGGTCTAAGCATAATATGAATTGAAAAGAATTTCACACCAATAAACCAGTGGCGGTTTGTGCCGGGGGGAAGCTGAAGGGGCGATGAAGGGATTCATGATACCCACATTATCAGTGTATTGTCGCGCCTAGAGATCCTCTATTCCTTAAATTAACTCCACAAATATTTACACATTTGCAAATCAATTTTATTTATTTTACAACAACTCGCTGATTCTTAACAAATAATTCGCTGCTAATTAAATATCTTCCTTCAACATTTATTTAATCATCCTGTCCCTGACGGTTTTGACATGGAACATCTTGTTTTCACTCTTGAGTTTACTTCACTGCTATATTAAAACATTTTCAATTTTATAAAATAAATAAGACAACGACTAAAAGTAGAGGAATTAAACACAACAATATAGAAATACAGAACAAACTGGAAAGAACACTTGGCAAGGATGACTGAGAATAGAATACCAAAAGCAGCATACAGCTATTCACCATGAGGAAGAAGAAGTTTGGGAAGACCTAAGAAAAGATGGAAAGGGCAGCAATTTGGAGCCGAAAGAGGCTAGTAAATGAACCTAAACCGCGAAGAAGAAGAATTTTATAAAATATTCATTGTAATTCATTTTCACAATTCGCCAGTAGTACCTGATCATCTGTAATATATATATTTTGTACTGGTACTATTATAATACTATACATTTTTTATTATTGAGGGATTAAAAATTCGTGTAAGCAAATCGTTTTCGGAGACCTTTGAGATTCTCAATGGTTTAAAGCTAGGAGATGTACTATCTCTTCTACTATCAAATGTTGCTCTAGAGCATGCCTCCAAATCTTTTGAGGATGAAGAAGGTCTAGAACTCGGTTGTATTAGCAAGCTGTTAGTTTATGCTGATGATGTATCATTAGGCAATAGCGAGGATGTGAGAAGGGCGAACGCGTAGACTCTATTGAATAACACTAAGAAATTGGGTCTGAAAGTAAGTAGAAGAAAATACTAAATGTATGGTCACACATATGAATTCATTTTATTATGGAAGTGAACAGTAAATTACATAATGAGAGAAATTTTGAAGAAGTGGCTGAATTCAAATGCTAGGAATAATAATTGCAGATATGAATGAGATGCACAAATAAATTAAACATAGGCACAAATCTAGAAATGCATGCTATTATGCATTATAGAGACTCTTGTCGTCCGAACTTATCTCAAAATAACGTTAAACTGATAATATGTAAACATGTTATATTCTCCCAGTCATATTATATAGATACGAAACATGGACATTTACTTTGAGGAGGGAGAAGATTACAGTATTCGAGAATGAAGCTCTGATGAAAAAGTTTAGACCAAACAGAGATGAGCATATAGGCGAATGGAGAAGACTAAATAAGTTATAAGGAACTAGATATAATAAGAAGAGTTAAGTCTCGTAGACTGTGATGAACAGGACATATGGCATGAATGGGAAATGTAAGAGTAGCATGGTCACTTCTCGTAAGAAAACCAGGATTTAGTAGTCCAAGAATGAGGTGGGAGAATAATATTAGCAATGAATTGAGGGAAGTATATCATACAGAGGATGATTGGACAACTTTTGCTCAGGATTAGGATGTATGGAGAGCTTATGACTGCGCGGCCATATTCCTAGAGTTCCATAGGGTAAATAAGTTACTTAGTTAAGGGATTTCATAATTTTGATTCCTGAATTATGTTTTCTATATAAATAATAATGGCGAAAGTTGTATTTTTTATTCTTTTACTAATGTTAGTATGAAGCATGGACACTAAAAAGACAACATGAAAGCAGAATAACGACTTGTGAAATGAGATTCATGCGCAGAACAGCGGGTTACACCAGATGGGATCGGAAAAGGAACACCGATATCTTAAAAAGAATTGAAGATTACGCCAATTTTGGAATATATTAAACAGTACCAACTAAATTGGAAAACACCGTCTTGAAAGAATGAGATCAAATCGGATCCCCAAAGCTGTTTATAATTATATACCAAGAGGACGAAGATCTCTGGGCCGTCCTATGAAACGCTGGAGGGAAAATTTTCTATAGGATCGTAACAGGCCTTGGCCTAATACTTGGAAGGAAGAAAGAAGAAGAAGACTAATGTTAGAGTTTGCATATGAGATTATACGAATTATCAGAATCCACCACTGCTATAAGTAATAAAAATTGAATAGAATTTCACACCAATACCTCTCTCTTTAGTATAACTGCTAACTTCTTTTGTATGACGTGGCAAATGGTGAAGAGACACTACAATAGAGGGCATGGAACTGAATGCACTGTATATGCATTTTTTTCTGCTTGAGAAGAAACCGCAGGGGGTCCATACCTACATCAAGAGGGTGGAGAACTCATATTAACAGTGGCTGTCCCTTGGTGGCAACTAACCCCTCTCCATGTTCTCCCACTAACCATTCCTTTCCATTGGTTTCCGACAATGAGAGATTGTTTGTCGCTCTCCCCTGCCACCAGATGGAAGTCATATCGTTCTGTGGTGACAGTTGCAACCACTCCCTTCCACTTTTAAACATTTTTTTTTTTTTGGTCGATATTTTCAGTGTCCATCCTATCTTTCAGGTTGGACAGTTTCGTTTGGTGTGTGTTTTTTTTCAGGCTGCCATCTGTGTCCAACAAAGCTACCACTCCCCGGAAACATAGAGAGGGAAAATAAAGTTGATGAGGGCGTGTGTAAATTTGTGAGATATTTCACAGCCACTGATATCAGAGAGAGAATTCCTATTTAATGAAATAATCATATAACTATAAAACTAACACTAGATAGCTAACTAACAAAATCTTTGACACTATCGAATCCAAAGAACCCTGTCCGCCAAGTTTGTTTTAAATTAGCAAAAATCTGCAATGGATATTCAATAAATATGTTCTACAATTATTGAAGGGTCCACCACTGTGGTCTCGAGGTAGCGTGCTGCCTCGTCACGCAGCGGGCCCGGGTTCGATCCCCGGTCGGGACAGTTTTTTCTGGGTGAGGTTTTTATCGGGGGTTTTCCTCACCTGTAAGACAAATGTCAGGAAAACTTTAAGACCCAAACGGTCCCCGAAATCATATGACAATCGCAATCATCATCATTCGTATTCATCTTAGATTAAGCTTAGGATTAGGGACTCTCCTGGCGCACCACTGCCATCACCATCACCCATCATATCATTGGGGCAACGTAACCCCGCCTTCCCGGCGCCCCAACCTCAGAAGTGGGTTACAAGTACGCCATGCCAGGAGAGAACACCAGGAATATCGAAAGACAACCTGGGGCATTTGAGAAAACAAAACAATTATTGAAGGAAGAAGACAGAAGTTGTTTGGCCACGCATTCATGATCTTAGATGACAGGGTCCTAAGATATTTTTTTTTTGTTTTCAATGACATTTCGACATTTCTAGCATTCTTTCCTGGCATTGGAGTATTGTAACCCTCTTATGAGGTTGGGGCGCCTGGAAGGCGTTGTTACTCTGCTCCGATGATACGATGGGTAATGATGTGTTCAGGAGAGAGCTTCATCTTAAACTTATTCTAACGAGGTGAATGTAATTATGATAATGATGGTTTGATGATGTTCGGAGAACGTCTGGGCCTTATCATATCCTGATATTTGTCTTGCAGGTGAAGAAAATCACAAAAACCTCCAGGAAATTTATCTCGACTGGGGATCGAACCCGGGCCCACTGCCTGACAAAGCAGTACGCTATCTCGAGACCACAGCGATGGACTGATTTACAATTTTGAAGCAGAGGGCAACAGAAGAAAGGAGAGACCAAAAGAACAGCGGGTTCAAAGAGTGCATAGGATTAAGGTGTCGAGAGGATTAACAGAGAGTGGTGCTGAGAATAGGGGCGTATGGAGGTGTAAAATTTACAATGGGTTGTAGGAGATCTACTGTATTGTAGAGAAATTCCTAATAAAAAAAATAACTCGCAAGAACTGTAAAATAAGCTAACTCTTGATCAAGTCGAATTTATGGTCCAATTTTGTTAGTTTACGAAATGTGCTTTCCTTTTGTTAATCCCTTAAATTAAGAGAAATACAATTTATTATGCCAGCTTATTTAAATATCTCGAACTGTAGTCAAAATAAACCATTGAAAACAGTAAATCTTTGCCTATTGCTTTATCATTGTATATAATTGTTTATCACTGTCCGCATATACAAAACGATAGTTCGGCCAGTTATCGTATATGGGGCAGAAACTAGGGGCGATACCACAAAAAACTAAACAAATAATAAGCTCATTTGAAATGAAGATCTTAAGAACTATTTAAAACTATCTTAAAAACCATTGAAAATATACAACAACACAGAAATTAGGGACAAATGTCATATTCAAGACATAACCAAATTTATTACCAATGGACGGGAGAAGAACAAGAGGAAGACCAGCCAAGAGATGGATAGACAGTAGATGCACATCCAATACTTCTTCCTCCAAGGAGTGATTTTGGCAGTAAAGAGGATGAAATTCCTACAATTATGAAATGAAGAAGAAGAAGAAAAAGCTTATCATTGTATAATTTGACACAAATTTAACTAATATCGACTGATTCATTTTTCAACTTCTTTATTAAAGATATTAAGTAAATTAAGAAAATTGATTTTATAAAGATATATTGCCAATTTACGGGTTAATTGAATTGTTTGGCGTAGATATACATGACGAAACTAAAAATGGCGGCTGATAAGAGTGAATTTTTAATTTCAAGTTGCAGGTAAACCCCACTTCTAACATTCGTATTCCACTGATTTTTGGAGAATATTTTCCTCGTTTTTTTTTTCATAACATAGATGCTGTACTGAGCTTCGTTGTGAAAAATAAAAAAAAAATAGGTCAACTAAAGCGGCTTTTAATTTTCGTTTTAAGTGTAGATCTGCTCCTTCTCTACATGATATAATTTTGCTGGTTCTGCTTCTTCTTTTTCTTAATCATAATTTGTAGGATTTGCATCCTGTTTATTTCCAAAATTACTCCTCGGAGGAAGACGTATTGGATGTGTATTCACTGTCTATCCATCTCTTTGATTTTACTTCCTCAATTGATTGCCATATTTCGAGTTTTGTTCCGAAAAAAACAGGTCGCTAAATAGTTCTAAGACAAATGCATTTTCCTGTTTCATGGCCACTTTTGGTGTCTACTAGATAGGATCAATGAAGATTTGTAAAAACAATTAAAATAATATTTTCATGAGAACAACCTCAATAGCTTCATTCCTTCGAAATTCTCTAAAAGTGTTACGGGCTTATTTCGCAACCAATAAAATCGGGTCATGAATTCAACTCATGCATGAAATAGTACAGTACAGGCCTAGGCGATGCCATACAGAATTGTCAAGTTGTTTTAAGTGAACATTTTAAAATTGACGATATTTTATTAGATATTTAACTTTGACTATCAGGTTGTGATATCTGAGACAGAAGACGGCTTACAACGGGCAATTTACAAATTAAGTAAAATATATGAAACACACAACTTGTAAATATCTACTCTAAAAACAAAATATTTAGCTTTTCGAGGGTATGAGCCACTATGAGTAAAAATCCAATTAGAAAATAAAATGACAGAAAAAGTGAGCAATTTTAATTACCTGGTATACAATGTATCATATAGAAAAAATTGAAGACTATGAAAACAAAACAAATAAATAAATTTAATCATATATTATTTAATTAAACACAAATAAAACTTAGAGTTTTATGTGATTTTCATATTTATTAAAATATAATTTAGTTACAGCTGTTTCGGTACTTTGTACCTTCTACAGACATGATAACAAATTAATGAATTTTGTTATTATAGTACATAACAACTGTAACTATGCAACAATATATATATATATATATATATATATATCACGAAGTGAACTAAATATATTCAAACTATATATATATATATATATATATATATATATATATATATATATATTGTAATCTCTATTAACCGTACAGGCCACATGGCCTAAAACGAATTTGTTCATGATGATGATGATGTAATCTTTATTATAAATTTAAAAGTGGCGATTCATTCAAAGCTAGCTGGGAATTTAACAGTTTATTGTCACTTTTCAATGTATTTATTTCTACAACTTCTAAATGGTCCAACTTCTTTCTTTTGTCACAAAATTTGATTATATATCTGGCACCATAAAACGAAGTCTCAAAGGAACTAGAAAGAAGACACTTTTAAAATTTCATAAAACAATGGCGGTTACAACACTACTGTATTGATCGGAATACTGGGCCTTAACCAAAAAACCAGGAACGAAGAATAGAAACGTTAGAAATGAGGTTTCTGAGGAGTGTGGCTGGCTATACAATAACCAATCGAAAACTAAATGAAAATATACGAAGTGAACTAAATATATTCAAACCATTAGATAGAATGGCACAATACAGAGATGAATAGATGGTCCACATCAATAGAATGGATAAAAATAGAATTCCGAAACAGATTCTTACAAACCACTAGGACGAAGAAATGTAGGAAGACCCAGTAAAAGATGGATAGACCAATTCTAGCATGAGATCGGAACAGACCTTAAGGTATAATCCTTGATACTGATAATGATGATGATGATGATAGGCAGTTATTTTGTGACACTTTTTAATATCCTAAAGACAATTTCTAAAAATACACATAATCAAACAATCAATTTTCCTCGGTCTCAATACTTTCAATATACGAATGGGTTAAAGGACGTTATGCAGTATCTACAGAAGCCGGAGCCAGGTTCAGAGATGCGTTGTTGTAAATCCTGTACAACTAGCTGGATAAACCTGAAAATTTGCATACTAAATCTTAATGTTCTGCGCTTTGATTTGATATGAGTGACGTTAATATAAAGTGTTAAAGCATGTATATATCCCACACGTCACGCCAGGGACGCGGGTCTGTAGTGGGAATTTCTTAACAAAGCTAATTTATTTACGCTATTTTACCTGTAGATGTCAATGAGTGACATGTGAATAACACATCACCTCAATGGGATATCTAGTAGGAAACCAAGGTACTACTAAGAGACCCTTTTATTCAGGCTTGCGGTTATTTTACGAGCCAGAAATTTTTCAGACTTGAGATACGGCTTAAAGTTCCTCATGGACAAGTTCCACCTTGGATTTTTGCAACCTAAAAAAATCCGTCGATCCCAGCCGGATTTGAACCCGCGACCCTCGGAACCAGAGGAAAGGAACATAAGCACTAGTCCAGAATACATACACAGTGTTCTGCCCAAGAGCAGGTCTTTCTCTGCAAACTCAGCATTCTCCACTTTTTCCTTAAGCCAGCTTTTTACTGGGGATATATATATATATATATATATATATATACGCTGTAGCGTAGTGGTTAAGGCAGTGCGCTACAAACCGGAAGGTCGAGGGTTTAAGTCCCGGTGGGGCCAGGATTTTTAAACTGCCCCAAACCATCTAGTGGCACCATGGCTCTGGAGTCGACTCATCCTCTAACAGAAACGAGTACCAGACGCTTGTTCTGGAGGTCAAGGCGGCCGTCACGCAGGGCTGACAACCCAGCTGACACCAGGTAGCCGATTGTCTAGAAACAGTGGGAGCCTTAACCTTCTACTACTCCAAGGTTTCCTATGACCTGTAGTGGAATCAATTTACTTATATATATATATATATATATATATAGGTGTGGTAGCTTCCCGTTTCTTTCCACACCCCACTCTCTCTTTTGCATCTTAAAATCTTAAAAGATCTTAAGAAGGTCTCGAGGGGCCCCAACTTGGAGGTGCGGAGAGTGGATTTGGCTAAGTTAGACCCTACGAACTTCACAGAAATTCACCCCAGAGGTTAAATATCAGTTCCATCAGGGTTTTTGACCACATCAAAGATCCGGAAATCCCAATTAGCCTATGATGCCCCCAGCTCAGAATAAAGTAAGTATTTTCAAGTCGATAAAGAGTAATGTGGCTGCATCATATAGTAGGAATGCAAGATAAATAGTGGCGGAATGGAGCGAGGAAGATAGAGCGAACTACCAAGGATGAGATGGACGGAAAGGTTGAGAACGACATTGCCTGTTTGAGAATGAAGAAATGGTTAATGAAAACTCTGGACAGATGAGCATGGAAGACTGTTGCGAGGGAAGTCAAGATTCGCATCGGGCCATCGTGCTATCGAGAAGAAGAAAAACTAGCGTTTACATTCAAATTAAGTGCTACATACACGCATTTTTCCTGAAAAACATAGCAAAACTTTGAATAACAAGGGAGTGTAAAACGAGACGCTTGTTTGTGTGATGTAATAAATGAGAAGGGAGAAGATGACGTAAAATGCGAAAGATGCATCTGCCCTCCTCCCATGTGGGTGCAAGCCCCTATTATGGCTCATCCCAATGCGGAGGAAACTGAATTGACTTTGCGTGTCTCCCTCACCCTTAACCGCCAATATATTTCTGACATTTGCACAAGAGCTCAGATCAATTTGGGATGTTGTGACCCGACATTGTTGTACAATCTCTAGGGCGTTCCTTCTCCCTGTTCTAACGCCCGCATTATATTGCCATATGGGGCGACTTCTGCCTATACAAATGGCACCCGGAGATTCTTAGTCAAGGATATGAATTTATTGTATTCTATGCTTAGGTTAGGACATCAAACAAACGAGACAATTAAAAAAAGTCGTCACAACTCCTTTCAAAACACGCTAAATGAAACATACAAATGGTTGAAGTCAAAAAGTCTGTTTTTGTGATTAGTGAGTATTAAAGGTATATGTGAATTAAAAAATCAGTGAATATCGTACAAATCAAAATTTGGTTTATTGTAAAAAGAACATATTTTTTCACTTATTCGATGTGAATTTGAAGACGTGGAATAAACACTTGAAGTTATAATAATGTTTTAAATAAAAAAAAAAATAATAATAATAATAATAATAATAATAGCTTTATTTTACCTGGCAGAGTTAAGGCCTTAAGGCCTTGTCTACCACTCAACCAGGTTTAAAAAAAAAAAAATATGGACTTGCTTCAGTTTTCTACTGAAATTAATTATTACACAAAATTTAAATACTTTTCTTCTTGTATCTTGTAAGCCCATGTTTCCCTTAACCGAGATTTAGGCGCTCTCCCCCTACAGGGAAGAATTTGAACCATACTAATTTAGTTACACTTGTTTTCGTATTGATGTCATTTGAGTGGTCCGTGGTCAGCGTTCCGCCTCATACTGACATCTAGGAAACCAGGGTGGTACTAGGACGGGAAATTTCGTTAGTTTGCTTAGAGGCATTTTCATTCAGGCTTAAGGATCTTTTACGAGTCTGAAAATCTTCAGACTCGGGACCCACGGGTTAACGTCCCTCCCGGAGGACTCGCTCCTTGGATGATTCCATCATAAAAAATCCATCGACCCCGGCCGGGTTTGAACCCGCGGCCCTACGGGCACAGAGGTAAGGAGCATAACCACTAGTCGATCTAAAAATAAAAGTTATTGTTTTCATGACCATTTCTCAAATTATCTTATTTTCTTTTATTTCCTTACACATTAAAACATAAAACAATTCGGTTATTGTCATGAACTTCTACATCGTTTTGCGTAAGCTGTGATTGACGGGTGTTTTAAATGATGGGAAAACACTTAAAGAAGGATGGGAGGAATGAAATACAGCAAATCCAACAAATACTTCTTATCATAAGTAATGCCACGACTGATTTCCAAATTATCGGTAAATTCAAGACTCACGAAGTGAGGAGTGAATTTATCTAGAGAATTTGGAAATCAAGAGTGGCATTTGTTAGGACTATTTAACGAATAAAATTAAGCTGTTTACTCACAAATCATTATTTAAATATTGTTATTTTAAAATATTTATATATTTTATGTAAACGGCGATGTTTGAAAACAAATGAGAAACGATTGGTACGCTTAATTTGCTTCTTTTGTTCGTCACTGCAACCAGATGATATTATTTATTGCCAAAGGGACGCAATATTGTAAGAATGCACTCTAGTGGAGAAAAAATGAAACACATCAAACTGTATATTAATTCATTTCTGATGTCCTATGATGTAAATATGACAATTATATTTTTCTGGGAAAAAATACATTTAAGAAAGTGCAAACAGTGGTTTATTTTTTTTGTGGTATAATCAATTGCTATAAATGTTTTTATATTAACTCCCGCATGCGGTATGTGTTGACATTCATGCACTATATATACAATCCGGTAGCCGTATTTTTTAGTGAATCAGTCACTGCAAAATAATGCTATGACCCATTCAGAATGTTAAAAAGTAGGTGCTTTCTTTATTATGATAAACTTTATTTGGAAAATTCTAGGCGAAACACGACTGTGATTGGTTGTAAATAAAAAATAATTGAAATGCGATTAGTCATTGACTTCCATTTGGGGCATGAGTTAAATAGTCCAAATTAATTTCATAGAATGTATGTCCGGATAAAGACTGATTTTTATTTGAGTGAAAATATACTTATTTTTGCATACCTCAGGCATCGCATTTCCAGTCAATTAACATTTTGGCCATTAACAGTTTTCTATCGATTTACAACAGCTTCTTCCAATTTCTTGGTTGGCAAGAAGTCACTATGTTCCATTTAAACTGCTTTGAAGGGATGCTTCCTCTCCGATTCCTTCACAACACCTTGTGAATAAATATGTGCAACTGTCCCTACTCTTTACTTCTATCAAGTCTAAATCTGTGTCATTAGGTTGGTAGGAATATCCTGACACTAAAAATGTATCGTGTATAACTTCAATATAGATACCAGGGGTTTGTAGTAGGTTCTTCAATGCATGAGCCATTTTTATATTCCGATTCTGGCCAATGCAGCTGTCAGAATACAAGATCACATGCTTACAATGTTTTGAATGTTCTTTTAGATGTTTCACTAGGCAAGATGAAATGTCCTGTGATCCTCTTCCCCATTCAGTTTCATTCCAAATGTATATCTTCTTCTCCTTCTTCTACTACAAGGTTTAGGCTATGCAGCCTGTTCCGGCGAAGTTAAAAGTGGAGTCCATCTTCTACGTGATCGGCCAACATCTCTTGTTCCTCTGGGATTATAGAGGAAGGTTCTTTTTGGTATTCTTTCGTTCTTCATTCTCATTAAGTGTTCTGTCCATTTCTTATTATTTTCGCTGATTTTATCTTTAATTTTATATATATTTAATTCTTCTCGTATAGTTTCATTCCTTATTCTATCCGCTCTTGTGCATTCTTTCACATTACGTAAAAACAGCATTTCCGCAGTCTGTATCCTGCTTTTATCCCTTGATTTCATTATCCAATTTTCACTTCCATACAACAACAAAGGAACAGCCATTGTTTTATGTAATTTAAGTTTCGTTTCTTTCCTTGTTTTCCGACCTAAGGTCATTTTTATGGTTCCACAAATAGCCTGAAATTTATTTACTTTATTTTCTACATCTTTATTTTCTCTATAAGTTATATCACATCCTAAATATTGGAAATGTGATACTTGTTCTATTATTTTGTTATCCAGTACAATTTTTGATCTAATTCCATATTTACCAATAAATGCCATTACGTTTGACTTATTTATTGATATTTTACAATTACATCTATTGGCTATTAATTTAAATTTATATGCTAACATTTAGAGCTCATTTTCAGATTCTGCTAAAAGTACAACATCGTCAGCGAATAATAAAGCATTTATTTTATCTTTATTATCAATTAATATTCCCTCATTAGTTAAAACCTTCTTCCAAATGTATATAAAACCATTATTTCCATTGAATGGATGTACTCCTAACATGTTATATTACCTTCATTTTCTTCTGAAGTCTCTTTTCCATCCATAGTAATTATGAACTCGTATAGTAGAACATCAAGAAGATGGAGTGTGGACTTGCTTCACTTGTTTTCTGAATTAATAAACATCTGATTCAGTGGTCATGTAAAGTGCTACCAACTGAAGACGTACAACTCAACTATGGACTTCATTCACTAGTCTTCTGAAAAAGTATTATATTGAAGAGTATAACAAGACTCAAATCTATTTATTTTTTTTTTTGGACTTACACCACTTGGATTTTGAGTGCCTCATATTAAACTGTTATTCACCCAGTTATAATACATGGATATGAATTATGGACTCTTACTATAAGGGAGGAAAGGACAATATGAATGTTTGTGAATACATTTACTAGGAAAATTATTAGACTAAAGAGAATTGAACAGACAGGTGAATAGAGAAGACTATATAACAGTGAGCTAAGTGATCTATATAGGAAACCAGATATAATGAGAACAGTTAAGTCTCGTAGACAACGGTGGGCAGGGCATGTGACACGAATACGGATTGAAATAGGTGCATGGAAGTTTCTTGTAGGAAAACTAGAGGGAAAGCGTCCAGTTGGTAGACCAAGAATGAGATGGGAGAATAATATTAACCATGATTTGAGGGATAAAAGCGGATGATTGGTAAACGTTAGCTCAGGATAGGGATGTATGAAGAGGTAATGTCCGCGCAACCATGAACCTGCGGGTTCGATAGTGCCAGTGAGTTGGTTAGTTAGCTAGATATATATTTCGCAACAGAATATTTGTTTTGATTTCTAATGATGTAGAAATTATGACAATGATTTCACATTGAAAACTTGCACAGAAAAAAAATCTTCTAGTCACAGTTTGGGTAGAGAATTGGAACAGATCCTCTTACTTCACATCCCAGAACAGAGAATGTCCTATTATTCTAATTCCTACAAGATTATTCTATCTACTTCTAGACTCTGAAATACCTATCTACAATAAATCAGGGACTGGCCGGATATTAGATTCCTTAAAAAAATAAAAAATCCTTTAATTTTATAATTGGCCTTTCGATAATTTAATTGATGTTTTCTGATTTTTTTCTCTAATTGTATTGATATGATTCATCATAATTTTAATTTAATTTGTATAAATATTTTCTTATAGGCCTAATTGAATTGGTCATTGCTGTAAGACTGTTTCCCTAATACAGCTATTTGTAAAGGTCACTGCTGGAAGGCCCTCTTCTAGAGTAAAAGGGAATTTAGCATAAAGCTAAAAAAGTGAAATGCTCAAATGTCGTATTCGCACGTGAGACTTCTGACTGACTTTTTTTTTTACTTGGGTGGTTTACCAGCCCAACCGCAAAATTAATAAGGATATGTATTTGAATATTTTAATGTATGCAGACGATCTGGAAATTATTCAGAAGTCA
Organism: Diploptera punctata; assembly: GCA_030220185.1. Lineage (NCBI taxonomy): Eukaryota > Metazoa > Arthropoda > Insecta > Blattodea > Blaberidae > Diploptera > Diploptera punctata. The sequence goes on from JASPKZ010007817.1 coordinate 5,336,381, forward strand.
GAGGATGATTTACAAAGAGCCATTTACATGTTGAATCAATTAGGACTCTATTATAATCTCAAAATTTCAACTCCAAAAACTAAAAGTATAGCTTTTCAGGGCAACATCAGAACAAATATAGTGATCAATAATGAAATAATAGAACAGGTAGCACACTTTAACTATCTTGGTTCAGATATAACATATAGCTATGATTGGGATATACATAATAAATTAAACCGATATCAAATTATGTGTGGCACCATAAGAACCATCCGAAAGACTCGAACAGAAACTCAGCTCAGGTTTTATAAAATTATGGCTGTTCCTGTTCTTTTATATGGATCTGAATCTTGGGTACTTACAAAAAAATATTTCTCACATTTTGAAGCCATTGAAATGAAATTTTTAAGATCCGTAAAAGATGTATATGCATGGATAGATTACACAATGAATCAATATGAAATGAACTGGTAATATTTTCCATAGTTGATAAACTAGAAGAGCACAAATACCAATGGAAAGAACATTTAGACAGAATGGACAATACAAGATTACCCAAAAAGATCAACACCTACAAACCACATGGAAAAGGATATTTGGGACGGCAAGGAAACGATGGACATGAGACCGGAACAGGTCGCATTGTCCTAATCCTGGAAAGAAAGAAGAAGAAGAAGCTCAACTGTCGCTCTGTATGAAGGCTGGAGGTCATTTAACCTTCCGTCGGGCGCATCTGATCTTAGAGGCACAGGTTGTCAAATTTGTCCCATTTCCACCGTCATCAGACGAACCGAGTAGCTGTTTCTTTTTGCCTGCTATAAACAACCGCCCCACTCAGTTTGCCCTCAACCGTTACCACGGCGGGTTATAAATATTTTGTTCAGAGAAGCTCATTGTGCCCGAAGTCGTTACATTATTATTCCGATTGAGGATCTTTCCACTTTTCAGCGGTTGCCCTTTTACCAGCCGGCTGCTGGCCCTTCACATCCACATGTGTCAATCACAGAGGTAGATGATCAACAGCCAGTGTAGGGGTGACATGTGGTTAGCATGTCGAGTCCCCCAGCCGTTATAGCTGGTTCCTCAACCTGGAGCCGCTACTTATTGTAGCTACCCAATTGCCTCACGATGCTGGGTGGGCACCGGTCCCATACTGGCCGAAACACCATGAGAAAATTTCTTCCCCCATGGAGACTCGAACCAGCGCAAGTCCCGTAGCTCTGCGTCAAGGCTTCCTACTTTAACCGCTCGGCTACGGCGCGGGACTTTTTACATTATTAAAGATGTGTATTTTGAAAATATTTGCAAAAAGAAAATTATTTGTTTATCTTACTTAGACTAAATAATGTTATATTCTTGAATAATTTTGCTAAAAACATAGGCTAAATGTTGATAATGTGAACTATTTTCAAGTATATTTGAAATGAACCTAACTTGTTCTTACTTTTATGTCATGTGGTTTGAAGGCTTGTCACAAATTTGTTTAATCAAAATTATGTCCAATAAAAAGATTTCTAGCAGCAAATTTTGAATGCTTTGCTCTTTCGATATCCCTAACAATAACATTTCTTCGACTTCCCAATGTTCAGTTTGGCAAACAGTGTGTTAAATAATTTTTTTTAAGCATGTGCTGATTAGGCACAATGCGCCCGACCTCGAAGGTCAGAATATTGCGCCCGACGAAAGGTTAAGTACAGAATATGTAAGGATGTTGAATCTGCAGTTAACTGATTTTTGAAAAAATGGAGTAAGGGTATTTAAGTAATGGCAAATTTTTGTCGGTACCGTTGTGGACTAGTGGTTATGCTCTTTGCCTCTGGTCCCAAGGGTCGCGGTTTCAAACCCGGCCGGGATCAATGGATTTTTTTAGGACGGAAAAATCCAAGGAGCAAGTCCTCCGGGAGGGACTTTAAGCCGTGGGTCCCGAGTCTGAAGATTTTCAGGTTCGTAAAAAATCCTTAAGCCTGAATGAAAAGGCCTCTAAGCAAAATTTACCGAATTTCCCCGTCCTAGTACTACCTTGGTTTCCTAGATGTCAGTATGAGGCGGAACGCTAACCACGTACCACTCAAAATGACATCTATACGAAAACAAGTGTAACTAAATTAGTATGATTGAAATACTTCCCTGTAGGGGAAGAGCGCCTAAATCTCTGTAAAGGGAAAACATAGGCTTACAATACAAAAAAAATTCATTGTTATATGTTATGATCTTGTGTAAATATTTTCTGTATTTAATTATTAAAACTTTAACATTAAAATATTTAAATAAAAATTATTATTATTATTATTATTATTATTATTATTATTATTATTATTATTATTATTATTATTATTATTATTAGTATTAATAGTCTACTCTTGTAATTTTCCGCATCACTAGGTGGACTCAATAAATATATGTGAACGTATTTAAAAAATATTTTCATTGGAACAGCATAAATAGCTCAATTCATATGGAATTCGATAAAATGTACAAAAAGCTAGGCCTATAAGATTTGAGGCATCATAAATACACAGCAATACGTGGAGATCTTGCACAAATTCCTAACGTGTGTGTGGAGGATATTTGTTACAAATTGGGTAACCTACAAGTATGCGAAGGAATGGAACATTGGCAGTACGATTGCATTGGTTACACATATTAATGGAATACCTACTCGAATACAGAAACAAGCCCTTTCAGATACGTTTCGAAGAATGTCTCTCGCACCCATGTACGTAGTATTTCTGCAGACTCGAGAATTTATACGCTACTTGGCCAGTACTGCGATATGAGCAGCATCTACTGCATGGCTATTTAGTATTTATTTCCCCCAGTGGTGCTATTCGATGCTATCAAGATGGAGGATGAGAGGAAATGAGGAGAGAGAGGGTGGCTCTTCGTTGCAAAGATGCTATCGTTCCTATGCTCTTTTCGTACCAATGTCTACTGTCCATTCCAAATGCATTAGATATAGAATTCTCTTTTCTTTTTTTAACAAATAACTTCATTTTATACAGACAAGCAAAAAATATCTGTTTATATGAGATGGAACTGCTGGCGTTTTGAGGTTATTAAATTGTATTGCCAACAAAACGTAGCAGTTGAGCTCTACGACTGGGCATTTTGTGAAAATTGATGGCCGACGTTCATAAAAGACAGCATTTATAGTGCACTATTCAGCTAGTTCCATGACTCAAAAAAAAAAAAGATGAAAAACTCAGTGTAAAAATGCATTATGTCACCTACACACAGTAGCTACTACCACATGTTTTGTTTGTCACTACCCTTTATCATTTCAAAAAAATAAATTTAAATTTATCAAAAAAGTAAACTTTTATTTTTATCATTAATGAATTACTACTCTCTTAGACTGAGATAGATAGGGCATGTGGCACAAATGGGGAATGAAAGAGGGGCATGGAATCTCTGCAACAGAACCAGAAGGAAAGGGAAGCAAATAATGAGATTGGAGAATAACATTAATCATGATTTGAGACAAGTAGATTATACAGGAGATGATTAGAAAACATTAGTTCAGGATAGGATTGTATAGAGAGCTTATGTCCATGCGGCCATGAACCTACGGGTTCGATAATGCTAGTGAGTTATTATACGCCTAAATTATGTCTGCACGACTAAATGGGAAGTGTGTTAACGCTAGTGTGCCCAAACACTTCTCTCTATGGAAGGGAGAATCCCTAAACACTCATGAAACATTGTTACAGGGTTGTGAAATTGGTCATTTTCTCGACTACTGCTGAAGGTTTCAGATCATTTAAAACATGTGATTGTCATTTCTCTATTTACAGCCTCACAACACAATATGGGGGCGGGAATTGACAATATGTAATCAGGAAAGCAAGGGATGGACAGCGCATTCCTCAGTATAACATGGCTGCCGGATTATTCCTTTGGTCAACGACCACTGCAGTTGTAGGATCATTTAAAAAACAGTATTTGCAGCGTTCCCTCCCTGTTAAATAACACAATGCAGGGGACAGGAGGTATCAACATAATGAGTGAAGGAAGAGAATCGATAGGACATTCCCAGCATAATTTCCATGCATACTACTTAAGGGGGGTGACGGGTGAAATTTCTATTTTCTACAGTTCTTAAGCTATATACTTGATTTTCTGTACACGCTTTCATGCCATAATAGGTAATATTATATTAATGTTTCATCCTTCTAGGCATTGAAGAAAATCCATTTAAAAATTTGCATATTAAAATTTTTAATAAGTCCCATAATTTTTAGTAAAATTTTTGAATTGTTTTCTACACCTCTAGTGACATATTTAGAACAACAATATGCATTAACTTTTGTATATCATTATAATAAAAGAAGACAAACATTTATACATCCTCTGCATATGAAAATGTTTGTTTTTTAAAATTACTACACATATTTTATTTTTTATTTAAAAAACGATCAATGTTTTTTTTAAATCCATGCATAGAATTATTAGCCATAGTATGTGGGACATGCAGTTGAAATGTTGTGCTTCTATCATTACATTTCTCAATGCTATTTTGATTTGAATGTATTGAAATGCAATGAAAATAAAAGTGTGGAAAAGCCAATTTGAAAGTTTGCATGCAGTTAAGTTAGAATGTAGCACACATGACCTTCTACAGACATTAGGGAGACTTACAAGTGCCATAGGACACTGAAACGTCGCCAACTTGTACTTTAAGGTACGTAGTATTTTAATACAAGAAACAAAAAATGGTAAATGTCGAAAATTTCACCCATCACTCCCCTGTAGGGGGAGAAATAGTTAGTTAATAAGTTACTACTCTTTCATTTTAATCTATTTGATGTTTGTTTAACTGATGTATTGTACACTGAGCACAGAAATATAAACAATTGGGACATGCCGTAGCATAGTGGTTAAGGTAAAGGAAGATCGAGGTTCGAGTACTGGTGGGTCAGAATTATTAAAATGACCCAAACCTTCTGGCGGCACTATGACCCTTAGGTCGACACAGCCTCTAACGGAAATGAGTACAAGATGTTTGTTCTGGAGGTAAAGGCGGCCATCACGCAGGGCTGATAACCCTGCTGAAATCAAGTGCCGATTGTCTAGAAAAAGTGGGAGCCTTAACCTCCTACTACCTCAAGGGCGTCCTGAGGCTTGTAGTGGGGTCACTTTTAATATAAACCATTAATCAGCGTAAAAGTTAAAACATAACAGTCATATCTGAGATCTCAGTCGTTCTCAATCAGGTAAAATGATGTAATAGTATATTACGATGCGAGATTGGGAAGTGGTTTTTACAAAATTGAGGAAAATTTAAAAAAACCGAGCGATATTCACAAACGTGCGTTATACATTATTTTTTGCGCGATTGTGTTTTCAAAATAATAAATAATAGTAAAATAATAATATATTTGTTGGAAATATTTGCTTTCATTTGACTAACGTTAACAGTGTGGGCGATGTTTATTAGTTGAAACAACAGGAGGCCTTGAGACCGATCCGATTGAGGGTCTTTCCACTTTTCAGCGGTTGCCCTTTTACCAGCCGGCTGCTAGCCCTTCACATCCACATGTGTCAATCACAGAGGTAGATGATCAACAGCCAGTGTAGGGGTGACATGTGGTTAGCATGTCGAGTCCCCCAGCCGTTATAGCTGATTGCTACCCAATTGCCTCACGATGCTGGGTGGGCACCGGTCCCATACTGGCCGAAATATCATGAGAAAATGTCTTCCCCCATGGAGACTCGAACCAGCGCAAGTCCCGTAGCTCTGCGCCAAGGCTTCCTACCTTAACCGCTCGGCTACGGCGAGACCAATTATTGATAATATGGCCTCACGTTTGTATTTATTGTTTTATATTGTACTGCAGGTTAATCAAGAACAGACCAATAAAAGGAATTCTGAGATTCTCAAAGAATTACAAACAGAATCAGTCACGGAATATGTACAAAAATACAGAAACAACTGGAAATCTCACGTAAGAAGAATGAGCAGAACAAGAATACCACGTCAAATATTAAATTACCAGCCACCAGGCAAGAGATCTTTGGGCAGACCCTTCAAAAGTTGGATTGAGACCGTAACAGGCCACTAGGTCGGTCACATGAAAGGAAGAAGAAGATAGTTCAGTTCATTTAAAATGCAGTGATTTGTTTCGTATAATGTATATTAACACCACCTTTTGGATATTTTTTGTATAATTATACATTGTACGTAATATACATAGAGGGCAGTAGATTTATTTCCCGTACGTTGGTGTAAATGTAATATTACAGAATAGTTATTTAGGTTGGCAATCCCGAAATGTGGGAAGTTGAACTTTCAATCATGGTCGCAATTGCTGTAAGTATGACAAAACGCACTATCGCGCAAAAAATATTTCGAAGGCTTTTGGAAAAAAAATGTATGTTCCAACTTATGTTTGTAAAACGATACTCTAGTCTGAAGATGGAACATATGTTCTTAGGAAACGCCTTGAAACTACTTTAGAACATTTTTACCTATAGTGTTTTCATGTCTAGAAAATAGTATTGCTCTTATGGAAAAGCTGTTATCACTTGACACCGCAGACTAAGTGACAGAGACAGAAATATATCTCCCTCTTCTCCTCCTAGCATAAATACAGCATAAACATACTCTTATGGCACAATTACCTACATTACTTCTAATAAATCTAATTCGTGATCGTTCTAATGTGGTTACTAAAGAACAATTGACATTTGGAATTGTGATTATAGAAACGCAAGTAGCTTCAGAACATTCTAAACCACACGTTAGATATCACTGAAAAATCAAGTTTCGTTAAAAGGTTCAGTGGCATCTCATCTATCCGCTGATACAATAATTGTGTTCACTTCCCTAATTTTATTAAATAATTATATGATAATTATAAGTTCAATGTTGGTATTTTTTCTTAAATCGGGTACACATTTTCTTAGCAAAGATATGTGTGAAAATAACTTAATTATTTATTTCAAATGAAATATCTAATAAATTAATTTCACATAAAATGACACGTTTACTACAATGAATAGCCCCACAAGAGCAATGCTATTTTCTGGACGTGAAAACACCTATATTTGAGGACGACTGAAATCTCAGATACGAATTTTATAGGCCTATTATAACTATTATATAGTGACCTCAACGGTGTTTCGTAATGCATTTTAGAAGTATTGACTTTTCATAAATGGCGGCTCGCGACATAAATAATTAGTGAAGGTACTTTTCTAAACTTCCTTTTCCGCAAGAAAAATGTCCATATAAATAATTTATAGTAAACCAAGCGGCTCTGTCCGCTGGAGACATTTATTCGTATGTCATGTTATAGTTTTTTTATAACTAACCAACTCACTGGTATTATCGAAAGGGTAGATTCACGACCGCGCGGACATAAGCTCTACACACATCCCTATCCGTAATGTATTGTTTCACAATCATCCCCTGTATAATGCACTTTCCTCAAATCATATTTAATGTTATTTTATAACCTCATTTTTGGTCTACTGACTAGGAATTTTCCCTCTGGTTTTCCAACAAGAAGCCTACATACATCTCTTTCGTTCCCCATTCGTGTCACATGTCCTGTCCATTGCAGTCTACGCGACTTAACTGTTCTTTTTATATCTGGTATCTATAAAGATCACATAGCTCACTGTTATGTAGTATTCTCCATTCGCCTGACTGCCCATCTCTTTGGTCCAAAAAGTTTCCTGACAACATTATTCTAAAATAAAATATTTTCTCCTCCCTTAAAGTAAGAGTCCATGTTTCGCATCCGTGTAATATAACTGATAGAATAACAGATTTATATATTTTAAGTTTAATTTTTTTTTTAGAAGTTGGAACCACAAGAATTTCCAGAATTAAGCATATGTCTAATCTCTTTGTTCACCTTATTCCTTTTATTTTGTAATTATTGTTCCTAGGTATTTGAATCCAACCAACAATTAGTTACACAGATATTAAAATAAAACATTATGGAATATTCACCTGAAAGGTCCGGCTCCTCAACTTAATTAACTATTTAATTATAGCGCTTTCGAGACTTGTCCCATCATCGGCAGGATTGTATTTTAATTTTGAATAATACCTCAACGGAACGCATCATGAATCTTATAAAAGTTGAACACAGATATTACTGTATATAATTTGTTTAATGATTAGACAATCTCTGAGAAGCCACTGATAAATGTTGACAGGCCCCTAATTATTCGGGGAACACTTCTAACTAGTAAATTGACTGATATTCCTCCATTTCGCCCTTATATTTCGAAACAAAAGAACAATCATAAAAACGTTAAATACCTCAGTCTCCTCTACAAGATCTAGACATTTGTAATGGAAATTTCTGAACACTCTATATATATTATTGTCCACCGCTGTGGTCTCGAGGTAGCGTGCTGCCTTGTCACGCAGCGGGCCCGGGTTCGATCCCCGGTCGGGGCAGTTTTCTGGGTGAGGTTTTTCCTCACCTGTAAGACAAATGTCAGGAAAACTTTAAGGCCCAAACAGTCCCCGAAATCATATGGCCATCATCCTTATCATTATCATCCTTATCATTATCATCCTTACCATTAACATTATCATCATCATCGTTCACCGGTGTGGAAAGCAACGGGAAGCTACCACACCTACACAATTCCCTAGTAAAGCTGCAAGCATAGCATGAAAATGCTATGATTGCAGTGAAGGACCTGCCTTCGGGCAGAATTACTATGGATGGATATATATTATTCCTACGAGTTACTGGTAAACCCAGAAAACTGGATAAAATTGGGTAGATTTCTGGACAAAACGCAGAAAATAAGAACAACACTTATTCAGGAATAAATAAATATGTTAACAAATTGCAATACCATTAATTCTTAATAATTGTACATAACTAAGTTAATGTATAATGTAATTGTATTGATATCTAATTGTAATATTACTGTTTTTTTTTGTGTTTAAACATCAACTTATTGTAACGGACTGTCAACAGCACGTACGGCTTACTGCGATCCATATTTGTAAATAATATTGTATGTATCTTACTTTTAGTTTAATAAAGCCCTTATGTATGTGTATATATGTTATATTGTAAATTTTCACGGAGTTTTCCGCGTCATGGATTCTAGGTCGGCCTTTGGCCACTGATTCCGATGTTTCGATATGATCCCACATGCTATTATCAAGGAATGATATATATATATTCATCATCATCATAATCATCATGAACAAATTCGTCTTAGGCCATGTGGCCTGTACGGTAAACCTAGCGAAGATGGTCTTGATCTTTCCACCGATGGTTTGGTCTTCCTTGGTCCCTATGTCCAGTTGGGATATATTGGAATGCCAATTTTGGAAAAAAAAATAAAATATATATAAGTAAAGTGATCCCACTACAGGCCTCAGGAGGCCCTTGGGGTAGTAGGAGGTTAAGGCTCCCACTTTTTCTTGACAATCGGCACTTTATGTCAGCCGGGTTGTCAGCCCTGCGTGACGGCCGCCTTTACCCCAGAACAAGCGTCTGGTACTCATTTCAGTTAGAGGCTGAGTCGACCCCAGGGCCATAGTGCCGCCAGAAGGTTTGGGTCAGTTTAAAAATCCTGACCCCCACCGGGACTCGAACCCTCGACTTTCCGGCTTGTAGCGCAGTGCCTTAACCACTACGCTACGGCGTGCCCCATATAGATATATATATGCCTATACATATGCCTATATCATCATCATAGACATAAAGGTTTAGGCCTTTTGGCCCATTCCGGTTTAAAACTGGTCACGCCATCTATTCATAAGTCAGACAACACTTCTTTTTTCCTATAGGTTTATAGTTCAGATCTGCTTTTGCTATTCTAGTTGGTAACACGCTTTGAACATGGTCTCTCTAATTAGTTCTATGTTTTTCGATCATTGCCGTAATTGGTTGTATATTCAGTTCATTCCTGATATCCATGCTTATCGTACGATCTAACAACGTACAGCTGCCACATATCGAAGAAATCTCATTTCTCAAGATTATATTTGTTTTAACTGGTCTGCAGTTAACGTCCAGTTCTCATAGTCATATAGAAGTAGTGGTCATGCAATTAATTTATGGAGCTTCAGTAATGTTTGTTTTTGTACATTATTTCAAACTTCTCTCTATTGATCTACAAAATTGTCTAAATCTATTTAATTTCAATTGAATGCCATTAGTTCTTTATCATATATTTATAGGCCTATACTGAATATTTAAACTCATTTATTTGATCAATGATTTTTCCGTAGATAACAATTTTTCCCCTTTTGGGTTGTGTGCCCTGAAAATCTATAACTTTAGATTTATCCGCTGATATTTTCGTCCCATAATTATCAACAACCTGGCTTAAGGTACTTACGATCTTCATATAATTACCTGATTATTAGCAAAAGGTAATGAGGTAAAATTATATTATTAGGCCTAATCGTTAACCATTTCAATTAATGTACACACACACACATACACACACATATATATATAAATAAATATATATATATATATATATATATATATATATATATATAGTCAACCGCTGTGGTCTCGAGGTAGCGTGCTGCCTTGTTACGCAGAGGACCCGGATTCGATTCCCGGTCGGGACAGACTCCTGGTGAGGTTTTTTCGGGATTTTTCCTCACCTACAATACAAATGTCAGGAAGCTTAGAGCCCAACGGTCCCCGAAAATCATCCGGCCTTCATCATCAACATCATCGTCCTTCACCGGTGTGGAAAGCAACGGGAAGCTATCACACCTATAATTCCTTAGTAAAGCTGCAAAGAATAGCATGAAAATGCTATGATTGGTAGAAAAGACCTGCCCTCGGGCAGAATTATGGTGGGTGGATGGATGGATGGATATATATATATATATATATATATATATATATATATATATATATATATACAGGGTGGACCGCTCGAATGGACCTAATTTCAATTGCTTGTTACTGGCAAACGGTTGAAGATAGAAACTTAAAACAACGTTCATATTACAGAAAAACTCACCAAGTTTTGATATCCAGATCACCACATCTCTATATGAGCCCCAGCAGTCACTGTGACGATATCAAAGCGATGAACAATTTCTTGCCAAGTACGTTGGAGTATGTCTTCTGGAATGTTCTCAATAGCCTCTATGATGCGCTCACGAAGATCACGAAGGTCTTTGACTGGGGTGGTGTAAACTTTATCTTTGATATAGCCCCAGAGAAAGAAATCCAGTGGTGTTAAATCGGGAGATCTCGGGGGCCACGCGATTGGTCCTCCCCTACCAATCCAACGGCCAGGGAAAATGTTGTCCAAAGTCGTACGAACTTCATTGGACCAGTGGGGAGGAGCACCATCTTGCTGGAAAACGATGTTAGGCTGCAGTTGTTCAATTTGTGGAAAAGAAGAACTGCTCCAGCATGTCAAGATATGTGGTACCACGAACAGTTTTCTCGGCGAAGAAAAACGGTCCAATGACCTTATTATGTGACAAACTGCACCAAACATTCATCTTCGGACTATCACGAACATGCTCTTGAATAGCGTGAGGATTCTCCGATCCCCAGATCCGCACATTATGCCGGTTTACCTTGCCTGACAAATGGAAAGTGGCTTCGTCCGAGAAGAAAATCTTGGTCATGAAGTCAGGATCAGCGCCGAGACGGTCCAGCATCGTATTGGCGAATTCCACTCGTTTCGGCATGTCATTCGGCTCCAGACGTTGCACTAACTGCACTTTATATGCGTGCAGTTTGAGGCGTTTGTGGACAATCCGTTGTAATGTCGATTTTGGTATTTGAAGTTCCCGCGAAGCTCTTCTTAATGACTTCCGGGGGCTTCGCTCAAATGCGGCTTGAACATTTGCTACCATTTCATCGGATGCTCTGCGACCACCACCATGCTTCTTCAACACAGATCCTGTAGCTAATAATGTATCACGCCACTTCTTTTATGCTTCTAGCAGTTGGAGCATCACGGTTAAACACACGCCGGAACTCCCTTTGAACTCTAATGATTGATTTAAACTCCGCATACCACAAAACAGCTTGCGCTTTCATCTGCGGAGTCGCCATTTTCACAAACAATTAAAATCTAAGAACGAGAAACGTATCTTTGTGCCATCTACCGACAGGATTCGAAACTTGGTGAGTTTTTCTGTACTATGAACGTTGTTTTAAGTTTCTATCTTCAACCGTTTGCCAGTAACAAGCAATTGAAATTAGGTCCATTCGAGCGGTCCACCCTGTATATATATGACATGAAAAAAAATAAATGTCTGAGCCGGGATTTGAACCAGAGTTTCTAACTTTATACGTTTAGCGCCCTAACCAACTAACCTACTTAGGAATCCAAACATAAACATTTATTTTTCTTGTATATACATATTATTCTCAATTTACACGAGAGGTAGCGGGATATCGTTCCAACTGCCATCTAGTGGCTACTATAGCAAATAAGCATTTTTAAAGAGAATATTTACTTTATAGCAATAATGCTTGTATATTTAGATGTTATAACTATATATATATATATATATATATATATTTATATATTGTGAAGAAACGATAGGAGGAGTTAGTTCATTTCTCCATTATATATAAAACATATTGACGTTTGGATTATTTACGATATCGGACCACATGCCAGTAGTATTAAAACGTAAAGTATACTAAAATTTAGAAAAGCTCTTTCGCACATGAAATAAATAGTAACGACCGCTATTTTAAATTTTATTATATTTTTTGTTAACTTTTTTTATTTTCGCAGCTGTGAAAATACACAAAACAATTTCACTGGTTGATATAAATTGTTTATGAATGGATGTTACAAAACAAAGCCCAGCCACCAGATGTGTTGGGGTGGAAATTTTCAACATAATATTCAATACACAATGCATTAGAAGTGTGTCACCAAATAATGATAAAAAATCGCATTCCCTAATTCATGCAACCATACATAAATACACCTACAATTCCACTGAGGAACTATACTAATTTGTAACAAAATATTTAGCTTGAGGCAGTTACAACCTACCGAAAATTTGTTCCCAGAATCATCAGGGACCTGTCAACATTTATCAGGGGATTCTCAGAGGTTGCGTTTAACCTTTAATCAAATTACATACAGTAAAACACTTTTAAGGTATTCAAATGTAATGAGGGTAAATCCAATTTTGCCAAACGTCTAAAAGAATCCGGTTATGAATTCAATACAATAGACAGAGTGTTATCGATAGTCCGCAAAAACCAATCAAAAATTAATATCCTCGAGGAAATCGAAATAATAAAAGAAGCCAAGAACGTACAATTACTAATGAGAACACAACCTGTGACCTGAATTCTCTATTCAAAATCCTGACCAGCAACAGTTAGTACCATTCCAGAAGCTGAAGACGAAACATATGTTTCGAAAGGCCTCCTGAATATTTGACAGCATTTAAAACTTGAGGACGACTGAGATCTCAGGAACCAATTTTATGTCGTCTCGAGGTAGCGCGTTGCCTTGTCCCGCAGCGGGTCCGGGTTCGTTTCCCAGTTGGGACAAGCTTCCTGGGTGAGGATATTTTCCGGGATTTTTCTTCACCTGCAAGACAAATGTTAGGTAGCTTTAAGGCCCGAAAGATCCCCGAACATCATCTGGCCATCATTACTATCATTATCATAATTCACCGGCGTGGAAAGCAATGGGACGCTACCACACCTATGGGGTGAATCATACATATTGCGATACGTTTGATCGCGTTGTGTGATGAAAATATTACCATTACAGGAAATATGAAATTACCGTTGGAAAGGCAATTATTCAAATTACAACAAAGGAATAAAACAAAACAGTGTAGAACTTACGCCATTGGTCAAAATGGCATTGAATACGTAACAGCAAATTACAATTTCTGCATGGGCAATAACGTATGCTAATGATCGTGAAGCCGCAAGACGGGCAAGATACGAGTTTAACGTAGCATAGCAGCCGTGGACTGTGGAGAAGTGGAGAAAACGACTGCTGGAAACGGAATGATGCAGAAAATCAAACCTCCTGGAAGGCGTCGCATTAGCGCGGATGCAGAAACAACGAAAAGAATTGTGGAGGCGTTCGACGCTAGCCCACAAAAATCAACCCGCCAAGCTGCACGTGAGCAGTGATTTGTTTTGTTCTATTGTTGTAATTTGAAGGATTTCCTATCCAATGATAACATCATATTTCCTTTAATAATAATATTTTCGTCACAAAATGCGATCAAACGTATAGCCATATTTCTGAATCACTCTGTATAATTCCCTAGTAAAGCTGCAAAGCATAGCACGAAAATGCAGTGAATTTCCTGCACTAGTGCAGAGCGCTGTAGAATAGGAGAAAACTTTTACATTGCGACCTCAATAGTGTTACGTAATGAATTTTAAAAGTATCGACTTATATACAGTAAAACCCGTGGAAATAAGCCAACTGCAAAGTTGGCCACGTTTCTGTGGAACCGGCAACTCCCTATTGTATTTTATGCATGTCTAACTCCCAATCTTTTGGCCACCTGTGTACCTAGAAGTTTAGTAAATTTTCAAAACCATTTATAAACATATTACAGTATCAAAAATATTATTATTTTTTAAATATCAAAAGCATATTCATTATTCTCCTCGATTAGTTTCAGAAAACAGTTTTCGAATGAATAACTAAATACAGTATTGTATTTTGTAAATTTGTTTCTATTACAACAGATTTAGAAATGTACAATGCGTCTCACTCGACTTATAGCCGCTAGCGGGAAAAGTGATTCGCGCTGCCCATGCAGTGTAACTGGCGTCTGGTGGAATGAATCAGTCGAGCTCCATGCTTGTAAGGTGAAATACGCGTTCTACTGCAATACTATATTATCGTGTTATAACGTGTTATAAAGTAAAGTTGACCACTTAGTTAAGTTCTATAGTGGTTTTAGTTTATAGTTATCATTGTACATCGATCTGGGTTCACAGTACAGCTTAAGGTATTTACGTATGATAATTCTGTGAAAAGAGAGTCTTGCGGAGAAATCATTAGACGATTCATAACTCAATTTACAGGCGTAAGTACTTCAAATAGAAAGACGGTATGATCACTTGTAAATAAATTAAAAAAAAACGGGCACTATGTTCGATAAGAATCCAAAGGTAAAAAAATATGTGCCGACTGAGGAAGAATTGAAGGGCTCGGCTGTAAAACATGTTAACTGACAAATTCTTGAAAATTGAGTTGTAGCATGTAAACTGTGATATGCGACGTCCTGAAGCAATTGGAGTACGTAGTTTTATTTACCGTGACAATACCTCTTATGTCTATTAACGGATATAAAAACATCTTCTTCTTCTTCTACTACTACAAGGTTTAGGCTATGCAGCCTGTTCCGGCGAAGTTAAAAGTGGAGTCCATCTTCTACGTGGTCGGCCAACATCTCTTGTTCCTCTGGGATTATACAGGAAGGTTTTTTTTGGTATTCTTTCGTTGTTCATTCTCATTAAGTGTTCTGTCCATTTCTTATTATTTTCGCTGATTTTATCTTCAATTATATATATATTTAATTCTTCTCGTATAGTTTCATTCCTTATTCTATCCGCTCTTGTGCATCCTTTCACAATACGAAAAACAGCATTTCCGCAGTCTGTATCCTGCTTTTATCCCTTGATTTCATTATCCAATTTTCACTTCCATAATACAACAACAAAGGAACAGCCATTGTTTTATATAATTTAAGTTTCGTGTCGTTCCTTGTTTTCCGACCTAAGGTTCCTTTTATGGTTCCACAAATAGCCTGAAATTTATTTACTTTATTTTCTATATATTTATTTTCTCTATAAGTTATATCACATCCTAAATATTGGAAATGTGATACTTGTTCTATTATTTTGTTATCCAGTACAATTTTTGATCTAATTCCATATTGACCAATAAATGTAATTACTTTTGACTTATTTATTGATATTTTACAATTATATCTATTGGCTATTAATTTAAATTTATATGCTAACTTTTGGAGCTCATTTTCTGATTATGCTAAAAGTACAACATCGTCAGCGAATAATAAAGCATTTATTTTATTTTTATTATCAATTAATATTCCTTCATTAGTTAAAACCTTCTTACATTCTTTTAGGATATCGTCCATATAAATATTAAATAATATAGGTGAGAGTGAACACCCTTGTTATACTCCTTGGTTATAAAAACTACACCCACCAAATGCTTCAAGAGGTTCCATTTCATGCTACAAGTCAATTTTCAAGAAAATGTCAATTACCATGTTTTACAGCCGAGCCCTTCAAATATACAAAATAGGAGAGAAAGAGAGTTGGGCTTACAAGTTAGGAAAAACCCCGATAAAACACCTACCAGGATAATAGTCCCGACCTAGAATTGAACCTGAATCCGTACTTACGACGCAGGGACGGTACTATAATATCATTATCATTATTATTATGATTATCATCTTTATCACTATTATTAAAGTAAAAAGTAAAGTAGTGATCCCACAACAGGCCCGGAGGCCCTTGGGGTAGTAGGAGGTTAGGGCTCCCACTTTTTCTAGACAATCGGCACTTTATGTCAGCCGGGTTGTCAGCCCTGCGTGACGGCCGCCTTTACCCCCAGAACAAGCGTCTGGTACTCATTTTCGTTAGAGGCTGAGTCGACCCCAGGGCCATAGTGCCGCCAGAGGGTTTGGGTCAGTTTAAAAATCCTGACCCAACGGGACTTGAACCCTCGACCCTCCGGCTTGTAGCTCAGTGCCTTAACCACTATGCTACGGTGTGCCCCTTTATCACTATTATTATTAATATTATTATCATTATTATTATTATTATTTTATTATTTACATTATCATTATTACCATTAATATTATCATCATTATTCTAATCATTATCATTGCCATTATCATTATCACTATTAACGTTATCATTATAAATATTGTTATTATCATCAATATCACAATTATTATAAATTATCATCATTGTCATATTATTATTATTATTATTATTATTATTATTATTATTATTATTATTATTATTATGATTATTGGCCGATCCATGGCTCAAGCTGTTAGACACTCGAGTCTCATCCCTGGAGTCCCTAGATTGAGTCTCGGTCACTCCACATGGATTTCGTGGTGGACGAAACGGAATTTGTCCAGGTTTTTCTTAGGGTTTCTTGCGTTTTCCCCTGCCACAAATTTCATTCCACCATTTCTCCTTACTTATCTCATCCATTTCGTTTCATTTCGTTCATCCACCCCTGAGACGGTGCGTCAGGAGTAGTCGGCCGGCACCCTTGTAGTTCACAGACCTCTATAAATATAGGGACTTCATCTCATCTCATTCCTCGACCCTACCTTGAGTTCGACAGGTGTTGAGGATTTTTATCATTATTATTATTATTATTATTATTATTATTACGACCGCGGTGGACTAGTGGTTATGCTCCTTGCCTTTGGTCCCGATGGTCGTTGGTTGAAACCCGGCCGGGGTCGATGGATTTTTTAGGATGGAAAATTCCTAGAAGCAAGTCCTCCGGGAGGGACTTAAAGCCGTGGGTCCCGAGTCTGATGATTTTCAGGCTCGTAAAAGATCCTTAAGGCTGAATGAAAAGGCCTTTAAGCAAAATTTACCGAATTTTCCCATCCTAGTACTTCCTTGGTTTCCTAGATGTCAGTATGAGGCGGAACGCTGACCATGGACCACTCAAACGACATCTAAACGAAAACAAATGTAACTAAATTAGTATAGTTCAAATTCTTCCCTGTAGGGGGAGAGCGCCTAAATCTCTGCTAAGGGAAACATGGGCGTACGAGATACAATATTATTATTATATGGATCCGAAATATGGATGAACTCTTACTTTTATTGTAACGGACTATCAACAGCACGTATGGCTTACTGCCCTTGCGATCCATATTTGTAAATAACATTGCATGTACCTTACTATTAGTTTATTAAAGTCCTTATGTATGTACTTCAAGGGAGGAAAGGAGATTACGAGTATTTAAGATTAAAGTTCTTAGGAAAATTTTTGGACCGAAGAGAGATGAACAGACATGTGAATGGAGAAGACTACATTACCAGTGAACTACAATGTCTCTACAGGAAGCCAGATATAATAAGAACAGTTACATCTCGTAGACTGCAATGGGTAGGATATGTGGCACGAATGGAAAATGGAATACGTGCATGGAAGTTTCTTTTAGGAAAAGCAGAGGGAAAACGCCTAGTTGGTAGACCAAGAATGAGGTGGGAGAATAACATTAACCTATGATTTGAGGGAAGTAGGTCTAAATTATACAGGGAATGAATGGAAAACATCTCAGTATAGAGATGTGTGGAGAGCATATGTCCACGCGGGCATAAACCTACGGGTCCGATAGTGCCTGTGAGTTGGTCAGTTAGTTAGTTATTATTATTTGAACATGTTACTAAAATATTTCGAATTTTTGTAAATGAAAATTCAGGTAAATGAGTAATACAAAATTATTTAATATGAATGAAAGATTAAAAATTAAATTGTATCTGTTGGTAGGTGCCGTCGTCCTCAACTTTGTTAAAATATTGTACATAAAATTAACTTCAGCGCTTTCGGAAGTTATCTTCCATCTTCTGCAGGTTGAGTTTCCGTTACTTGTTGTTGTGTACGGTGATGTATACTCCAAATGTTTGTAGCAACAACTGACTTGTTTTTGACGATCTCGTATAATGAATGGGTTTGACTGGGGTGCGTTTTCATTAAGAAGTGACGTGTTGTTTGTTTCTTTTATAATTTCGAGGTCTTCAAATATATTTATCCTAGCTGGAATGTTTTCTCGGTGGATTATCGTGAGAGTGTTTTCAATTGTGTTCATTCGATGACCTGCGTTAATGAGATGTTTAGCATAGCTTGATTTATCACCCGCGTGTATGAAATCTTTTAGGTGTTCTTTATTTCTTGCATTGAAATTTCTGCTTGTCCTGCGAATATAAAATGTATTACAATCTTTGCATGTTAGTTTGTAGACTCCCTTGTTGTTGAATTTGTTGTGTTCTTCTATCATCATCATCGTCTGCATTCATGGATTAGGTCTGTTGACCCGTTCCGACTTCAGCCCATCTCTTTCTAGGTCTGCCCACATCTCGGTGTTATTTGTTTTGGATATCTATCTTCATTCATTCTGTCTATGTGTTACTTCCATTTTTGTCTATATGTATCTATGTTATCAGTTATTGCAAATATTTCAAGTTCCTGTCTTATTTCTGTGTTCTTGATTCTATCTTCCTTAGTGCACCCTTTAACAGATCTCAAAAATTTCATTTTTGCCGCCGTTATCCTACTTAGATCTTGTTTTTTATGTATCCAGGCTTCTGAACCATACAGCAGGTACCGGTACTGCCAACGTTTTGTAAAATTTCAATTGGGTCTCTCTTGTTGTTTTATTATTTAGTGATCGTTTTATCGTACCACATATTCCCTAGAATTTTGCTATTTTATTAGTTATTATCATTATCATAATTAAATGAAATGTCACATCCTAAATAAATGAGATGGTTCACCTGTTCTATGATTTTGTTTCCTATCACTATTTTGGATCTGATTTGATTTTTCCCTTGGAATATCATTACCGTAGTTTTTTCTATGGATATTTTGAGATTATATTGTTCACATATATTATATAGTTTAATCTAGGGGATATGTGGAGGGCGACCACAAGGTGCCCAAGCTGTGCAACATTTCTTCCACTTACTTGTGTTTTGCTCTCTTTTAACTTTACTATCTAACCCCTCTTGGTTAACTCTTGTTTTTTCGACCTCAATGCTATTAGGGCATCCGAGGGCGGGCTAGGGAGTCCTTCCTTTTTTTCCATTTCTTCTTTCCTTCTCCAGAAAAGCCTGACCAGAGGCTATAAGATGGCAGCCCCATCACTGGTCTTGCCTTCCTTTGGCCAGCAACCAATCGAAGGGACTATTATTATGCTTTCAAGTCTTATACGAGAATTTCCCATACGGGAAAATTTTCTATAGGATCGTAACAGGCCTTGGCCTAATACTTGGAAGGAAGAAGAAGAAGAAGAAGAAAAATATTCCTTTGAAATTCGTCTTCCGTATTTGCTATTATTACCTGGTTATCAGCGTATAATAATGTTTTCAAGTAGTGTTCTTCTATGCCATTGCATATTATGTTGTTTAATTTGTTTCCCTGTTTTATAAACTATGTTAATGTTTTTATTTATCTTTTTCAAAGTTCTGGCTTGTTTTGTGGTTTCATTTCCTGTGTTTGTTAATGTTACCCATGCATTTTACTAGTATTGAATGAAAGAGTAAAGCGATTTTTATTTGCATTTTAAGACCGCGTAATTGCACACTTAATGCAGTATATCTGTTATGTGGATCACGTGATTACATATTAAACTGCGATAACAATGTTTGTATACATATTTTTAAAATAATGTAACAGCGCAATCACATGGATACTGCACGTCGGCAAAATGAACTAAAACACTTGTACAACATATCAAACTTGTTACCATTCAAATCTCTGTATTTAAACAGCTATAGAAATATTCAATTAAAAAAATTAACAAACATTCAACATTTGCATTGATAATGGGTAACAAGATAAAATACACATTGAATTTAATTAGAATTATATAGATATTTTATTAACGCATGTTCAAAACGGTGAAATAATGAATTGAGCACTGCATGGATAAAACATTTTATTATGAGCTAACGACTAGTGCAATTTTACGAAGTGCTATTTACAGTTAAGGATTTATAGCTGATAATTACAAGCAAAACTTAAGACGAGCTCCAAAAAGCAGTGTATAAGTAATATAAGTTAAGTGAGAATTATGTCTTTAAAATTTCGACAAATGAAATAAATAAATAGCCGTCCAAGATAAATATAGTCTATTGCCAAAACCAACATTATATTTAATAATATATTTCACATTCACATACCTTACTATACCAAATTTTGCACACATATTTACCAAGTTCTTTAGCAACACGTTTTCAAAATTTATCGGGTCATCACAATTTAGGAACAAGATCACAAAACTCTTCTTTAGTTTTGATACCACAGCACAGGACAAGTCTATACTATGAATGTTACACAATATCTATGACTAGTCCACCGCTGTGGTCTCGAGGCAGCGTGCTACCTTGTTACGCAGCGGGCTCGGGTTCATTCCCGTTCGGGGCAGTTTCTCTGGGTGAGGTTTTTATCGTGGGTTTTTCCTCACCTGTAAGACAAATGTCAGAAAAACTTTAAGGCCTAAACGGTCCCCGAAATCATATGGCCATTATCATCATCCTTCACCGGTATGGGAAGCTACCACACCTACAATTCCCTAGTAAAGCTTCAAATCATAGCATGAAAATGCTATGATTGCAGTGAAGGACCTGCCCTCGGGCAGAATTACTATGGATGGATCTATGACAAGAGCATGGAACTCAATACCCAGTCATATCAGGGACTTTCAATCGCTATCATTATTTAAATACAAATTAACTGATATCTTAAGTCTGACACAATGAAAACATTAACTGCATTACAACTATATACAGCATTCTATAAACAATAAACTTTATTTTATATAATTTTATTATATTCTATGTTTTTGTTAGTATTAGCTAGATCACGTCATCATTGTATTTTGTTTAGTATGTATTTTAATAATATCTTAAAATTGTAATGTCTCAGCTGATCATGTTTCTTCTCACTTCATCCATCCACTGTTCCCTGGGTTTTCTCCTCCTCCTCCTCCTCCCCCTACCTTCAGCATTCCAATCCAGCAAAATTCTCAGGTTTCTATTAATCTCAATCCTCTTCAGATGTTCATACCATTTCAATCTTCGGTCTTCTATTACTTCTATAAAATCATATTTGTCCACCGCTGTGGCCTCGAGGTAGCGTGCTGCCTTGTCACGCAGCGGGCCCGGATTCGATCCCCGGTCGGGGCAGTTTTTTGGGTGGGGTTTTTCCTTACCTGTAAGACAAATGTCAGGAAAACTTTAAGGCCCAAACGGTCTTCGAAATCATATGACCATCATCATCCTTAGCATTGTCATCATCCTTCACCGGCGTGGAAAGCAACGGGAAGCTACCACACCTACAATTCCCTAGTAAAGCTGCAAGCATAGCATTAAAATGCTATAATTGCAGTGAAGGACCTGCCTTCGGGCAGAATTACTATGGATGGATGGATGGATGGATGGAATATTATATTTAACATTCATTATTTATTTAATTTTCTGGTTCCGAATTTTCTCCTTTTTTGATTGTCTTGATACCCTTCGCCAAAACATCCATCTCTATTGCCAATAATATTTTTGCTTGCTGTCTACCTAAAGTCCAGGTCTCTGCACCATAGAACACAATACGTTGTACTAATGATTTAAATATCAATGTCTTGGTTTTATTTTTAATATTTTTAATCCATATCACTGAGTTTAACATTCCAATTACTTTTCTTCCTTCACTATCTCCTTTCGCAATTTCACTATACATTTTTCCATCTGATTCTAAAATTGTTCTTAAATATTTGAATTTTTCAACTTTCTCAATTTCCACATTTTCACATTGTAATTTTTTTTATTCTCTAGTTCTGTCGTGGGATATTCTGCTTTCTCAATATTTATATTTAATCCCCATTTCTTGTATTCCTCAGTTAATTCCCTTGTTATATCATCATCAACATCATCATCATCATCATCATCATCATCATCATCACTCCAGGGATTAGGCAATTGCCTGTTCCGGCTTCATAATGCATCAGCCCAACGTCTTCTAGGTCTTCCAACATCACGTCTTCCTCTTGCTTGATAATTTCTTGCTAACAATGGATATCTCTCCTTACTCATTCCATCCATATGATCAATCCATTTATGTCTGTAATTCGTGACTTTATCCAATAAAGGCTGTACTTTCAATTCTTCTCTTATATCCTCATTTCTTATTCTATCAAGTCTTGTACATCCTTTTACTTGTCTTAGGAACCTCATCTCCGCCGTCTGTATTCTATCCTTCTGTTTTTTCATTGGAGCCCAAGTTTCACATCCATACAATATTGTGGGAACCGCCATAATATTACACATTTTTATCTTGGTTTCTTTTCTAATTTTATTTCTGAATATTCTCTGTATTGTTCCACACACCGTCTGAAATTTATTTATTTTGGAGTCAATATTTCTTTCCACATTGTAGCCAACATCACAGCCCAAATATTTGAAACTAGACACCTGTTCTATACTTTGATTTTCTAAAATAATTTTGGATCTCACTGGATCTCTTCCTCTAAAAGCCATGGTCTTCGTTTTCCTTACAAAAATCTTTAGATCACATAATTTACATATTTCATTTAATGCATGCATAGATTTCTGTAAGTCGTCTTCATTTTTCTGTATTATGATTACATCGTCAGCAAATTGAAGATTATTTATGCACACTTTATTATCTATTCTTATTCCTGGATTCTCTAAAACTTACCATTTATTTAAAATATCGTCTATATACACATATATATTGAACAGAGTGGGTGATAAACTACATCCTTGTCGTAATCCTTGTCATATATTATGCATTATTATTATTATTATTATTATTATTATTATTATTATTATTATTATTATTATTATTATTGTTGTTGTTACATAAGCATAAGTTTGAGAAGATAAATTTGAGCCATCGCAGATTTAAAGAGAACAAATAGCATAATATCTGTTAATGTACAGAATGCGCTTCCCCACTTCAAAGCTGTATGTTACGCACGTATTTAGTGTCTGCATTGAGTTCCATCAAAGTAAGTTAGCGGATTCACTCCGGATATTATGTTTCAGTGCGTGAGGGTTCATCTGATGAACTTCGTCATTCAAGCTGTCGCGTATGTAAAAGTTAGGGAGGGGGGTGACGTTATCTCAGGAAATGTTGGGGTTTGAAGCCAACAAAATGCAGCAAAACTATTTTTATTCAAACATGAAAATGCAATAATTTCCTATTTCCTTCTTCTGATTGTTTTACAAGTATTCCATGCAGTTTCAATAATTTAATTGATAACTTATTTCAATTAAAATGATTATGCGTGGGAATTAATACAAATATATTCACAAGATTCCATAATAATGCTGTATTCCAGGGCTAATGAAGCAGGAAGAATAGCTGGTTGCATTAATAATAATAATAATAATAATAATAATAATATTATTATTATTATTATTATTATTATTAATAATATTAACTAACTAACTCACTCATACTATCGATCCCGTAGGTTCATGGTCGCGCGGACACATACCCTCTACACTCCATATCCTGGACTAATGTTTCCTCCTTTATCAGCTTGCCAAAAACTTCATAATCATCATCATCTGCATTCATGGATTAGATCTGTTGACCCGTTCCGACTTCAGCCCATCTCTTTCTAGGTCTGCCCACATCTCGGGTGCCTTTAGGTTTGTATTTTGTTATTTGTTTTGGATATCTATCTTCATTCATTCTGTCTACGTGCTGCTTCCATTTTTGTCTATATGTATCTATTTTATCAGTTATTGCAAATATTTCAAGTTCCTGTCTTATTTCTGTGTTCTTGATTCTGTCTTCCTTAGTGCACCCTTTAACAGATCTCAAAAATTTCATTTCTGCCGCCGTTATCCTACTTAGACCTTGTTTTTTTAGGTATCCAGGCTTCTGAACCATAGAGCAGTACCGGTACTGCCAATGTTTTGTAAAATTTCAATTGGGTCTCTCTAGTTGTTTTGTTATTTAGTGATCGTACCACATATTTCCTGGAATTTTGCTATTTTATTATTTATATCATTATCATAATTAAATGAAATGTCACATCCTAGATAATTGAGATGGTTCACCTGTTCTATGATTTTGTTTCCTATTACTATTTTGGATCTGATTTGATTTTTCCCTTGGAATGTCATTACCTTAGTTTTTTCTATGGATATTTTGAGATTATATTGTTCACATATATTATGTAGTTTAAAAATATTCCTTTGAAGTTCGTCTTCCGTAATTGGTATTATTACCTCCAAAAACTTCATTCCACCATTTTCTCACTCTTGCTCGATTCGTCTACTTCGAACCCCACATGAGGTGACACAAAATATTATTACTTTTTAAAAATAATTTTATCTCAACAAGACAAATAATATAAGCAAATCGTAATTTTTGGAGAAAAAATATCTGACGTTATGCCCAGTTATTCATGGTACACCGTGCATTGAATACCCACCCAATATATAATGTATAATAGCCTAATCCTCATTTTATCCACGCAAAAGGTCCCACGTGCCAATTTACAAATTATGTATATTATGTAAAACGCAACTTATAAAATTCTGTCGCGCAGAAACTGCGTAAACTAAGCGAGTTACTTTTCAAATCGAATTTATTTTCAATTTTGCTGTTTAATTTTAATAACCCCTAAATTCTTAATAACAATAATAATAATAATAATAATAATAATAATAATAATAAAATAATAATAATAATTATTATTATTATTTTATTATTATTATTATCACTATTATTAGCTTTTTATCTGTTCTTGTTAGCTTTGTATTGTGTAGCCTATGCCTAACATCTATTATAAATCAACATGTAGATAATTCTTAATTGTTATTATAGAGTCTATGTATAATTTACCTCTGGTGAAGTGGAAGAGAAGACTTTACGGTCTTAACTTCATCAGGTAAAATAAATAAATAAAATAAATTAAAAAAATAAATAAACAAATTGCAGAAATTCAATTTATTATCCGAGTTTATTTAAATGTATAGTAATGCAGTGAAAACAAACCATGCATAACAGCAGGAGCAGTAATTCCTACTCCCCATATGAAAAATGGAATTCGTTCTGGTTTCATTCTTATAGGCTTTATATTAATAACGGTTGTATAACTAATAATTATACTGATTAATTTTCCATTACTTTTTATTATGAATACTGAATAAATTAAATCAATGTATTAAATCAGGATTTTATATTGCCTGAATAATAAAATTAAAGTTAATAATAATTTTGTACAGTATTTGAAATTCTTCTTATGCTTAAATATAGCTTTAAATTAAAATCTAGCTAAATTCCAGACAGTGGTTGCCCATGGTCTGGAATTTACGTTACGTTTAGGTTTAAGGATTCTCCTGGTGCACCACTTTCATCATCATCGCCCATCATATCGAGGCAGAGTAACTTCGCCTTCTAGGCGCCCCAACTTCAGAAGTGGGTTACAATTACGCCAATCCCAGGAGAGAGAACACCAGAAATGCCGAAATGACAACCTGGGGTATTGAAAAAAGTCATTGTTAGTTATTGTCAAATAAAAATTAAAAAAAAAAGATGCACATTTTTTTTAAATAATGCTTTTAAAAATTGTTATAATTCCTTGTTGTCAGAATTCTAAATATTACTGTTATACCTTAATAGTAAAACAAATTAATTTTATACTCCCATAAATAAAACTAAACTAAATTGTGATTAGAATTAAAAGCACTTATCTTGTTTATATGACCAATCGGATTTAACCTTATATTTAATACAATGATTAACCAAAATAAATTAAGAATAATGTCATGTGACGTAATAATAACTTAATATTTTAACATGTGTCCACCGCTGTGGTCTCGAGGTAGCGTGCTGCGTTTTCACGTAGCACATCTGTGTTCGATCCCCGGTCGGGACAAGTTTCCTGGGTGAGGTTTTCTCCGGGTTTTTCCTCACCTGGAAGATAAATTCCAGGAAACGTTAAGGCAAAAACGATCCCCGAGCTTAAGTTTAGTTTAAGGCTTCTCCTGGCGCAGGCATTACCATCATCATCAACTCTTATATCATCGGGACAGCGTAAAACACCGCCTTCCAGGCGCCTCAACCTCACAAGTGGGTTACAAGTACGCCATGCTAGGAGAGAACACCAGAAATGTCGAAATGACAAACCTGGGGCATTTGGAAAAAAAAAAATTAGCATGTTAAATTTAATTATTCTGTAACAACTTTTTGTTCTGAATGGAAGCAAAATTAGCTCTTCAGATAAAATTTGGTATTCTATCTGATTCTGCAATTGAGAAGAAATTAATTATGTACTTAAAATGAAAACAATCAACATTGTGAATAATAAGAATTGATTTTGAATATATAGGGAAGAATTTTGCCACCAGAATTAACTTGATCTTCTTCGAACTCATGACGTGAAATAAATCAGAATTATTTCAAGAAACAATTTTTTTATGAAGCATCTCCTATATACCAACTTGCAACCCCTGAGAACAGAATCCATCTCTACCGCAATTTACATTAATTATTCCCGATCTTAACCTAAATCCAACCAGAAATCCCTGGGTAGCCTATAGTAGTTTCTTCATTGTTAATGTAATGAGTTGTGGCGACAACCTACAACTCATCAACTTTGTAACACCGGCTTTCGACTCTCTTCAGGGTAGCAATTAGACTTAATATCTTAAGATATTTAATCCAATATATAAAAATGAATGTTTGTTTCTACTTTATGCGCGGCCATACCGTTGATCCGATTGTGATTGGGCTTTTTGCAAAATGTTCAGGAGATTCTCGGGATGAACATAAAAGAGTTGTGATACTGAACTCCTACACCCTTAAAAATCGCCCTTTGTAGTGGAAAAAGTAAAAAATGTAGCTCTTTGAACGCTTAAATAGCTTACGCTGCCTAAACCATAACAAATACACAAAATTAATAATTGAATAATCTAAAAGAGCTCTACAAAAAAGTCCACGACAGCATATGTTTATCTCTTACGGATAACTCACAATAACCATTTTTGTCTTCCACTGATGCCAAGAAGATCGACACAAGTACATAGATTCCTGTGCAAGCATAGCAGCACATGGCGGGTATACTTTTACGGATAAGTCACAATAACGAATTTTGTCTTTTAGCTCATGTATGCCAAGAAGATCGAGAAAAGTAGATTCCCAGGCAATCAGCAGGGAGAATCTTAAAATAATTACGATATACATTTATAATTATTTCTCATTTTATTTATTCAAATAATCATAAGAAGTAGCCTTTCAGTTCATTTATGCCTAGAAGATCGGGATGAGCATATTCCCGGACAACGCCGGGTAAACAGCACGGGGTATCTAAACATAAAACACATTAATTTTCGTATTTCAGCTCATTTATGTCAAGAAGATCGGGATAAGTAGATTTCCGGGTAATCAGCACGGATATCTGAAAAATATAAATTTATAATTATTTTTCCCTGTACTTATTTAACTAAATATAAAAACAAATTAACTTTCATTTATTTAGGCGTAGCAGCGCACGCCCGGGTATTAGCTAGTCAATCAATAAAATAATAAAGTCAATGCCCTTTTTGTGCAATTTTCACTTTATTTTCGTCCGTTGATAATGTGAAGAAGATGAAATATTTCACTTATTAAACAAAATGTTTATATTTACGTTTCCTTACGTAATTTTTTTAACGTCTACTATATATCATTTATATAGACGATTTAACTGATGCCACAAATGCTAGTCAATGACCAATCACGTTTCATCAAGATGTTCTTTTACAACCAATGACAGGCGTGTTTCAACTTGCTCGTTATCGATTTCTCTTTATCAGCTCCTGCTTGTGCGATACTGACAAGTTCTTCCTTTTTAATGTTCTGATGCGGTCAAAGCATAATTTTCTACAACAAATACATTGAATATAGCAAATAATGAAAAGATTCCGTGATTTTACTGAGTTGTTTACTAAAAAAATAAATGAATAACCCGTAATGTTGATTATGATATATAGTTTGATGTGTTTCATTATTTCTCCACTTGGGTGCACTCTTACAATATTGCCATCTTATTTGGCAATAAATAATATGATCAAGCAGCAGTGAATGAACATAACCTCACATATCTGTTGTTTTCAAACATCGCCGTTTACATTAAATATATATATATATATATATATATATATATATATATATATATATTTTAAAATAACTATAGTTAAAGAATGATTTGTGAGTAAACAGCTTAATTTTATTCGTTAAATAGTCCTAACAAATGCCACTCTTGATTTCCAAATTCTCTAGATGAATTCACTCTTCACTTCGTGAGTCGTGAATTTATCGATAATTTGGAAATCACTCATGGCATTACTTATGAAAATTAAAATACCCTTTAATATTCCCTTATTAAACGGGACTATACAAACGGCGTCTAGCTTACACCACGTCTTTAGGGATGCAAACGATACATCGATGTATCGTTCAATATCGACGATACATCGCTCTTTATGAACGATGTTTCATGAACGATATTTGTCATGCATAGCGCCATCTATTGCATTATTGCATTATTTTCGCTGCTCGTTCGATTCCTCAGCCACACGCGTACATTCTCATATTTATCATCTCGCTCTCACTCCCAATCGCTCAACACTCATTAAGTTCAACTGTCAGATGTCTGTTAAACTAAGACACCACCAAAAGAAGTTTGTGGATTTGATTGTGAGTGGACAAGAAAGCTGAGATAAACTCCTATAAAAGCACATGCTTTAGAAATGTGGGATGACATGAAAGGTTTTTATTTCTTGGGCTGTATATAGGCTACTCGTACTTGCTTATCGTAACAACGTCGGTTCTTTTCAGTGGCTGGGGCTACGATTACCCAAGAAAGAAACCGCATACTAGGCACAAGATTGTCAAAATTATTGTTTTTAAATTATATTTTTGCAAAATAAATAATTAATAAACATTTTCGACATTATTTTGTGTTTTTAATTTATTTCTCAAAAGTCGAAAAAATCGATATATCGTTCGTAAACATCGATGTTTTAGATACAGATATTTTACATTTGAAAACACCGATGTTCCAACATTAATGTTTTTTTTATATGAGCGATGTTGCATCCCTACACGTCTTGAAGCCATCTTTTCTTCTTAATGAAGTATCCCAGAATTCAACAGGACAATTCTTGTCAACTTGTGATTGGACATTCATAATCTCAACTCTCCAATCGCATTTCGTAAATTCGGCCGATCAAGCCTTCAATAATTAACAGTATTAATTTGTCAAAAGCATTTGTCAATAGCTTTAACAGCTATTCTTTTTCCAAAAATAGACATTATAAATATATAAAATATTGATTATATTTTATCCTCATTTAATTTAATAGTTAACTTAATAATGGTTAGATATGTATTAAGACTGGGAATTAAATAATTTTCTGAAACAAATTAATAAAGTCCCAAATTATTAACGTTAGGGCAAATTTCCGATTTCAAACCTAAATCCTCTATCAGTATCTTATAGAATACGTTGCTAATTGAAGGTTTAATTAAATTGCATGGTATACAGATACAATGCGACAAAGCAAACATGATCCGCTGCTAGCGATTTTTTAATTTTGGCCTTCAAGTTAAATTCAACTTCCAATTGTCTGATTTTATTGATTTTCGAGAATAATTTCTACGTTTTATTCAATAATATAAAAAATTCAAAATTGTAACCGCTAGAGCGATTTTAATTTTTCGTTTCTGGTGAACTCCTACACCGAATCGTCATTAATGTTTAATTGATTGCTATATACCGTGCTTGGCTTTTTAAAATAAAAATTGCGGCCTCTAGAGCGTTTAACAGGTATATATATATATATATATATATATATATATATATATATATATATATATATACCTTACTTTTAAAATCTCGTAAGTTTATTTTAACAAATATTTCAGGAGAGTAAAAACAAATTGACATTGCTTGTTATTTTGTAACTCTGTTTTTAATGTCTTATTTTAAATGTAAATATTTCATCATCATCTTCTTCTTCTTCTTCTTAAAGATAGTTTGTAGGATTTTCATCCTGTTTATTTAAAAAATCACTCCTCGGAGGAAGACGTATTGGATGTGCATTCACTGTCCATCCATCTCTTGGCTGGTCTTCCTCTTGTTCTTCTCCCGTCCATTGGTCTGTCTTCTTTAGCTCTTTTTGCAAGTCGGTTTTCTAATTTAAGAATATTTAATCTAATTTAAGAAATTTTTCAGGTGAAGAATAAAAACATTTTTGACATTGATTATTGTTTTGTAACTATGTTTTGAATGTGTCTTATTGAGAATGTAAACATTGTAAACATTCAAAATAGGACATTGAAAACAAAGTTACAAATTAATAAGCAATGCCAATTTTTTTTTTTTTTTTTTTTTTTTTTGCGCGATAGTGCGTTTTGTCGTAGGCCGACTTACAGCAATGGCGACCATGATTCAAGTTCAATTTCCTACATTTCGGGGTTGCTATATTAAATGACTATACTGTAATATACATATTACAAACCTCAAGCGGGACGTAAAACCACTGTCCTTTATGTAAACTATGTACAATGTATGTACAAAAATAAATCCAAAATGTAGTGTTAATATACATTATATGAAACAAGTCACTGCATTATAAATGAACAGAACTTTATTTGATACAATATAAAAACGTGCTGTCCGCCATTTTATGACTGATTGGTGTCACGGCCTGCTGTAGTCTTAACTAATAAACATAGCTGACACTGATAACGTTAGTCCGTTGTTTATAATGAACGCAAAAATATTTCCAACAAACATGTTATTATTTTACTATTATTTAATATTTGGAAACAACATCGCGCAAAAAAATAATGTACAACGCACGTTTGTGATATGTTTTACAGAATTTAGGAAATTAAAACCCTCGCTATTGCTTGTTTTTTAAGAATTTCCTCGACTCTGAAAAAAACCACTTCCCAACCTCGCAACGTAATATACTATTATTGGTCTTCTGAAAAGTTTGTTAAATTAGACTTGCGAGGTTTTAAAAGTAATGATCATGGTCATTTTTGGTGTTTACTAGTTGGTTTATGGTTCATGGGCTGTAAATATGTTTCAAAGATATTTCCTTGAGAACAATCTCAATAGCTTCATTCATTCGGAATTCGCTAGAAGAAATATACAATTTTCTTCTGAAGGCTATTCAAATTGTACTTTTCTGCTTCTCTTTCACACTCTGTATAATCAACGTAAGAAGATATGTAACTCCTCCACTGCATTTAGGTGTTCTATCTTAAAAGCTGCGAAGTCCGAGATCCTCTGAGGCTGGGATTGGATTTAAGATATGCAGATACGTCTCCAGTTTATGGCTGAATTTTATTCCCTCCCTTGCTGGTATACTTCGCTCTGATACCATCACAAGGAAATTAAGGGTTCTACAGTTTTCTCTTGCCCCAAGAAAAGAATATATGCTTGACTTACCTCCTATCCTATAACCACATGGAAGAACGTCTTTGTCATTATGAATAATTTATTATTGGTAACTGAATATTTTCATTACAGATGCGTTACTGCCAATTGTTAACGCTCACTCTATTACTAGATTTTTTAAATTCCTTCCTTAAGTTTAATATTTTAACCGAAGAATACACAACGATCTTAGAGGTATAGGGGTTAATTTCCTTGCCTCTGGTCCCGAGGGTTGCGGGTTTAATTCCAGCTAGGATCAATGGGTTATTTAGGACGGAAATTCCAGGACTCTTGTTGTTGATGATGATGAATAATAATCAAGGCATTCTTCAGAATTATAATAATATCCTATAAATATCCTCAACTCGTGTCCAACTCAAGGTCGGGTCGAGGAATGAGATGAGATGAAGCCCCCTATATTTAGAGAGGTCTGTAAACTATAAGTTTACCGGTCGACCATCCCTGACGCACCGTCACAGGGGCAGATGAACGAAATTAAACGAAATGGATGAGATGAGTATGGAGAAATGGTGGAATTAAATTTGTGCCAGGGAAAAAGGGGGAAACCCCGAGAAAAACCGCTCAAGCTCCGTTCGTCCAACACGAAACCGACATGGAGTGACCGAATTGTTCTAACACATAATTCGGCATACCCGTTCAAAATTACCGGGGCAAATTAACTTTATATCTAGCAACACCGACTGCCTATGAATCACCACGCAGACCAGCAAAAGAAGAATATCCGCCACTACCGTACAACACGGGTCGTCAGACAATTCTCTTCTCTATTTCACCTTCATCGTCATAAAATCAGCCTTTTAAAGTTATTATTTGACTTTTCAATGAGATATCGCTGGACGCTCTGATTTGTACACATTGAATGCACATTATTTGTTCAAAACTGGAAATTCAGTGCACATGTACGGCGTCATATGTGGCTATTGAAGGCCACTCAGGGGGAAAGGAAATACAGAATGTAGTTATCCATAAATTGCCAAATTTATTTTAATTTTACAAAATAACAGAAATAAAACGATATAAAATAATAAAAATAAAAGTTTCTATATTTACAGAACAAAAATAAATCTAGTAAATTCAGTAATTTATATTCTGTACTTCCTTTTACAAAACATTGGCAGTACCGGTACTGCTCTATGGTTCAGAAGCCTGCGTATATATAAGACAGGATCTAAGTAGGATAACGGCAGCAGAAATGAAATTTTTGAGATCTGTTAAAGGGTGCACTAAGGAATCAAAAACACAGAAATAAGACAGGAACTTGAAATATTCGCAATGACTGATAAAATGGATAAATATAGACAAAAATGGAAGCAGCACATAGACAGAATGAATGAAGATAGATATCCGAAACAAATAAAATACAAACCTAAATGCACCCGAGATGTGGGCAGACCTAGAAAGAGATGGACTGAAGTCGGAACGGGTCAACAGACCTAATCCATGAATGCAGATGATGATGATGACTTCCTTCCACTGAGTGGCCTTCAATAGCGACCTCTGACGCGGTACACGTGCACTGTCTTTCCAGCCGTCCAAAAAAACTTCAATCTTTGTGCACAACACCATGGGTTGAGCGTTGGTTCACTTCCGAAATCAAGTTACCATGCTTTAAACCACAATTTAATATAAACTGTATTTTATTTATTTTTCTGTTTTTTTTGGAATAAAACTGGAAATGAATGTCTAGTAAAAAGGAAGTTAGTCCTGGAGTCGGTACAGAATCACGTAACAATTACTCTGGAGCGAACAAGTTTTTATGCTCAGTACGTGACGCACTCAAAGTCTCCATATTAAAGTTTTAAACCCCTGTTTTACAGAAGCACAACGTCGTTCGCTTTATATGGAAATCAGAGCGGAATCAGACCCTAGAAACACAAGACGTTTATTGGCATTTTCAACTAGTGTTTTGTTGGAATAACAATCATGTTCTCTTGTGCTGTTATAACAGTCTAAACAACGCCATCATTAACGTTTTTATGAAGAATTGTTTAGAAATATTTGGCAATAGACAAGCTATGCTACATGCATACAAATGCAACTACTACATAACTTTTTCCACTGGAAAGGCATCTCTTCATGGTTGGCTATGACTTACAGATGCTTTGGGCTGGAACGATATTTTCTTTTATTAGTTTCTTTTTTCTTTCATTTTTGGAGAAGATCTAGAAAAGAGAAGAAGTAGGTGAAAGAATGATGTGGGTGGGTGAGAGAGATAGAAAGAGAGAGAGAGAGAGAGAGAGAGAGAGAAAGAGAGAGAAGAGGGAGGGAGGGAGGGAAGGAATGAGAAGTGGAATTCGCCTGTTCCCATTCCAATCACGTTTCTTCAACAGATCTCCTAGTCTTCATTTCTCTAGAAGGCTTTATGTTGATATAGGCGCGAACGAAAAATATGTGTGATCTATAGTGAAAACGTTTCAATAAATCCAGATTTTAATCCAGACTGAAAAAAACTATTTTCGAATTACATTCGAGCGAAGTTGATGTCTGAGGGATCAGATTTATATGTTATACAATTTCTGAAATATGTATTAAATTATGCCTGAAACAGCTCCAAAATGTACAAATAAATTAATTATATGGGATTAATCCATTTATTGAATAACTAATAACTCACTGAAATTATCGAACCCCTAGGTTCATAGTCGTGTGAAACTAAATTCTCCATACATCCCTATCTTGAATCGACGTCTTCCAATCATCCTTTGTAAATTTGACCTCTTTCCGACCTCATATTTCTGCCTGCCTGGTCGGCATTTTCCCTCTGATTTTACTTCGTTTCCGTGCCTCTTTCTCATTCTCCATTTGTGTCACATAAACTGTCATTTTCAGTCTTCAAGACTTAACTGTTCTTACTAAATATGGTTACCTATAAAGATCATGTAGCTGAATGTAGTCTTTTCCATTCACGTGTTCGTTCATCTCTCTTTGGTCCAAACATTTTTCTAAGAACTTTATTCTCAAATACTGTGTACGGAACTGTCATCGAAGAACCATTGTTCTTACGCAACAATATATTTTAAGGCAAATAAAACTGACTACAAGGTAAGAAGGTATCCCACATCTCTATAGCTTTGAGGTTGGTATAACAGTGCTTGTTTTGTTAGCCTAGAAGAGTCCATTCTTAGAATATATTCATGCCATTTTTGTTTATAGTTTCCATTATTTATTATTTATTTATGAAATAAAATTATATATGGGCAACCTAATCAGCCATTTACGCTTTTTCAATTATGTCAATAGATATCCTTAATTTACAATTTCATTACGAGCAGAATTTGTGCTCTATGCTGACTCACCTGTAAATTCTGCTACTATTTTCACAATATCCTGGATGGTTAATGTAGGATATTTTCAATTAAACTATTTTAAAACATTCAAAATATTTTTTTTCTGTCCGCTTTTCTAATACTATAATTCCCAATGTTTTAATAAATTGTACAGAAATGACCACTTAAATGAAATGAAGTTCCAATGTATTCTGCATTACACATGCATAAGAATAAAGCAATGCTTATCCAACACATTCAAATTGTACATATATTTTTTAATGATTCTCCCTCATAAACTTTTATATACATGTGCTACATAATATGCATTTCCTACGATCACGATATGCGAATATGTCCAAACTGCAGGAGCTTTGAAGACGAGATACATATACAGGGCAAGTCAAAATGTTGTGCAGGTTTTCAGAAATTTATTATGTGAAATGTAATGAACATATAATATCGTGAGACATATTGTATGAAAGGTAAACTCTCAAAGTTTAGTTGTCCACTTCTAAAGTTCCGCGTTCACCCGCAAGATGTCAACAGCAGAGCAGTAAAGGAAAATGGCGTTGACTGGGGATCAGAAGTCTTTCTGTGTGCTTGATTACCATGTAAACAACTCTGTGACTAGTGTTCAACGACATTTCCGTACCAGATACGATAAAGACCCCGCCGGATGGGAGATCCATTCGTAAGTGGTACACACAATTTAGGGATTCAGGCTGTATCTGTAAACGAAAATCGACTGGCCGTCCGTCGACGAGTGAAGAGACAGTCGAACGCGTTCGCACATGCTTCGTGCGGAGTCCACAGAAATCCACCTACCGGGGAGCGACAGAACTTCAACTACCACAAAAAACTGTATGGCGGATTCTCCGGAAACGTTTACAGATGAAACCCTACCACTTGCAACTGGTTCAAGCCTTAAAACCCGCCGATTATGCTTTGCGAGCGTCCTTCTGTGTTGATTTTCTCGCATTAATGGAAGAGAATGAGTTCCATGAGAGGGTAGTTTACAGTGATGAAGCGACTTTCCACCTTTCAGGAAAAGTGAATAGACACAATGTAAGGATTTGGGGAACTGGTAACCCCCATGCAACTCTGGAACATCAACGCGATTCTCCGAAAGTGAATGTCTTTTGTGCCATTTCCCATGCAAAGGTTTATGGGCCCTTTTTCTTTCATGAACGTACTGTGAACGGACATGTTTTCCTTGATATGCTACAACAATGGCTCCTTCCGCAGCTTGAAGCGGATAGTCCAGATTTCATTCTGCAGTTGGATGGTACCCCTCCACATTACCATGGCAGTGTTCGAGACCATTTGAATACGGCTTTACCACAACGCTGGATAGGCCGTGCATCTCAGGGTGATCAACAACTCATTCATTGGCCACCTCGTTCACCAGATCTAACCCCGTGTGATTTCTTCATGTGGGGGTCTTGTAAAGGATCATGTTTACGTACCACCACTTCCAACAACACTGCATGAACTGCGTGCCCGCGTCACAGCAGCCATTGCTGATATCGACCGCGGACTGCTACAGAAAGTTTGGCAGGAGATTGAATATCGGCTTGACATCTGTCGTATAACAAAAGGCGCTCACATAGAACATCTGTGAATATTTAAAAAAAAACTTTGAGAGTTTACCTTTCATACAATATGTCTCACAATATTATATGTTCATTACATTTCACATAATAAATTTCTGAAAACCTGCACAACATTTTGACTTGCCCTGTACTAGGAAAATTTAACGATTTGGAA
This sequence comes from Diploptera punctata, assembly GCA_030220185.1. Taxonomy (NCBI): domain Eukaryota; kingdom Metazoa; phylum Arthropoda; class Insecta; order Blattodea; family Blaberidae; genus Diploptera; species Diploptera punctata. The sequence continues at coordinate 5,373,608 of JASPKZ010007817.1, forward strand.
TATTGGAGGCGTCAGTTATTACCGGAAAGATTTCTAAATTCAAATCGTGAAACATTGGCGTGCTACCAATTAATGATAAATCCAGAAAATTGGATAAACTTGGGTAAATAAGAACAACACTCACGAATAAATACATGTTAACAAAATGCAATACCATTAATTCTTAATAATTCTACATGACTTAATTAATGTATAATGTTATTTTATTTTTATGTAATTGTAATATTATTGTGTTTTCTTATGTAATTGTAATATTATTGTTTCCTTTTTGTTTTCTTTAGGCCTATAATATTACCAAATATTACTTTATTATAACGGACTGTCAACAGCATGTAAGGCGTAATGCCCGTGCGACCTATATTTGTAAATAACATTGTATATACCTTACTTTTAGTGTAATAAAGTTCGATTACTACTTACTACTACATTTCCTTTATATCAACTGTTAGAGAGAGAACTACATTTTATTACACGCTTTAAGGTAATACAATGAAAATGCATTCATGCATCTTGTTTGTTTGCATTACAACTGGAACTTAACTCGGAAGAGGTACATTTCACTACCTGATGGAGCACAGGGCATCAGTGAGAGATCTCAATCTAACACGATTGACAACAATAGCCTTGACTTTGGTCCACGTTCTTTGAAAGCTCAGTCTCATTCCAAACAAATCTCCTATATGTTCCTCTTGGGCTCCCACTCTCCGAGTTTTTTGGTAAACTGTCTTTTAACTGCCTCCCTTGGTTTCCTCCAGAATGTCCTATGCACCCCTATTTACACCTTCTAATTTGTATTTCAATTGGTTTTTCATCTGGCAGTCTGCATAAATTTTCATTGTCAATAAATATTTATAATTATTCTTTAATAAAAGTTAGAAATTTAAATTGAGTGCTGTATTAGAGAGCTAGGTTTTTTATCCGTGAAGAATAACAGCCTTAACATTACTTCTAAAAATGTATTTAAAACAATAATTCAATATAATGTTTGTGCAAAAGATTAATTTTAAGCATTACATCTAATTTCATGAAAAGTGTTAGCAATTTCGAGGTTAAGTTAGAACAAAAAGTAAGTTAAAGCACAGAAACAACTGACATCAGTGCGAGTCACATTTATAACTATTGCATCAAATATTATTTTTTGTATTCCTTCACACGGTGATGTTCCTCGTGGAACCAATGGTTACAATTAGTGTACTCGATCCATGTTTCAGCAAGGATATAATTCATAAACTCCCTGAAAAACTCCCACAAAAATCATTGTTACTTACATTTTTTTTAATTATAGGTCGCATTTTTCTAGTCATAGTTCATCAGGATTCTGCCCATGAGATAGTCCTGCAACCACTAATTTTCTGGCAACATATTTGGCATGCTTGCGTTTAGTTTGATTGACAGATTTAATTCTTTACATAATATGTGTGATGAATTGCTTAGAATTGAAATGAGTAGCACAATAGTATCATCGTTAAATTCAATATGGCGGGACAAGCATATTTGAAAAGGCACAAAAAATATATTGGTAAAACATTGGTGGAATCTGTTGCAATGTATGGAAGTGAGGTGCGGACAATCAATAAGTGCTACAGGAATAGACTAATAGTTATAGAAATGGATTATTTACGCAGAAGTTCCAGATAGTAAAAATTAGAACATGTCACTAATAAGGAAATTAGAAACATAATGGAAGCAGAAGAAAACATAATTGAAAGAATTGAGGAGAAGGAATTATAATGGTTAGGAGATATTTTAAGAATGGAAGATGAGCGCTGGCCAATGCAACTATATAAATGGAAAACGACCAGAAAGAAGAAAAGAGGGAGACCAAAGTTAACATGGAAGGAAAACATGAAGATAGTAATGCAAGCAAGAGGGCTAAGCATTGAAGATGCCCAAGATTATAAGGCTTTGGAGGTTAGGCACGGGAAGATGGCAGCAGCTGTAAAAACCCGAAGATAGATAGAGATATTTGTGATGACGATGAGCTCCTCGGATGACTCTTGAAGCTTCACAAATGAAAAGACGATAAAACAATTGGTCTCCAATTTATTAAGTTCCCACATATTTCACAATTCTATTTAATATTTTTTTCTAATGGCATTTGACGCAATTCACTTTTGTATCAAATCAGTAGCTTCAAACTCGAACAAATAAAATAAAAACTATTATGATCATGATGATTATGATTATGATTATTATGATCCCACCGCTGTGGTCTCGAGGTAGCGTGCTGCCTTGTCACGCAGCGGGCCCGGCTTCGATCCCCGGTCGGGCAGTTTTTCTGGGTGAGGTTTTTATAGGGTTTTTTCCTCACTTGTAAGACCAATGTCAGAAAAACTTTAAGGCCTAAACGGTCCCCGAAAACATGTGGCCATCATCATCATCATCATCCTTATCATCCTTATCATTATCATCATCATCATCATCATCATCATCCTTCACCGGTGTGGAAAGCAACGGGAAGCTACCACACATACAATTCCCTTGTAAAGCTGCAAGCATCACATGAAAATGCTATGATAGCAGTGGAAGGACCTACCTTCGGGCAGAATTACTATGGATGGATGATGATTATTATTATTATTATTATTATTATTATTATTATTATTATTATTATTATTATTATATGGTACATTTCCGATTTCCAATTAAACAATATGACTGATAAATTGTTGTTGGTGTATTATGCAATATGGGATAACTATTGCTATAGTATTTATGGAGTAAATCTCCTTTTAAAAATATGTCTCATTTGTCATTAACTGTACATTTTCATTACGATTAATTTTTTTTTTTGCTGTACACAAATACCTTGGAGCAATCATTACAAACAGGAATGGATTCAAGGAAGACATTGAAAATAGACTCTATTCTGGAAATCCATGCTATTATGTATTACAGGTACTACTCATCTCAACTTCTCTCATAAATGTTAAACTGAAAATACAGAAACCTATTATTCTTTTCAGTTATTTGGAAGTGAAACAAGGACTCTTACTTCAATGAAGGAGGAAATGCTACGAGTATTTGAGAATAAAGGTCATAGGAAAATATTTGGACCTACAAGAGACGAACAAACATGACAGTGGAGAAGGGTACATTCAGTGAATTACGTACAATATCTTTATGGAAAACCAGATGTAATAAGTAGAGTTAAGGAAGGTAGACTGTGAAGGGCAGGAATTTGACACATATGGAGAATGATAGAGGGTCAATGAAAACTGTATGAAAACAAGAGAGTAAGCCCCCAGTATGTAGATCAAGATTGAGGTGGGAGAATAGCAATAATCATGATTTGAGGGAGGTAAATTATACAGAGGCCCCTCAGGGGTCCTCATCTAGGGGATATGTGGATGGCGACCACAAGGTGACCAAGCTGAGCAAAACATTTCTTCCACTTACTTGTGTTTTGCACTCTTTTAACTTTACTATCTAACCTCCCTTGGTTAACTCTTGTTTTTTTCGACCCCGATGCTATTAGGGCATCCGAGGGCTAGGGAGTCTTTCCTTTCTTCCATTTCTTCTTTCCTTTATTTTCTTTTCTTCTCCAGAAAAGCCTGACAAGAGGCTATAAGATGGCAGCCCCATCACTGGTCTTGCCTTCCTTTGGCCAGCAAACAATCGAAGGGACTATTATTATGCTTTCAAGTCTTATACGAGAATTTCCCGGAAGGATCAAAACGCTGGAGGGAAAATTTTCTATAGGATCGTAACAGGCCTTGGCCTAATACTTGGAAGGAAGAAGAAGAAGAAATTATACAGAGGATAATTGGAATACATTAGAAAATGGTGATATACGAAGAGACAGTCCGGTGAGTTAGTTAGATAGTTAGTTATAAAACTCTTTTGTGATCAATAATTTACTTAGTATGTCTACTGACTAATACATTTCAAAAAGCGATATCAGATTAGAAACAGTTTTTGTTTGAGTTTAGGAAGTTACACATTATAAAATATTCCGTACTCTATTTGTTGACAAATTCCAATGTTTGCACTTATCAGGAGACATTTTGATCTGACGTGGAATGATGGGAGAGGTGTGGTCAAACACATAATGTCATTGTCCTGCTCCCGCGTATTCTTAAAGTAAACATTGCTTTCAGTAGAAATCAATTTCACATATTTATCAAATGAGTATTCCTTTGATCTTTTCTTGTAGCACAATAAAACACAATGCTCTAATAAAGCACTTGCTTTGAATTCTTGCAAATTATTTATATTTACAGACATTTTGATTACCTTTACATAACACAGAACGTTGAAAAAAAAGTTTGTAATATCTGCAACTAATTGTAGTGTGGCGGGGCAAAGTGATCTAAGTTCCAACATTTTCAAAATTAACTTTTTTCGTCCAAATTAGTCTATGCCCTATTGTCAATGCACTGCTAATTGATTTAACCCCAAATATGTACTTCTACTATTTGAAAGATTCGCTACTAGATGATGCATGCCGTATGTTCTATACCATATTTCGCATGTAATTTTCACTTTTTCCTAAAATAATTATTTTGGCACTTAGATCACTTTGTCCCGCCACTCTACAATTATTATATTCACTAATAATGCGCTAGAAGTAGGAAATTCAAGGGTTCGAGTACTAATTTGGTCAGGGTTTTTTAAATGGACAAAACTTCTGGCGGGATCATGGACCTGAAAATGAGTACCAGCTATATTCAGGTGACAGAGGTGGCCGTTACACAGTTTTGAGAACTCAGCTGACACATATGACGATTGTCAAAGAAGATGGAAACCTTAACCTCCTACCATCGCAAGAGCCTCAAAACACCTGTAGTGGGATCACTTTATCTTACCTATATTCACTACAGTGACAGCGTGAATAATTTTTAGACACATTCGAATAAGTCCAGCTTATTAAGAATTCCGAACTCCAGCAGGATACCATGTAACTTCTCCCTGAGAATTGAATCGTATGCCTTTTGAAATCTATATACTGCTTGCTGATGCACACTGTCATTATAGTGTCTGAAATCTTACACTACAAACCTGGTATACTGTAATAAGATAAACGTTAAAAATTAAAATGTACTTGTTGGCAGGTGCCGTCGTCCTCAACTTTGTTGAAATGATGTATATAAAATATTAATGGGAGGCCTTTCGGAAGTTAACTTCCATCATCGTCATCCGAATGGCCTCCACTTAATATTTTATACACATCATTTTAACAAAGTTGAGGACGACGGCACCTGCCAACAAGTACATTTTAATTTTTAACGTTTAACTTATGACTATTCACCTCAACGGAATTTGATATTGGTATATTGTAGCACTGTTCCTTTTAAATCTACACACACCACACGCAAATACATATATTTTTGTGTGTCCTGTTAAACTTTGTCCTTAATGGCAATCTTTAATTTTAGGAAATACATTACGCCAAATGAAGAATAAAAATATAAAATGGGATGACTGAATTGCATTGATCACAGTAACAGAATGAGCAAGGAGGGAAAGGTGAAACAAATATTTTCATCTTAACCTCAAGGAACTAGACTTAGAGAGACACCTAAGAATAAATGGTAGGGTTCTGTACAGAATATGGAATTTGGACTAAATATCAATGGGTAGGGACACCTGGAAAAGTTCCATAGAGGAATCGAAGGATCTCATACGACTGTAGGACCAAACAAGAAGAACATAACAATGGGGAATTGTCTCGTCATTTTGAAAATAGGAGAGACAAACAGGACATTTTAAATTGTTTGAGTTTCCTTACACATGGACTTAGTTTTTTCTGTAGTTTTGAATTTAAAACGTTTTAATAACGTAGAAATTCCCTATGACCAGATACGAATTGCGTACTTAATAGAACTAGGAAAATATATTTTGCATTTCATTTGATCCTAAAGTAAAATGCTAATGTATTAAGTTCATCTGAATTTTTGCGCGAATTGAAAATGAAACAAAACATCAAGTTTCGCTCTGGTGGAGTTTGTTTATCGACATCTCCATTATTTTATCAAATCCAATTGAATGTGTTATCTTTGCCATTTACTCTTCTTTATGCAAGTACTGCAAATGCACCTAATTCATCTGTTGTGAAATGGCTCGAAACAATAGCTGTGTAGATTCATTAGGACGAGTTATTCCGCACCGATACTTCTCCTGAATTATCATCCCATGTACTCATCAGCCAAAAATAACTATTAAACTCATTCAATCGTTCAGTTCACCCACAGGATTCAGGTAACTTTCATTCAGTTCATATGACCCGGAAGTTACCAAATTACCCATTTCTGTCAGTAAAAGCGTAACAAGTAGCTCCCTTACAACATAGCAAATAAATTTGTACTCATCCAGACTAGTTATTCTCTTCATAAGAAGCTATTATATTACGTCATCTTTCTATAAAATGACGTAAGTTCAAAGAAGCATTGTTTACATATAAAAAGATAAATCAGTACACAGCTATGGCTTAGGGGTTGTATCATTGCAGTTTAATTGAAAAATTAATATCCATTCGTTCATTCATTCATAGTGTTCTGCCCAAGAGCAGTTTTTTTAATGGCAAACTCAACATTATCCACTCTTTCCTTAACTCAGCCTTCCTTTTTGTATCTGCATAAAAACCATTTATTTTAATATTGTCTATTGTCTATTATCTGATGTCTTTTTCTGCCTCTAAATTTCTTTCCGTTGACAATTCCTTCTAGGACATCCGTCATCAGGCAGTTTCTTCTTAGCCAGTGGCCAATCCAATATCTTTATGAGTTCCAGCATTGTTCTTCCTTCACCCAGTCTGTCTACCACATCTTTATTTTTAATTTTATCTGTCCATTTTATACGGTCCATCCTTCTCCATATCCACATCTCAAAAGCTTCCAGTCGTTTTCCTCATTCCGTCGTAATGCCCAAGTCTCTGCACCATAAATTGCTACGCTCCACACAAAGCACTTCACTAGCCTATTCTGTAATTCTTTTGCCAAAGGTGCGGAAATTATTCATTTATTTGCAATTCCCAACTTCTGTCATAAAAGTTAAACTGAAAATATATGTAAACTGTTATTCCCCCAATTAAAATATACCGATGTGAAACATGGTCTCTTACTTTAATGGAGGAGAAAATATTACGAGTATTTGAGAATAAAGTTCTTAGGAAACATTTTTGGACCAAAGAGAGATGAGCAGAGAAGCGAATGGAGAAGATTTCATAAAAATGAACTACAATATCATTATAGGAAACCAGACATAATAAGAAAAGTTAAGTCACGTAGACTACATTTGGCAGGACATTTAACACAAATGGGAAATGAAAGAGGGACTTGGAAGTTTCTTGTAGGAAAACCAGAGGGAAAACGTTCAGTTTGTAGACCAGAATGAGATGGGAGAATAATATTAAATATGATTGGGGGAAGTAAATTATACAGAGGTTGATTGGAAAACATTAGCTGAGGATAGGGATGTGCGAACAGTGTATGTCCGAGCGGTCATGAACCTACGGGTTGGATAGAGGCAGTGAGTTATTTAGTTACTTTAATTATAATAATTTCAATTTTAATTCAGCAATTCAAGCCACAACAAAATCACATGTCTATTTATGTAAAAAAAATTGTGCTAAACCCGGCAGCTAAAAACTAAAACATCGTACTTCAGTGGATTCCAGGACACTGCAGACTTGAAGGGAACGAGGTTTCTGATATTCTAGGAATGAAGCATCCTTGGTTCCTGCAACTCTACAACAAATATATACATATCATTCAGGAAACAGATTCATTCATAAACCCACCTCACACTTGCATTATCAACGGACATAGCGGCACGTGAAATACGGCGGCGGCTTTTAACAATGAACTTTAGGCTTAGTGACAATAAAGTTTGTCTTACTTTGGTATTTATCTGTCCATTTGGATTGAATCGCACTTTTTAAAAGCCGCCTTGGCGCGTGCCTGCAGTAAAAAAAAAGTTGTCGATGCGTTAATAAAGGATACTAATCCTTCTAATATACCGACTGGATGCGCGAATAAAGACTTTTTAGCCGCGAATACAGGAACTGTGCAGCAATTTTTTTAACCCACGAATAACGGAACGTGAATAAAGAGCCTTTAACGTATACCATGATAATTCATTAGAAAGAAAGGAAACTATTGAACAATCAGGCGAGCAAACAGTATGAATAGAAGAAAGCTGACTGCACGTAACTGCTGTAAAGATAATGAAGCGATAATGTGCCCGGATCGAACTCAATTAAAGAGGAAATAATGGAAAGGTTTGAAGGTCGCAAGTGACAACCGGACAAGAGGTAGGGATATTGCAATCACCACAATTCCCTCGCGTCCTCTGTCTGTAACGAGTTGAGCGCTCCACGTATGTAATCGTGTTTTCATGCACCCCCAGAGACTCGAACCCAAAACACTTGCATCCCCTGATTGGATCTCCATGTATAATTCAACTAAACTGTACTTTCGGGTCAGGTTCTTGCTAACATATGGCGTACAAGCAATGAAACAATATATTATACAATATTTGTATTCCACCGATCAAATCTCGGGGTAACGTTGCTGCTTCGTATGCAGAGGGTTCGATTATGAATTTCTTCAGTGAGTTTTTATCGAGCTTTTTCCTTATCTGAAACTTACAATTCAGGAAACTTTAATGCCCTAATAGCCTAGCCCCGAGCAATATTTGGTTATCAAAAATCATCCAAATCGTCTTTTGTTTTTATTTTAAAATACGAGTAAATAATAATAATAATAATAACAATAATAATAATAGCTATATTTTACAAGGCGGAGTTAAGTCCTTAAGGCATTATCTACCACTCAACCATGTTAGGATAAAATACAAAAAAATAAACTTACATCTAAATTACAATTAATATAAATTATTGTATGGTATACCTACAATACAATTATGTAAAATATGTTGATTCATTCTAGATTTACAGAATGAAATATAAAATTTTCAAGATAGGAAAAGGAAAAAAACTACTAATGGCACAGCATCATAAGTTTATAATTATGGATAAAAATTAATTATGTAACATCACGTAATTGTATAACAGTGACTTAAACATGGTAATAAAAGATTCCGGGCTATGTGGCCGTGGTCTATAACTGGCGTTTCTTCCAGACGTTTCTCCCTCAACTGCGGAGGGCATCTTCAGTGGCGAGCGCTTACAGCTGTTGTTTCCCTGTCGTAGACTCGACTGCGAATGTCGAGTCTACGACAGGGAAACAACAGCTGTAAGCGCTCGCCACTGAAGATGCCCTCCGCAGTTGAGGGAGAAACGTCTTGAAGAAACGCCAGTTATAGACCACGGCCACTTAGCCCGGAATCTTTTATTACCATGATTACCGGCCGTGAAAGCCTGCATTCCAGTGACTTAAACATGTGAAGTGTGCAGCAATCCTTAATATCTTGAGGGAGAGAATTCCAGGAGCAGGAAGAGGCTTCTGTGAAAGAAGTGCTCCTCCGTTAAATTATATGGATCCGAAATATGGATTCTTAGTTTAAGGGAAGAGGAAAGATTATTAGTACTCGAGAATAAAGTTCTTAGGAAAATGTTTGCATCAAAGATAGATGATCAGACAGGCGTATGGAGAAGACTCAATAACAGCAAGCTATATGATCATAGGAAACCAAACGAAGTAAGGACAATTAAGTCACGTTGACTGACTGCTATGGGCAGGATATCTGGCACGAATGAAGAATAAAAGAGGGACATTGAAATTCTTGTTGGAAAAACAGAAGGAAAATGATCAGTAGGTAGGTCAATAATGAGGTGGGATAATAATATTAACCATGAATTGAGGGAAGTAGATTATACACAGGATGATTGGAGACATTAGCTTGGGAAGTAATGTATGGAGAGATTATGCCTGCGCGACCATGAACCTACTGATTTGAGAATACCAAAAAGTTAGTAAGAGTATATGCTATGTCTTAAAAATAAGAATATAATACATTTTATTCACGAAAAATGTGTACACAATATTGATGAGCAAGAGTTCGTGCTCGGGTGCAGTTCACTTACAGACATAATACATATATAGAAAGTCCACCGCTGTGGTCTCGAGGTAGCGTGCTGCCGTATCACGCAGCGAGCGCGGGTTCAATCCCCGGTAGGGGCAGTTTTACTGGATGAGGTTTTTATCGGGGTTTTTCCTCACCTGTAAGACATATGTCAGGAAAACTTTAAGGCCCAAACGGTCCCCGAACATCATATGGCCATCGCAATCATCACCATTCATATTCATCTTAGATAATAAGTTTAGGATTAGGGACTCTCCTGGCGCACCACTATCATCATCATCACCCTTCATATCATCGGGGCAACATAACCCCGCCTTCCAGGCGCTTCAAACTCAGAAGTGGGTTACAAATACGCCATGCCAGGAGAGAACACCAGGAATGTCGAAAGACAACCTGGGGGCACTTGCAAAAAAAATATATACAATATATATTACAAAGTTCTAGATGAACAAAGAGGGGGAATAAATACGAATTCAGGAGCCATTTTCAAGGTACACAATAAATTCTAACAATTATTATTTTAATAATAAGGCGTATAAAATAAACAAAACAATATAGAATAGATTAATACCAATCTGAGATAAAAGTAATTAAATCATTGGAAAATAATATAATCCAAAATAAATTTAGGAATTTCAAAATATAAAACGCACTCTAGCATACAAAGAGTTAATGGAAAGCAAACCATAAAAACAAAACAAATATATCATAATTGATTAATACCAAATCTTTAAAAAGTAACAAAATATATCAGGTAATAATATTCCATTAATGAAATTTAACCTCATACCTTATAGGTACTTTTTATGTGCCGCACGCCACACGTCCTTACAATGACACCACCTTCGAGAGAGGGATTTTAACTATGAATCACATACATACTTTTTAGGCCATGCAAGGATATAAAGGGCCGAATGAGGGATCAACTCAATGTCAGAGCGTTCCCCGAGACAATACATTATTAAAGGAAATACACCATGTGCACACATTTGTATTAAGCATGATGAATATGGCAATGCTGATTATGATGGTCAGATGATGTTCGGGAGTAGTTTGGACCTTAAAGTTTCCTAACATTTGTCTCTCAGGCGAGGAGAAACCCCAAAAAAATCACACAAAGAAACGTTTTTCAACCGGCGATCGAAATTATTAAGGAGAAAGTATTACAACATAATTCTGAAACACAAATAATTAATACAAAGAAAAACGATATAAACAAGCACATACCATCTTGAACAAATCCTTTTTAGGCCATGTGACCTGTGACGGTAAACCTAACGAATATAGTCCTGCTCTTTCCACCGATATTTTGGTCTTCCTTGGTCCCTATGTCCAGTTGGAGTATATTGGAACGCCAATTTTGTCAGTCTATTTCTTTCCATTCTTCTCAGATGATTTTTACATTCTTGTTGGTATTATGTTTCTATGCCATTATGTAATGTCCACCGCTGTGGTCTCGAGGTAGCGTGCTGCCTTGTCACTCAGCGGGCCCGGGTTCGATCCCCGGTCGGGGCAATTTTCCTGGGTGAGGTTTTTATCGGGGTTTTTCCTCACCTGTAAGACAAATGTCAGCAAAACGTTAAGGCCCAGAATGTCCCCGAAATCATATGGCCATCACCATCATCATCCTTATCACTATCATCATCATCATCCTTCACCGGTGTGGAAAGCAACGGGAAGCTACCACACTTACAATTCCCTAGTAAAGCTGCAAGCATAGCATGAAAATGCTATGATTGCAGTGAAGGACCTGCCAGAATTACTATGGATGGATCATCATCTAAACCTGGTACTCCAAGTTTTTTTTTTCTGACAATAGTGTACTTCTAGTGATCCAGTCTATTAATTCCTAACAGTGATGAAAGAAGATCATTTGGCTTACTCTAAGTTTATTAGAATTTCTTTTACTTAAAATACTAATTTCTCTTCCGTATTTAAGAGCAGGGGGCGCGCCGCAGCGTAGTGGTTAAGGCACTGCTCTACAAGCCGGAAGGTCGAGGGTTCAAGTCCCGGTGGGGTCAGGATTTTTAAACTGACCCAAACCTTCTGGCGGCACTATGGCCCTGGGGTCGACTCAGCCTCTAACGTAAATGAGTACCAGACGCTTGTTCTGGGGGTAAAGACGGCCGTCACGCAGGGCTGACAACCCGGCTGACATCAAGTGCCGATTGTCTAGAAAAAGTGGGAGCCTTAACCTCCTACTACCCGAAGGGCCTCCTGAGGCCTGTAGTGGGATTACTTTACTTTATTTAAGAGCAGCTTTTGATGTGATGATCTGTAAATCTTACTTTTATATCTGTCCTCATCTGTTTACCAAAATATCTTATTATTACCACACTCATTTTTATATATATTTGTAATTTTAAATCAATGTCACTCTTATGTTCTGCAAATACACCTCCTCAGTATGAGAAATCAGACACTTGTTCTACAATTTTTCCATCTATTTCAATTTTCACCTGTTTTAGGTTTTTTCCACACATTGTCATTGCTATAGATTTTGAAATGAAAATGTTCATATTATATTTGGTGGCAATTCTGAATAATTGATAAGCTGCTATTTGTAAGCTGTCTTCGGAATCTGATAGCATTATTTGATCATCAGCATATAATATTGTTCGAACTGTTTTATTTCTAGTTACCGGAATTTCACTATTTACTATTTGTTTCCATTCTTGAACTATTCTGTTAATATATATATATATATATATATATATATATAGACATGATAAGAAAAATAAATTCCTGAGTCGGGATTTGAACCCGAGTTTCTAACTTTATATGCTTAGCGCTCTAAACGTTATATATAAGAAAACAAAATATTTGTGTTAGGATTCCTTAAGTAACACAGTTGGTTAGAGCTCTAAACGTATACAGTAAAGTTAGAAACTCGGGTTCAAATCCCGACTCAGGCATTTATTTTTCTTTTCGTGTCATATTTGCCTTCATTGGTAAATGTAAAAAATACAGTTATAAAATATATATATATATATATAATGTATCCATCCATAGTACTTCTGCCCTAAGGCAGGTCCTTCACTGCAATAATAACATTTTCATGCTATACTTGCAGCTTTACTAGGGAATTGTAGATGTGGTAGCTTCCCGTTGCTTTCCACACCGGTGAAGGATGATTCCGTATGATTTCGGGGACCGTTTGGGCCTTAAAGTTTTCCTGACATTTGTCTTACAGGTGAGGAAAAACCCCGATAAAAACCTCACCCAGAAAAACTGCCCCGACCGGGGATCGAACCCGGGCCCGCTGCGTGACAAGGCAGCACGCTACCTCGAGACCACAGCGGTGGACTATATATATATTGAATAAGAGTGTAGAAAGTTCACATCCATGATGAAACCTTTGTTTGTGTTTATAAGTTCTGTCATTTTTCCATCTGGTAATTTAATTTTGATTTTAGATTTCTGATATAAAATTTGTATATGCCGTAAATTAATACCAAATCTGAAGAAAGCAGTATATTAGATAATAATATAAAGACCAAGACCAGAATGAGGTGGGAGAATAACATTAACCAATATTTGAGAACATTAGATTATGCAGATGATGATTGGAAAACATTAGCTCAGGATATGGATGTAAGAGAGATTGTGTCCGTGCGGCCATGAACCTATGGGTTCGATTGTGCCAGTGAATTAGTTACTTTGTCAGACAATAATATAAATCAATACAAATTTTAGAGAAAGGTTACAAATATAAAAACTCTTACACACAAAAATATTAATGCAAAGGAGAATGATATGAACAAATAATCATAGGCGTACGTACTAGTGAATACCCGGAGTAGCTACGCCTAAATAAATTAAATGTGTGTGTCTGTTTTTAGTTGAATAAGTTAAAAAAGTGTTAATTATTGCGAAGAATCAAACATGGTGATTGAGCCATTTTTTTAATTTCGGATTTCAGGTAATCGTCCACTATTAAACATAAATTTCGCTGATTTTTTGACAATATCTACCATGACCCCGTAAGTTAACCACTCTCAAGAGAAGAAGCTACTTGCTGCCCAATGCCAAGTCCTCATAAGTATTACGAAAGCGCATAATACGGTGTCTGGTGTTTACCTGTCAGTGACCGCAGGAGTCCTACCTCTATACGTCGCTCAAAAAATACAATACTTTAAAGTCAGAAGAAATACGATGATACTAATAGGTGACACTGTGATTACGCCAGACTTATAACAGACACCAGATGAACGAGGCACCATCAGGCGGGTTATCCAGGAAAGTTTTTCCGAAGAATGGCAAAAACGATGGGAAGAAGTAGAACACGGACGCATAAATATAAGATCTTCAAACGTGAAGTAAATTTGTGGCGAAATTTTATTTTTTTGATTAATGGAATTTTAGCACAAACTAATAAATTTTACAGAAAATACCCAAAAGACACTAGTTGAAATTTATAAGACAATAACTATGCTATTATTAATGTTTGGAAGCGAATCTTGAATCATATTGTGGTAGGCTAGAAAAAAATGAACTTTTATTGTTACTGAATAGAGTATGTGTGTTGGCCCTTAGAATTTCCTCGCTATCGCCTAATAATACCATATCATCTGCATAAACTAACATGAACCCTCTAAAAGATCTGAAGACATGTTCTAGTACAAAACTGAATAATATAGGACATAGTGCATCTCCCTGCTTTAACCCATCGCGAATTTCAATAGTTGCCGAAAACTGTTTGCCTACATGCACCCTACTCTTTGTGCCATTTAGACACATTCGAATAAGCCTAACTTTTAGTAATTCTGAACTCAACAGAATACTATGTAACTTCTCCCTCTAAATTGATTCGTATCCCTTCTTGAAATCTATATTTTGATGCACAGTGCTATTATATTCCCATTTCTTTTCTAAAATCTGTCTTACACTTAAAATGTGGTCTGTTGTAGACCTGGTTCTTTTAAATCCTCATCGAAGATTACCATTTACGTCGTCAACGGGGAGTAAGTCTGCTTACTAATATATTTATTAGAATATTGAACGAAGTTATAAGTAATGAGATGTCTATAGGCCTATAGTTGTTGTAATCAGTTTTATTTCGTCAGTTATACGTTGGTACGATAATACTTTTTTCCCATTCATTTGGAAAAGCTTCTTTTTCTTAAATGGCGCGACACTTACCTTAATTAATACTATGTCAAAATCAGACCAGTTTCAAAAAAAAAATCTGTATAGATATGCACCAGTACATTTCGGTTATGTTTTTTTAAGAAAACCATATATATGTGGCACAAAATATATGAGACGTTTTTATTTTCTTTACCATAGGCAATTCACATTTAAAATCCTCACATATTGTATCCACTCTGTAGTGTAGCAACAAATATAAACCTCTCATGTATCATATAGGATACATAAGATCTAAACAGGATAATCCACATTCAAATATTGTTTTCCATAAATATTAAAACATATTCTTTCACAGGTTTTCAAAATTTTATGGATTCTTACTGGAAGCTGGTGTCGTTTATTCAAATTCTACGAATAAACCTTCCGTAATCCCTTAGAAACTCTATCGTGTTTATCCATTGTATTTAGGGATTTATCTTTACAATTGTTTCCAATACAATCCCATAAGCCTCTTTGCGATTCTTGTTTTCAAAACCAATGAAAGTGAACGAATAAATAACATCATTAGGATTTAGATTTTACTTTTAAAATGTCCTGCCATTTTTTTGATGATACGTATAGGTCTATCTCCTATAGTTACTAACATTCTAACTTGATTACTACAGTAGGAGTTAACTTGATTCCTATGTTTATTTGATTAGTGTTTTACTTGATTTCGGTTGGATATGGAAAATAAAAAAGTGATACATTGCTGTAGAATAAAAAAATATAGTCCGTTTTGAATAAAATTGTTAGCGTTTCGTGTAATCCAATAAGCAGGAAAAAAACTAAATCCAATTCTGATGTAGAATTTATAGCCGATGTGCTGCATAGCGTGAGTTTCCCATCCTACAGCAGGGGAAGAACCCCGGGGAAACTCAACAGATGATGCTTTTCTGCAGTCACAACTCTATGATGAAATTCCCGGATTCAAACATCTGGATCAAAATTAATGGCTGTAAAATATACACGACAATATTATAAAAATATTAGTTAAACAATTTTAAAACTTAATTCTAACTTTGAGTTCCATAAGAGAAGTATGAATTATTTTACATTTGCACAAACTGAGCATACATATCAGAAAACAAAAATAACAAAAATCATAAACAACATCAGTGTGTCTACAATTTTTAATTCCCAATTAGTAATATATCTCTGACTATATATTTAGTTTTAGCGAATTCTGAATTGAATGAAACTATTGAAATTATGCTCACGAAAATATTTTTGAAAACTTTTTTACAAATCTTTACCGATCACATCACCTACACACTGAAAATGACAATGACAAAATGTGTTATTTAAAATATTCCAATACTGTACAGCGGACGAAACGAGAATTATATATTTGTATATGTGGAAAGAATTATTAGTGTTTGTACCAAGTCTAGAATGATATAGTGGGCTGTACACTCCTAGGGAGAAGGAGAGGTCCACGGTTCGATTCCTGGTTCAGACATTAATTTTTCATTTCACAATATCATTATAATATTATAATATGATCCATTATTGGAACTGTGTTAAAGGAAAATGTAAAATAGCATCGTTTACTACTTATAAAAGTGGTGGTGTAAAATTCTCAAATATAGATACTTCTAAACGAAGCCAGCCATTGGCGATGGTAGTGACACCTACCTGGCAGCGGACGAAACGAGAATTATAGATTTGTATACGTGAAAAGAATTGTTAGTGTTTGTACCAAGTCTAGAATGGTGTGGTGGGCTGTACACTCCTACGGAGAAGGAGAGGTCCACGGTTCGATTCATGGTTCAGACATTAATTTTTCTTTTCACAATATCATTATAATATGACAAAATGTGTGTATATATATATATATATATATAATCTTATGTTAACTCTTTGGTGGCTCCAATATTTGTATATTCGCATCCAAACTCGGCATATGACCAATATTTAAAAAAAGGAGGGCTGAGCTCGTTAACCAGTAAAATCGGACTAGAAAGGAAGATTTAGAAATAGTTCAGCAGTAAAAATTTCCGATTTTCTGCAACGAAAACTCTGTACATACTGTTGAAATAAAACGAGGAAAGAATTCTCCAGAAATCAATGATAATTGACAATTAGAAGTAAGAATTTGAAACAGAATTTAAAGATACTAAGGAGAAGAATGAGGGCTTCATTGGGTAAATTCTTAATGGCCATAAGAGAGGGAAGCCTTCAGATAACATGTACTTACTTACTTACTTACTTACTCACTGGCACTATCGAACCCGTAGGTTCATGGCCGCACGGACATAAGCTCTCCATACATCCCTATCCTGAGCTAATGCTTTCCAATCATTCCCTGTATAATCTACTTCCCTCAAATCATAGTTAATGTTGTTCTCCCACCTCATTCTTGGTCTACCAACTGGGCGTTTTCCTTCTGGCTTTCCTACAAGAAGTTTCCATGCACGTCTTTCATTCCCCATACGCGCAACATGTCCTGCCCATCGCAGTCTACGGGACTTAACTGTTCTTATTATATCTGGCTTCCTATAAAGACCGTGTAGTTCATTGTTATGTAGTCTTCTCCATTCACCTGTCTGTTCATCTCTCTTTGGTCCAAAAAATTTTCCTAAGAACTTTATTCTCAAATACTCGTAACCTCCTTTCCTCCCTTAAAGTAAGAGTCCATGTTTCGCACCCATATAATATAACTGGTAGAATAATAGTTTTTATATATTTTCAGTTTAACGTTTCTTGAAAGGAGTTGGGACATCAAAAGTCTCTGCAATGCATAATAGCATGCATTTCCAGAATTGAGCCTATGTTTAATTTCTTTGTTCATCTCATTCCTATTTGTGATTATTGTTCCTAGGTATTTGAATTCAGCCACTTCCTCAAAATTTACCTCATTTGTCATTAGCTGTCCATTTCCATTATATAATGTATTTCTACGTGTGACCATATATTTAGTTTTACTGATATTTACTATGTTAAAATGTATGTTCTGTTCAATCTTATAGAAATGAGACAGGTGTGTTCAGAGACGGAAGGCGAATATGTGGAATATCACTTGCCTTGATGCTCTTAGGTCCCATTCTGCTTAAATATCATGTATATTATACCGCTGAAGGTCGGTAACATTGAAATGTACAGAGAGTTTATTGACATCCTGTAAACTAGGAAGCAAAATAAAACCCAATAAATAAATACATTTAAAAAAAACCTCACATGGACTGTTTCCCCACACGAGATATATTTATCCATATCTACGTAAATATGAAACCAATGGCCTGAACGGATCTCAATTTATTTTATGTGATACTGAAGCAACTTTTATGGTGTGTGATGCAACAAACTTACCTTATTTATTATACATAGATCAGTTAGGCGACATTTTCATATCACTTGGCCAATTTTCAAAGAATACGATATAAGACTAATATTTATTTTTATGTATCTAATGGCTAGTTACGTGATACAAGTGTCATTGACTAAGCAAACAAAACAACTGAATCCTGCCTATGGTGGGACAAGTCCCGAAAGCGCTACAGTTAAATAACTAATTAAGTTGAGGAGACGAACCTTTCAGGTGAATATTCCATAATTTGATATTTCGCATTAATTTTATCCCAAAGCGTGTTGGAAATTAAAATTATTTTTCATTTTTTAGTTCGGTTTTCTAATAAAGCGTGTTGTTTTAGTTTTTTAAACTATTATTTATTTTTTTAGGTTTAATATTTTACAGAATAAGATAAAAATGTAAATATCTTTAAATTCGATACTGTTGTAGTATGAGCTAAAAGTAATACTCTAGTAAAAGTAAAGTAAAATAATACTCTACTAAAAAAATCTTCCGAGCCGGATTTGAACCAGCGACCTAAGAATTACTCAAATTATATACCACTACAGTCCACCGCTCTACCAAATGAGCTCTTATAACGATTGAGTAAGAAGTTGATAAGTTTGCAACCTATAATATACCGGTTTTTATTATTTTGATTTTCTGCTGATTCTGGCCAGGATTTTAGAAACATTTATGGAATTATTGTATTGTCATTGGTCCTTTACAAGTATACAAAGTTTCAAGTCGATCCAATGATTTTAAGTGGGTGAAAATCGTGTTGAAAGATTCTGTTACATAGTTACACAGACACTTTTTTGATTTTCTGATGGTTCTGGCCAGGATTTTAGAAAAAAAAAGTATGAAATTATTTGTATTGTCATTGGTCCTTTACAAGTATACAAAGTTTTAAGTCGATCCAATAATTTTAAGTGGGCGAAAATCGCGTTGAAAGATTCCGTTACATAGATAGATACAGGTCAAGCTAATATAAAGCGTGTAAAAAGGGGACATTTTCAATCTAGTTTCCCACGATCCATAAGCTTCTGTATGGGATTGAAGAACTGCGCACTATTGAAGATGCTTACGATCCATAATTTCTTCAATTTTACACAATGAATAATCTGAAGAATACATCATTCCCAGACGATGAAGGTGCTGTGCTGGTAAATTGTGCCCAGTGTTGAGACAAAATGAGCCACTGTAGCTTTCATCGGATCAGAAATTGTATATTGTTCCCTCAGTGTTTCTTAGCTGATATCGAGTCAAAAGTTTGCGTAGATTCTATTTAGAGAACGTGTTTTATATGAAACAAAATATAAATGAAGGGCACAGAGAAAGAACAAGATAATTAACTTTTTGTCGAAATAGAGTTTGAGGTGTCATTAGATTCTACATAGAAAGCACCCTAATTTAGAAATGTTAAATAGTATAATATATTTTTTATTCCTGGGTTTATTTAGGTTCCAAATTTTGGCATACAGGTGTCGAAGTGGATACTTTACAACTAAAAGTACATTTGCTTGATTTTAAGAAAAAAGTGACTTACTAGATTCATTCTCTGCACCCTTCAAACATATTATAATCTTTAATCCTTCCTTATTTTATAGTACATTTTCGTTGAAATACATACTTTTTTTTTCCTTTGAATGTGCAGATATATTTTCCAGCTGTGATGGCTTTCATGTTTCTTCTATGTTATACACATTAAAACATTAATATTCAGGACAGTTCCTTAACTGTACAGCAACCGACATGACTTCTATATGAGTAACATAAAAAAGTGTAACTCAGTTGAGAATCAAAATTCATTTGTTTTGAGAGACAATGGAATGTTATAATGTAAAATATACGTATTTCACATTGTTTTCGTGTCATTCTGTCGTGCTCAACCGAAAGTTTGCTACCAACAGCGTTTAAAATGATTGTTTTTACATTTTTCCTGATGGTATGCTAAAATAACAGAGAGAATATTGTCTAAGGAATCGGAAAAGAAATGACTACGAATAAAACCGAATACGTATATATTGATGGCATGATAAGAAAAGTAAATGGTCGGATGAGACTTAAACCCGGACCTCTGGATTGATACCCCAGTGCGCTACACTACGTTACATAGCAAGCCTAGTACAATAATTTATTTTTCTTGTGTGTGTGTATATATATAAATGGTTTGTATGCAGATACAAAAAGGAAAGCTGAGTCAAGGAAAGAGTGGAGAATGCTGAGTTTGCAGTGAAAGACCTGCTCTTGAGCCGAACACTATGAATGAATATATATATATATATATATATATATATATATAGCCGAGCGGTTAAGGTAGGAAGCCTTGGCGCAGAACTACGGGACTTGCGCTGGTTCGAGTCTCCATGGGGGAAGAAATTTTCTCATGGTATTTCGGCCAGTATGGGACCGGTGCCCACCCAGCATCGTGAGGCAATTGGGTAGCTACAATAAGTAACGGCTCCAGGTTGAGGAACCAGCTATAACGGCTGGGGGACTCGACATGCTAACCACATGTCACCCCTACACTGGCTGTTGATCATCTACCTCTGTGATTGACACATGTGGATGTGAAGGGCCAGCAGCCGGCTGGTAAAAGGGCAGTCCCGCGCCGTAGCCGAGCGGTTAAGGTAGGAAGCCTTGGCGCAGAGCTACGGGACTTGCGCTGGTTCGAGTCTCCATGGGGGAAGAAATTTTCTCATGGTATTTCGACCAGTATGGGGCCGGTGCCCACCCAGCATCGTGAGGCAATTGGGTAGCTACAATAAGTAGCGGCTCCAGGTTGAGGAACCAGCTATAACGGCTGGGGGACTCGACATGCTAACCACATGTCACCCCTACACTGGCTGTTGATCATCTACCTCTGTGATTGACACATGTGGATGTGAAGGGCCAGCAGCCGGCTGGTAAAAGGGCAACCGCTGAAAAGTGGAAAGACCCTCAATCGGATCGGATATATATATGCTAGATGGCAGTGGAGACCGAGTTCTCGCCATCTCGTAATAATAATAAGAGAGTATATATATATATATATATATATATATATACTCTCTTATTATTATTACGAGATGGCGAGAACTCGGTCTCCACTGCCATCTAGCAGCTCCTATAACAAGTAAGCAAATTAAAGAGAATATTTTTACTTTATAGTAGTAACGCTTTTTTCGATGTTATAATTATTTTTTTTACATTGAGCAATGCAAGCTTAATATGATATGACAAGGAAAATAAATGCTCGGACGGGACTTGAATCCGGACCTCTGGATTAATACCCCGGTGCGCTACCGACTACGCTACCGAACAAGTACAAACATTTATTTTTCTTATTTATATATATACTCATATTATTATTACAAGATGTAGCGGGAACTCGGTCTCCACTGCCATCTTGCAGCATAACAAGTAAGCAAATTAAAGAGAATATTTTTACTTTATAGCAGTGACGCTTTATCAATGGCATAATAATTTTTTTTACTTACGCATTGCAAGTTTAATATGCCATGATAAGAAAAATAAATGCTCGGACGGGACTTAAATCCGGACCTCTGGATTAATACCCCGGTGCGCTACCGACTATGCCATCGAGCAAGTCTAGGACAAACATTTATTTTTCTTTTATATATATATATATATATATATATATATACTCATATTATTATTATTACAAGCTGTAGCGGGAACTCGATATCCACTGCCATCTTGCAGCTCCTATAACAAGTAAGCAAATTAAAGAGAATATTTTTACTTTATAGCAGTGAAGCTTTATCGATGTTATAATTAAATTTTTGACATTAAGCAATGCAAGCTTAATACCCTGATGAAACTTACCCGTAATTAAAACCCTTATCGACCCTCAGTTGCCATGGTGCCTGATTTATGACTACATCCCTATTTGACGGAATGTAGAATTTCAGATGGTTCTCATGAAGTAATTTAAGTTAGTAAAGTAACACATTCGGTTAACAAATTCGACTTGCTGTGATTTCGCTTAGTTTACGCATTTCTTGCATAACGGACATTTTATGTTTTTAAACTAGATACAAGTTCACGGTAACTAAATTCTACAAATATAATTTGTGTGTTTTCGGTGTAATTTAAAGTACCCAATTGTACCAAAACTTAAGGAAATACATAGTGCCTCGTAACTAAACGTAATTAAAATGTACTAAAATAAATAACGATCCTCATACATCAGTCGTCCTCAATAAAAATGAATTTCCATTTAAATAACTTCGTCAAGTAGTTAAATCCATGTTGGCCTTTCACTGAACCTTTCAGTTGAGGACCACTGATATACCAAGTACTTATTTTAACATGTTTCATTTTCTACAAAACTTCAACTGTAATTTACAATGAATTGTAGAAGTATTGATATTTACGTAATTACTTGATTCATGCAAATATAGTTATATCATGCCTACCTCTAAACAGTTGTCGAATATAAGAATGTCTTACCCGAGTGGAACAAGAATCTATCACCCTAGTACCACTCTAGTGCATTTTGCCCATTAAGCAGGTCTAATACGATGTTATTTTGTTTTTAATTAAAGAACTAATACTGGGTCATGATTTATAATAATAATAATAATGATAATAATAATTATAGTATTAATAATAATGATAGTAATAATGATAATAATAATGATAATAATGATGATAATAATAATAATGATAATTATAATGATAATAAGAATGATGATAATAATGATAATAAGAATAATGATAAGAATGATAATAATGTTAATAATAATGATGTTGATAATAATGATAATAATAATGATGATAAAAATAATGATAAAAATAATGATAATAATAATGATAATAATAATGATATTAATAATGATAATAATAATAATAATTAATAATAATAATAAGTAATAATAATAACAATTTATAATAATAATTAATAATAATAATGTTTTATTTATTATGGCAGACTTAAGGCTTTAAGGCCTTCTCTTCCACTCATCCATCACAAATACAAATAAATATTTGACAAATATAGATATATACTATACTAATTATAAATAGTTAAAGATATTTTAAATATAGCAATGTAAATTTCATATGCAAACAACATTTTATACGATAATAACAATAATAATACTTAGGATAATAATAATAATAATAAAATAATAATAATAATAATAACAATAATGATAATAATAATAATAATAGTATACATATGATAAATTATACGAGAAACACCAATTAATATATGTACTTTACACTGGGTAATGATGAAGTCGAGGTTAGAGCAAATATAAATTTGGATTTCTTTAAAAGATGCCAACGTCCGGAAGCCACTTTATCCCATTATACAAAAAAAAAAATAGAAATTTACGTAATACGCAAAAAAAAAAAGTCTATCGGTACTATGTGATAAGGAAATACGCCGTTATATGTCACACTAAAAAACAAATGTTGGCGCCACAAAGGTACATATATATAATCAATAGCATTCTAAATTGTATTGTAAAGCCTACCTTTTCCTTTTACATTCTAAATACAATATAAAATTGTAATATATAATGATAAAATTATAGAAAACTAGATAACAGTGAACTACATGGTCTTTATAGGAAGCCAGATATAATAAGAACAGTTAATTCTCCTAGACTGCGATGGCAGATTATGTGGCACGAATGGGGAATGAAAGACGTGCATGGAAGCTTCTTGTAGGAAAACCAGAGGGAAAACGCCCAGTTGGTAGACTAATAATGAGATGGGAGAATACCATTAACTATGGTTTGTGGGAAGTCGATTATACAGGGAATGATTGGAAAACATTAGCCCAGGATAGGGATGTATGGAGAACTTATTCTGTGCGGCTATGAACCTATGGGTTCGATAGAGCCAGTGAGTTAGATGATCATCTAGACAGTGTAGGGGTGACATGTTGTCAGCATGTCGAGTCCCCCAGCCGTTACAGCTGGTTTTCTCAAACTGGAACCGCTGCTTACTGCAGCTACCCAATTGCTTCACGATGCTGGGTGGGCACAGGTCCCACACTAGCCGAAATACCAAATAAAATGTCTTCCCCCATAGAGACTCGAACCAGCGCAAGTCCCGTACCTCTGCGCCAAAGCTTTCTACCTTAACCACTCGGCTACGGTGTTAGTTAACGATTAAATGATGTGCCTTGAAGAACTGTCTCTTCGACTTCTTAGACTGGGATTAGTCCCAGAATACTTAATCGAACTGAAAATATATCCGATTGAGGGTCTTTCCACTTTTCAGCGGTTGCCCTTTTACCAGCCGGCTGCTGGCCCTTCACATCCACATGTGTCAATCACAGAGGTAGATGATCAACAGCCAGTGTAGGGGTGACATGTGGTTAGCATGTCGAGTCCCCCAGCCGTTATAGCTGGTTCCTCAACCTGGAGCCACTACTTATTGTAGCTACCCAATTGCCTCACGATGCTGGGTGGGCACCGGTCCCATACTGGCCGAAATACCATGAGAAAATTTCTTCCCCCATGGAGACTCGAACCAGCGCAAGTCCCGTAGCTCTGCGCCAAGGCTTCCTACCTTAACCGCTCGGCTACGGCGCGGGACACTGAAAATATATAAAACTATTATTCTACCTGTTATATTATATGGATGCGAAACATGGACTTTTACTTTAAGGCAAGAAAGGAGATTGCGAGTATTTGAGAATAAAGTTCTAAGGAACATTTTTGGACCAAAGAGAGATGAATAGACAGGTGAATGGAGAAGACTGCATAACAGTGAATTACATGGTCTTTATAGGAAGCCAGATATAATGAGAAGAGTTAAGTCTCAACGACTGCGATGGGAAGGACATGTGGCACGAATGGGGAATGAAAGATGTGCATGGAAGATTCTTGTAGGAAAACCAGAGGGAAAACGCCCAGTTGGTAGACCAAGAATGAGGTAGGAGAATAACATTTACTATGATTTGAGGGAATTAGGTTATACAGGGGATGATTGGAAAACATTAGCTCAGGATAGGGATGTATGGAGAGCTTATGTCCGCGCGGCCAATGACCTACGGTTTCGATAGTGCCAGTGAGTTAGTTAGTTAGTTAGAGTTAGTTAGTTATAGGCCTACTTAATCGAGGGTCAATGTCAATAGACCTTCTGCTGATGATGGGACTAGCCCCAAGGCCTACAGTTGTTAATAGTCTATGAAGATGGGGAGACGAACCTACATTTAATTAATTTTATTTATTTGATTCCGAATGAGTTCATGTTCGTAGAGATGCTTCTTTTGAAACCATATTTCCTTTATGTTTTTGCTATGGGCTTGCTTTCTCTCGTCTGTCCATATTGTAGCAGTGTTTTTTTTATTCTTCGGTTGGTCCTCTTGGTCAAGTTGCAACTTATGCACCTTAATTCTAAATATATATCTGTTTAGCATATCTTCTTAAGTAATTTCTGCCACTTCTAAGTCCTTTTTGACTTCACCAATCCATTTCATAGTATCCACTGTTGCTTTAGTTATATTTACGTAGAATTATATTATTTGTTTTGTAAGTCTATTTGAGTTCATTCGTTTAATATGTTAACAAAATTGTAACATCCTTTTCTAATATCACTATGAATATCGGTACAAAATTTTATATCATGTTTACTTTCAAGTCCATGTCATGTGGACCCAAAAATTTTTCTTATACTTTTCCATTAAGTTTTCGCTATATTTTGGATATATTTTTTACTGGTCAACATTAATGTTTCTGCTCCATGGAGGCATTCTGGTTTAATTACAGTGCTACAGTGTTTTAATTTCGCATATAAAGATATATATGCTTTATTATAAATGTTTTGAGGAAGCCGAAATATTGTTTCCATTTTTTGGCATTTAATTTTATTGGTTTAAGTTTCGATTTCATTTTCCTGAATTATTTCACCAAGATATTTAAATTGTGAAACTCGTTTAATTTTTCCATATTTTGTGTCCGGATATTTATTGCATGAAATGTAGGCTATTCCACTTTTTCAAAATAAATCTTCAGACTAACACTCCCTGCAATGTCGTTTAATAACACGAGCAACAAGAAATAAACTTTGTTCTCGTCTCAGAAAGACAAATATGTGATTCTGATAGTATTGTTCTCCTGAATTCAAATATGATATCAGTTTTTCTCCATCACGCAAGGTTTCCGAGAGACAGGAATTTAAAGTTTCAAACACTTTAATAATATCTACATTCGTAACTACACAATATTTGAACATTCGGACTCACATAGAAAGTAAGAAATGACGATTATCTGCTATATTTTGCCTGTGGAGCATCCCTCTTTATGGTCCAACAATAATCGGCCAGCATATTAGGATTCCATTTGCCTCGATATATCTTTTCCATAGCTGAAATCTCCTGAGTTAACTCATTTGGTTTTATTTTACAATGGACAAATGGACGAAAGAACGTTTATTAAGAAAATAATTATTTAAATCCACTAATTGAAATTGAAATAAAAAACTGTGGATGATGGAGAAATTCCGAATATATATTTCAAAACACGATAAGAAACTGCATTGATACAACTATTGGTACTCATGAGACAAAAACCATGTTGACCAGTGTAATGCAATCTGCTTATGTGCTGTTATGATGTCACAAGTTGAGATTGTTAGATCATCAGCATATGCTAGGCAATATATCTTCAATTTTCTTCTGCCTAATAATATTGGTTGATTACATTGACTATTTAACTCATGTCGCAAATGGTAGTCAATGACCAATCACGTTTCAATGAATTCTGTTTTACACCAATGAATTCGTGTTTCATCTCGCTCTTCATCTATTTCTCTTTATCAGCTCCTGCTTTTGTGATAAAGAAAAATCCTCCTTTTTTAATATCCTGAACAGGTTAGACCATTATTTTTCTCCAACAAATACATTGAATATAGCAAATAATGAATGGTTTCAGTGATTTCACTGAGTTGTTTAATCAAAGTATAAATGATTAACCTATAATGCTGATTATTTATAATAGTTTGATGTGTTTCATTATTTCTCCACTAGAGTGCATTCTTACAATATTGCGATCCTATTTATAATTGATTTTATTAAACACAATGTGTACATTTAGAGTTTTCACCAATCTTCTGTAATTTTGGTGAGAGGCTGAGTTCTGCTTTGGCATTTCATTAGGTGGTACCTGGAGCATGGCTCGTCGCAAACCTTACATCTGCAGTCCTCCTTCGGGTCGTGGTATGACGGATTCTGACATATTTTCCAGTGGAAACCATGCGCGGCGAAGCGTGTGTATAGGTGGCGAAGTTGGAAGTTCGGTCCTTTCCACACATCGGTTTTCATCGTTTCTGTGTCCATTATTTCCATCGGTATTGCATTGGCTTTGTTTTGTCAATGCGATCCTATTTGGCAATAAATAATATGATCGAGTTGCAGTGAATATACATAACCTCACATTTCTAATATGTTTTCAAACATCGCCGTTTACATCAACTATATAAATATTTTAAAACACTGGTAACTATATTCAAATAATTATTTTTTAGTAAAGAGCTTAATTTTATTCGTTTTTTAGTCCTAATAAATGCCACTCCCGATTTCAAAATTATCTACATCTATTCGCTCCTCACTTCGAGAGTCGTGAATTTATCGATAATTTGGAAGTCACTCGTGGTATTACTTATGAAAAATTACTTTCTATTTAAGCCAATCTTGTATTACTTTTTCAAGGACACAATTAAAGAATAACGTAATTTAATATTACAATTTTAATATTCTATCACCTGAACGGAATTATACTATGAATTTTATTAATGTCGACTGCATTCTAGATAGTTCTATGGTCCGTTCTAACAAGTAGTGGGCTACATTTCCCAGACAATTTCCCTGGTTTCTCTATAAAAATACTTTCAGAGTACATTGTATTTTTATTTACAATTTAATTTGAATGTGATAATAAAGTGTTCAATGCATTTACATACACAGCGACTTTCCATGCATTCTATGATGTATGAGACCCGTTCTGTGGGCTTTAATTATGACAACTTGAAATGTTTGTTTAGTAGCATATAATAATGTAAAATTGAAATAAAATTACATTATGTGAAACGACGTGTATATAACTAGCTGCATGTGACCTCTATTTTTGTGCAGTTCGTGTTAGCTGGGAGAGTTCAGTTCAAACCAAACCATGATTATTATTTCATCTCATTTCATATACGTTCAAAATTAAGAGAACTCATTTGTGAACGGATATAAAAAATGATACATAATCAATTATATCTCCATTTCTAATTAACTGTCATTACTGCAAAATTTTATGTTAATTAAGGGTGTATTTCGTTTTAGAAAATGTATGTATTTTTGCATAGGCCATATCTTTAAACATTTAGTCATTAAAGGCAAATTTTAATATCTATAACACTCTAGTTAATACTCGGCGCGCAATGCTACATCTAAATTATTGTTATTATTACTATTTTTCTTTCTTTCCCTTGTGAACTTCATATTGTGAAGTCTTTATCTATTATGTATCATTAATCATAATTTGTTATTGTATGTATAATTTAACCTTGGTGAAGTGTAAGCGAAGACAATGCGGTCTTAACTCCATTAGGTAAATAAATAAAATACAAAAAGTAAATTAATTAATATGTATTTATTTTTACTTGAATAATTATTGTAATTTTTCATAAAGTCTGTTGAGTAGTGTAAATAAAATAATTCCACTCGCGCAGCACATTCCCGGGTTTTCTCTTTTAAATTTCATTGTTTTGCAGTGCGTACAACCTTTACCCATTTTTCGTATCAGAACGAAATTTACATGAGGTATTTTCTAAATTCAAACCGCAAACTTGCAAAGATTGCCCTTGCACTTTATTGATGGAGTGAATGCAAGGCGTATTGGATATTGAAATCGTTTGAACTCGAACACGCGCGTATTTAAATGAAACGTCTCAACGTTTCAAGTCAATCGACGTACTACGTTTTGAGTTTTCTGAGTACAAACAAAAGCGCATTGTTGACCCGGCTTTTGAAATTCACGGTCAGAGGCGGGAATAAAGTCTCGCTTTATATGGTATAAAGGGATTCGTGAGCTACCGACTCATGAGTCATTGTGGCCCGCTCGGAAATTCCAGATGGTTCTTTGATTTGCTCTCTGGAAGAATCAGTCTCTCGAGATTTTCATTCGAGAGAAGTCGAGGCTAGCCTCCAAATTGTTCGTCCGTCGCATATAAAAGGGATGACTTGATGATCAATCTGTTGCGAGTGAGTCATGAAAGTCAGTCTTGTATTAGAAAAACTTTTTGTGAAGAGTGAAATAAAATTATTGAGTGAATATGTCAGCGAGTGTGTAGAAGAGACATACGAGAATATTGTTTTTATATAAAACTCTAACTCACTGGCATTAACGAACCCGTAGGTTCATGACCGCGCGGAAATAAGCTCTCCATTCATTCCTATTTTCAGCCAATGCTTTCCTATCATCCCCTGAAAAATCTACTCCCCTAAAATCATGGTTAATATTATTCACCCACCTCATTCTCAGTATACAAACTTGGCATTTTCCCTCTGGTTTTCATACAAGCAGCATCCACGTACTTCTATTTATTTCCCATTATTGCCACATGCCCTGCCCATCGTAGTCTACGAGATTTAATTGTTCTTATTATATCTGGCTTGTTATAAAAGATAATGTAGTTCATTCTTATGTAGTCTTCTCATTCACCTGTCTGTTCATCTCTCTTTGATCCAAAATTTTCTTAAGAACTTTTTTCTCAAATACTCGTAACATTTTCTCCTTTAAAATAAGAGTCCATGCTTCGCATCCATATAATATAACTGGGAGAATAACAGTTTTATAAGAGGTGCCGGACATCATAGACATTATAGAAAAGAAAAGATTACAGTGGTATGGCCATGTCAAAAGAATGCAAGAGCAAAGATTGCCTAAAATTGTTATGGAATGGATCCCAATGGAAAGAAGTAAGAGAGGGAGACCGAAAAAAACTTGGATAGAAGAGGTAAAAGCAGCTATGAATATCAGAGATTGGAGGAAGATCAATGGATGGACAGAGACGAATGGCGTTTGGTTTCCGGAAGACGGCGGCAGCTGCCATGATACCGGTTGATGATGATGATGATGATATATTTTCAGTACAACGTTTTTGGAAAGGAATTGGGACGACAGAAGTCCCTGTAATTCATAATGGCATGCATTTCCAGAATAGAGTCTATGTTTAATTTCTTTGTGCATATCATTCCCATTTGTAATTATTGTTCCTAGGTATATAAATTCGGCCACTTCTTCAAAATTTCCCTCATTTGTCATTAGCTGTCCATTTCAATTATATAATGTATTTCTATGTATGAAAATATATTTTTAGTTTTATTGATGTTTACTTCCAGTCCCAATTTCTTAGTGTTACTTAATAGAGTCCGCGTGTTGACTCCCTAGTAGCTCCTCGTTATCGACTAATAATATTATATCATCAACATAAACTAACAGCTTGTTAATATCATTGAGTTGTAAGCCATCTTCATCCTCTAAACTTTAGATGGCATGATATAGTAAAAAATTGAATAATAGAAGAGATAATAATAATAATAATAATAATAATAATAATAATAATAATAGCTTTATTTTACCTGGCAGAGTTAAGGCCTTAAGGCCTTGTCTACCACTCAACCAGGTTTAAAAAAAATACAAACAAAAAAAAATAGTCTTAAATCTAAATTACAATATATATATATATATATATATATATATATATATATATATAAACGATTACAAGTTATGAATACAATACAATTAATATTTATAATGTATTTTGATTTACTCTAAATTTAACGAATTAAATATATAATATGTACAATATATATAAAAAAACGAGGAAAGGATTAATGACATAGTATAAAATTAAATAAATAGATAAAAATTAATTATTAGCCAACAGGTAACTGTATAAGCGTGACTTAAAGGTTCCAAGTGTGCGGCAACCCCTGATATCTTGAGGAAGGAGATTCCAGGAGCGGGCAGAGGCTACTGTGAAGGAAGTAGAATAGGAGGAAGTGAGTGCATCTCCTTGCTTTAACCCTTGTGAATTTCAAAAATATGTGAAAGCTATTTCCCTACACGCACCCTACTCTTTGCGCCATTTAAAAACATTAGTATCTTCAGCAGGATACAATATCATTTTTCTCTCCTAATTGATTCGTAAGTCTTTTTCAACTCTACGTATAGTTAATGCACAAAAAAATTATATTCCCACTCGTTTTCTAAAATCTGTCTCACACAAAAAATCTGATATGTTTGTAGACCTGTTTCTTCTAATTCCAATTGATTTCTCGTAACTCACAGCAGAAACGTATTTGTGTGTATAGTATGGTGAATTAATATAAAATTATAGAATATTCACCTGAAAGGTCCGTCTCCTCAACTTAATTATCATTTAACTGTAGCGCTTTCGGGACTTGTCCCATCATCGGCAGGATTCAAAACTGGTGTTTCACTGAAGATCTGGTAGAGGGGGTTGCATGTATTGGGTTCGTTTTCGTTTATCAGGCTGTCGTTGTGAGCTGCTTTCATGATTTCCATCTCTTCGAGTACGTTTATCTTCGCTGGATTATTTTCTCTGTGCATCACTGTTAGGGTGTTTTCAATATTTAACATGCGATGTCCTTCATGGATAACGTGTTTTGCATAGCTTGATTTACCTTCTGCGTGAACGAAGTCTCGAAAATGTTCTTTGAATCTGATGTTAAAACTCCTGTTTGTCCTTCCTATATAAAATTTGTTGCAGTCCTTACATGTCAGTTTACAAACTCCTTTGCTGTTGAAAATGTTATTTTCTTCAATGTTATTGTTTATTATGTTGTTTAATTTGTTATTGGTTCTGTATGCTATTTTTACGTTTTTATCGGCTTTCTTTAGTGCATTGGCTAATTTTGTCGTTTCTTTTCCTGTGTATGTAAGTGTTATCCATGTTTTCTTGTTGTTGTCAGATTCTTTTTCTAGTTTAGTTATGTTGGCTATGTTGTTCTTCCTTTTTTGTTTTTTTACGAGCTTATCTATGAATTCTTCATTATATCCATTGGTTTTTGCCATATACTTAATGTAGTTGGGTTCTTGGATATAATTGTCTTTGCTTAATGGGAGTTTCAACATTCTACTGACTAAGCTATTAAATGTACTAATTTTCTGCTGAAAAGGGTGTGTAGAATTTTTGTTTATGGCCAGAGCATTGTTTGTGGGTTTCCGGTAGATACCGATTTCTAGTTTATTGTGATAAGTCCCGAAAGCGCTACAGTTAAATGATAATTAAGTTGAGGAGACGGACCTTTCAGGTGAATATTCTATAATTTTATATTAATTTTGAATAAACCTCAACGGAACACATCATGAATCTTATAAAAGTTGAGTATGGTGAATGAAACATTGCAGTTTTCTTTTTTGTTAAAATGGTCTAGGTCTAAGTTAAATTAAAAAAATAAATAAAATAAAATCGACACGTTTCCTACGCCACCGCTGCACGTCAAAATATATTTTAAAAGCAAACATTATACTGAATAATTGCAAAATGATTCACCAAACGTGGATTTCACGTAAAATTTAACGTAACACATGAAAATAAAGTTTCTCCTTTTTTTCTCTCTAAAATGGCATATAGACTATTATAATATTTTCAAGTGTCTGCATCACAAAATATTCTAGAATATGAACAAACTCATATGTGACAAAGAATTGTTATTTATTTTAAATAAAATTTTCAGACCAGGAATATCGTAAGCTGTTACATTAGTTGCCTTATTTCTGTATAATTGGTGACTAAAGTTTATTAGAACATAAAATTTAAAACATTTATTTTGTAACTTCTCCTACATATATCGCATTCACAATTTATTTTTGAAATAAAATAGAAAATTTCACAGATACTATTATTATTATTATTATTATTATTATTATTATTATTATTATTATTATTATTATTATTATTAAAAAACAGGATCAATATAGGAAAGTATGCTATATCTGCCCTAAATGGAATAGTATGGGACAAACATATCTTCAAAGAAACAAAAAAAAATTTAATACAATAATCAGAAGCATTATTACCTATGGAGCTGATGTGTGGGCTTTAAATGCACAAGTGAAAAAAAAAATTGCTCGTCACTGAAATGGACTACTGCAGACGTGCTGCAAGAATATCCAGGAAGGATAAAATCAGAAATTCATATATAAAAGAAAAAATGCAGGTCCAATATTCAATATTAGATTTTATAAAGAATAAACAATTAAATTGGTACGGACACATTAGAAGAATGGAAGAAGGAATACTACCTGAGATAATCATGGATTGGGAACCACAGGGAAGGAAAAAGAAGGGTAGACCAACTATTACGTGGATTCAGGGAATCAAAGAAAGTTAGAAGGGAATGGGAAATAGAAAAAGATATATGGATGAACAGACAGGAATGGAAAAATGTGTTGAAACAAATGTGTAGTTAACTGTGAACATGGGTACCGGAAAAATGTATATTCATTATAAAAGCAGGAATAATAAAAAAAATTATTATTATTATTATTATTATTATTATTATTATTTTACTCTCACTGTATAAAACATGACGTTATTCTACAGTTACCGTTTAAAAACGTACATAACTAACTCACTGGTACTATTGAACCCGTAGGTTCATGGCCGCGTTAACATGGGTTCACTAAAGTAGTCCCCGCCCGGAGAACCGAATGGGGAATGACCTCCGGAAAATTTTACCCCAGTGGAACCCATGTCCGCATTTCTTGACGGTTGTATTTTTACGGTGAAAAATCGTTCCTCTTTCGACCACGGTACTGCTTTTCGTCTGGCTAATAACCTTCCACCAATCCGGCATGGGTAACCCTAATGGCAACAATGCTACCGCCGGCATAGCTCTCGGGATCATTTAAGGACGCAAGCCACTCCACCATGAGAAGGTAAAATTACCATGAAGGGAAAACGTACATTTTATGTATCATTTATTAAAGATAGAAACTCCATAATTTCCGTTAAAGAGATTCAAACCTGTATATAAATGTTTGGAATGGAAGAAATATGTCCTACTGTTTGAAGGCTTACATAAAAGTATTATTTTATTTCGTTCAAAATTATGTAAGTTACCATACATTATGGTTTATTACTTTCACTGTATTTTCTTCTTATTTTTTTCTTATGTATAGTAGATTCGAGCTGTTATTCCTTTGGGTATACATTCTTTCATTAGCATAATTTTAATTGTATTTACTTTTATTGCATTATTAGCCATTATTTTCATTATTGTTCAGTTTGACAGTTATAATTAATTGTTTAGAATGTACTATTATTGTAATTTTTTGTATTTAAATTTAACACATGTTTGTAAATGTAACATATGTTTGTCCTGGTGAGTGGAAGAGAAGGCCACATGCCTTAACTCGACCAGGATAAATAAATCTGAATCTGAATCATACAAATCACCTATACAAATAATAAATTACTATTAAATTTTCAAACAGGTTTTTCATTTAATGCTAAAGTGTTTTTTTTATCTTTCATAAATCGTTGATTTATAGGTCTATAAGTGCTAGACCTACATTTAATTGATTTATAACTGTTATCAAAGAAAGTAAGATAAATGGAAAATGCAAATTAGGTTGGAAAGAGGGAATCTCTTGTTTCATTCTACGCACTTTACATTCAATTTTCCCTTACGACGCCCCCTCAAAGTAACCACGCATTGAAATCTCCATTAAGGGCTTATCTTTAATGAGCTAAGACTCATACTCCTTCCTCTTCCATTACCATCAACTTTACCTCTTCACATTCCAGAAGATTGCCAAGACTACCATATGATGAAACATTACGCGAATTGTTCTATATAATAGAAACGGACGTAAATGACAAATGAGGGAAATTTTGAACAACTTCAAATACCTAGGAATAATAACACTGAGCAACAAAAAAGAAACTTTTGTTTTTGTCTCAGAAAGAAAATTATTTGATTCTGGTAGTATTGTTTCTCCTGAATTCAAATATGATATCGGTTTTTCTACACCACGCAAGGTTTCCGAGAGACAGGCATTTATAATTTCAAACACTTTAATATTTTCTACATTCGTAACTACACAATATTCGAACATTTGGACTCACCTAGAAAGTAAGAAATGACGATTTTCTGCTATATTTCGCCTGTGGAGCATTCCTCTTGATGGCCCAACAATAATCGGCCAGCATATTAGGATTCCATTTTCCTTGATATCACTTTTCCATAGCTGAATTCTCCTGATGAAAGTGTTCACCCTGCTCATCGCTCACTGCGCCAAGATTTTCCGGGAACGAATCTTGGTTTATTAAAAAAATAATTATTTAAATTCATTAATTGAAATTGAAATTAAAAAAAACTGTGGGTGATGGAGAATTTCCGAATACATATTTGAAAACACTATAAAAAACTGCATTAAGTACAACGATTGGTATTCATGAGACAAAAATCATGTTGACCAGTGTAATTACAAATAAGAATGAGATGCACAAAGAAATTAAGGATACAACAATTCTGCAAATGCATGCTATTATTCCAACTTCTCTCGAAAATCATTAAACTGAAAATATATAAAGCTGTTATTCTTCCAGTTGTATCATATGGATGCGAAACATAGGCTGTTACTTTAAGGTAGGAGAAAAGTTTACGTGTATTTGAGAATAAATTTCTTAGGAACATTTTTGGATCAAAGAGAGATGAACAGATAGGCCATAAGAGAACAATTTTAACAGTAAGCCACATGATTTTTATAGGAAACCAAATATAATAAGAACAGTTAAGCATTGTAGACTGCAATGGGCAGGGCAACTGGCACGAATGAGGAAAGAATGAGATGCATGGGAACTCAAACTCAATGTAGGAAAACCAGAGGGTAAGAGCCTAATAGGTAAGCCAAGAATGAGGCGAGAGAATAACTTTAATCACGATTTGAAGAAAGTAGATTACATAGAGGATGATTAGAAGGCATTAGCCCAGGAGAGGGAAGTATAGAGAGCTTACGACCGCGTGAATATGAGCCTACATAATCCATAGAGCCAGTGAGATAGTTATTATGCGAATTGTTAATTTAATAAAATGCTAGGAAAGCCGTACGATGATCTGGATAAATATGTGTTGTTTTAAGTTTATGTTACAGCTATTTACCATCTTTCAGAAATAAATTGAAAATAAAATCACTAACAGAAACAACTCACTAATATTACTTTTTAAGAATTAATAATGCGTTTTTGCATTATTTAATAAAATAGACTTAGGATTTGTTAATATATTTACCTAATGCCTTGTATAAAAAGCATAGATTAATTAATTGTAGTTTATTACTTTCTTTGTATTTTTTTCTTTTCTTTTTATGTATAGTAGATTCGAGCTGTTTTTCCTTTTTTTATTCATTGTATCATTAATTTAATTTTAATTGTATTTAGTTTCATTGTATTATTAGACATTATTTTCATTATTATTCAATATGACAGATAATTAATTGTTCAATGACTATTATTGTAACTTTTTTTGTATTCATATGTAACATATGTTTGTCCTGTTTAATATGACTATTATTGTAATTTTTTTTGTATTCATATGTAACATATGCTTGTTCTGGTGAGTGGAAGAGAAGGCCACATGGGCTTAACTCCACCAGGCTAAATAAATCTATTCTATTCTATCTATTCTATATTTTATTTGTGCAAAGAACTTGAGTCGCTCTGAAATGTGAATTACGTAGATAGGTGCATACAAGAGTTACAATATATATATATGTATAGTTCAAGTATGGGTGTGATTGTGTAGATAAATAAAAATTACATAATAACTAAACTATACAATTGAACCCGTAAGTTATGGCCGCGGGGATATAAGCTCTACACACATCTCTATCATATATATTTTGCATTCATCCTCTGTACAATACAATTATTGATAATTGCAAATTAGATATATTCCAGTTTAATTTCTACCCCCTTAAAAATAAAACTTTTCTAGGATTATAAACCAACTGGAGCGTTAATAAATTGTTTAATCCTATTATCTATACTATGGAACATTTTAACATTCTCAAAGTATGGTATTCTCTTCTAACAATTGGACATTTTCACGCTGGTTTTCCTAGAAGAATCTTCCATGCCTCTCTTTTATTCCCCGTTCGTGCCACATTCTTACTAACCGTCAAAATTATACTAATTATAACTAATATCACTATTATTATTATTATTATTATTATTAGTGGTGGTAGTAGTAATATTAGTCTCGCTCTGTAGGCAAGCAGTTTAAGGTACGGTACCTTTGTGCGAAATCTAACCATTACAGATGGGGGTTTACTTCTAATTCAAAATTAAAATTTATGCTAGGACACATCATACTTGGTTTGTCGCAATGTATAGGCCTACAGTACAATTTAATTATCCCGTAAATTTGCAATGTGCTTAATACAGTGGTTAAATTTGTTTAATATTTTTAATAGTGTAACGGAGAAAATGGACCGGTAGATAATTAAATTAGATCCATATTATACAACAATATATATGCATCCATGAGTTTCGAAGTCTTTCATTCTCTTCTTCTTCCAGGTGGACACAATTCCAATGTTTTTCTGTGTAACGTTTCTTCTTGTAATTGTCGTAGATGCCATATAAATTTAATTGCTTATCTAATATATAAAAATTAAAGTTTGTTTGTTTATTTGTTTGTATGTTTGTTTGTTCGTATTTTATGCGCGGCCACAACCGTTCGTCCTATTTTGATGGGGCTTTTTGCAAAATGTGCAGGAGATTCCTGGGATGAACATAGGCTATAAGAGAGTTGTGATATTCAACACCCATTCCACCCCTAAAAATCACCCTTTGTTGTGAAAAACGTGAAATAAAGTCCCTATTTTGAAGCTTAAATGGCTTAAGCTGTCTAAACCATAACAAAAACACCAAATTAATGTACACAGAATTGAATATCTCAAAAAAAAAACTCTACAAAAAAGTCCGCGACTGTATATGTTTATTTTTACGGATAACTTATAATAATCATTTTTGTTTTTTTATTGATGCCAAGAAGATCGGGTTAAGTCGATTCCCGGACAAGCGTACTTTGCATACCGTTCAACCGATTGAGATGGGGCTTTTTGAAAAATGTTCAGGGCATACCGGAGATGAACATAGGCTATAAGGGAGTTAACTTTTATAAGATTCATGATGTGTTCCGTTGAGGTTTATTCAAAATTAATATAAAATTATAGAATATTCACCTGAACAGTTAAATGATAATTAAGTTGAGGAGACGGACCTTTCAGGTGAATATTCTATAATTTTATATTAATTATAAGGGAGTTGTAATACCCAACCCTTTCACCCCTAAAAATCACCCTTTACTGTGGAAAATGTGAAAAAGTTCCTATTTTGACGCTTAAATGGCTGACGCTGCCTAAACCCTAACAAATACAACAAATTAATGTACACAGAATTTAATATCTCAAAAAACTCTACAAAAAAGTCCGCGACAGCATATGTTTATCTTCTACGGATAACTCATAATAACCAATTTTATCTTTAAAGAATATCGCGATAAGCAGATTACCGGGCAAGCATAACAGCGCACGGCTGATGGTAAAAACACATTAACATTTATTTAGGAGTAGCAGCGCACGCCGGATATTAGCTAGTGTCTTATATAATCCACTACTGAAAATGTGTTATTCATTTTTTCTCGTATGACTTTATTTACATTTTATTTTATTTTTCAATTTTGAATATGTTCCAGCACTCTCCTCAAGAAATCCGTTTTTATCGACATAAGTTTTTGTTCTACGGTTTTGTTGAATTTCCTTGCTTCAGCTCCATATGTGACAGTACTTTTCGCTATTGGATGATGTTATGCATCGACCGACTAAATACCATAAAATTAGATTTTGATGCCATCTGTTACACTGGTTCATGAAGTAAGTGTACCACACTTTCAGCGCGAAATCTTTAAATATAGCCTCATAATCAAAGAAAAATACAAACGCCATCATTCCTATCAGAGATTCTATGTTT
Source organism: Diploptera punctata (assembly GCA_030220185.1). NCBI lineage: Eukaryota > Metazoa > Arthropoda > Insecta > Blattodea > Blaberidae > Diploptera > Diploptera punctata. Next base: position 5,413,041 of record JASPKZ010007817.1, read on the forward strand.
TGCAACAAACGGTTATGAAAGCAGCTCTTCATAAATGCTAATCTAAATTTTACATCATGCAGCAAAGCGCCAAATATTCCTGCTGTTAGATTTTTGATGCATAATTGTCAAACAAGGAAAATAACTTGTAATATCCAGTATTGTTAGTTTGATGCTACCATAAATAGTGAAGACTGACTTAAAACTTTAAACTTTTTTTCTCGAAACTTAAATAATGGCGCACAGTCATTGATGCATAACGCTGCCCTATTGAATTAAATATTTGTTATTTATTTTCCCTGGTTACATGTTTATTATTATTGTTATTATTATGTCAAAACTGAAAGAAGGTGGAAAAGATTACAATCTTGGTAGTAAAGATAAAAATGTCTTTCTGACATTCAAGCATTTTATCTGTGTATCAATAGAATTGTTGGTATAAGAATAATAACTTGTCCAATGTCTTCTCGCGGTGAATCCAGTAGCGCAACCGCATCCCACTCATTCCGTTTGCCTTCTAAATGGGGCCAGACATATAAATTCCACGAGATAGAAGTGTAAGTTTATCTTTATTCACTATAATACAATAAATATTGGGAATGTTCACTCTTCTAGTGTGTCCTTAAGAAAGCCTCCTTATGGGGAGATTTTTCTCCGTTGAGATAAGCTCAGGGGGTGGCATCAACCCCCAAGGGAGGGTGGACTGAAAAAGAGAATCTCCCTTCTTTACCTAACTATATATTTTGTTCCCTATGCGCTTCTCTAGAGGTTTTTCTTCTTATTTCTTACACTGCTGGATCTCTATAAGAAGTTGAAATGTTTCCGGTGGGGAAAATGTAACAACCGTATACATGAATAAATAACAATATACTTTTCTTGAATTATTTACTCTATGGTCCATATTTTGTAAGAGAACGCATTCTTACCTCTTTTATAAACTGACAAACTATATTTTTAAAACATGCTATATTTTCGATCGCATGAATATACACTAGAGTTACAAATTCGCTAATGCAATGGTCTTGCAATACTTATTTCCGAATACGTTTCAGTTACACACAACTAATTTTCAATTCTTGCATTGTACATAATTTGATTTCATATTATAAGCCCTATCGAATTGCATTGCATTTATTAATTGCATATTAAATTAACACGCAGAGTAATAATAATAATAATAATAATAATAATAATAATAATTCTTCCTTCCAAGTATTAGGCCAAGGCTTGTTGCGATCCTATAGAACATTTTCCCTCCAGCGTTTTATAGGACAGTCCATAGATCTTCGTCCTCTTGGTATATATTTTTAAACAGCCTTGGGAGATCTGATTTGAACTCATTCTTTCAAGATAATAATAATAATAATAATAATAATAATAATAATAATAATAATACTTTATTTATTCTGGCAGAGTTAAGGCCATAAGGCCCTCTCTTCCACTCAACCAGCACAAATACAAATAAATATTCGACAAATATAGATATACACTATACTAATTATAAACAGTTAAAGATACAATAAATGTAACAATGTAAATGTCATGTACAAACAACATTTTATAGGGTAATAACAATAATGATACGATAATAATAATAATAATAATAATAATAATAATAATAATAATAATAATATAAATATGATACATTATACGGGAAACACCAATTAATATATATATCTTACACTGGATAATAATGAAGTCGAGTTTAGAGCAAATATAAATTTTAGATTTCTTTTAAAAGATGCCAATGTCCGGCAGCCCCTTATTTCTTGTGGTAGGGAATTCCAGTTGCGAGAAGTGGAGATGGTATATGACATGGAGTGATGTGATGTCCTATGTTGCGGTATATTAAGTAAGAGACTATGTTGTGATCTTGTGTTGAAGTTATGGTTTGAGGATAGATACTGGAAACGGGATGATAAATAATTGGGAATCGAGGTATGTAGGATCTTAAATAGGAGAATTAGACAGTGCGATTTTCTTCTCTCTTTTAGATGTAGCCATGACAATTCGTGGAATAATGGAAAATAATAGATGGATTATTACTATTGCTACAATAATAAAGGGAAGAAGAAAGTGGGTATTAATAATAATAATAATAATAATAATAATAATAATAATAATAATATAATAATCATTATAGTATTTGGCATAACAACCCGTGTCGAGTCATGGCCTTCCTAAAAGCATTCTCCTCCAGACTTCTCTATTCCTGGCGACTGTCCACCAATTTCGAATTTTAAATATTTGGATGTTATCCAAAACTCCTTCCATCCACTAAGCTATAGGTCTTCAACGTTTCTTTCTCCATCTGGATGGTCCATAATTATTTTTTAAACAGTTTCACTATTATCCATTATCTGGATATGTTCAGCCCATTTCAATCTAGCTATTTTAATGTCTGGTGAATTATACAAATGATATTACTCTTCATTATATCGTATAATAATAATAATAATAATAATAACAACAACAATGTACACCGCTGTGGTATCGGGATAGCGTTGCTGATCGTAAGCAGCGGGCCCTGTTTCGATACCCGATAGGAACACGTTTCCAGAGTGATGGTTGTTTTCAGGGTTTTCGTCACCTGTAAGATAAATCTCATGACACTTTGAGGCCTGAACCTGTAAATATCAGATCCCTCGAAATATGATAAATGTTATTCCCCCACCTCATTCTTGGCTTTTCTACCAAGCACTTACCCACCTGCTCTTCCAACAATGAGTTTCCATGCACTTGTTTCATACCTCAACCATGCCCAGCGTCTTGATATCACATCTACACGAAATAATTATTATTGTTACATCTGGATTACTTACTTACTCACTGGCACTATCGAACCCGTAGGTTCATGGCCGCACGGACATAAGCCCTCCATACATCCCTATCCTGTGCTAATGTTTTCCAATCATTCCCTGTATAATCTACTTCCCTCAAATCATAGTTAATGTTATAAAGTCCTAACATTCCATGTTCCTAGGAACATGTCCCTGTGTTTGAGCCTTTGGCATGGGTTCCCTGAAGTAGTCCCCGCCCGGAGAACCGAATGGGGGACTATTTGACCTCCGGAAAATTTTACCCCAGTTGAACCCATGTCCGCATTTCTTGACGGTTGTATTTTTATGGTGAAAGATCGTCACTCTTTCGACCAAGGTACTTATTTCGTCTGGCTTATCACCTTCGACCAGTCCGGCATGGGTAACCCTATCGGCAGCAATGCTACCGCCGGCATAGCTCTCAGGATCATTTAAGCACACAAGCCACTCCACCACGACAAGGTAAAGATACCATGGAGGGGTTACATCTGGATTCCTATAAATATTATAATAGTTACATCTGGATTCCTATAAATATTATATAGCTCACTATTATGTTGTTTTCTCTATTCACCTGCCTGTTCGCGTTTAATTGGTCTTAAATTTGTCCTAAAGATATAACTGGAAGAATAGCCTTTTAATAAAGTTTAGTGTAACTTTTTTTGAGAAAATTTGGCAGGTTCGATCCCAGAAGAGTAAAACATACCGGACAGGTCGAAGCTGATATGCTACACGATAATAGAACCTTGCTCAAATGAATAGCGATCTTTAGCGGTAAAAATACAACCTTTAAAAAGGAGATATGGGTTCCAGAAGTGTAAAATATAATAATAATAATAATAATAATAATAATAATAATAATAATAATAATAATAATAATAATAATAATAGTAATAATTAGTGCGTTTTCTTAATAACACAATTACATACGGATCAGAGACATGAAATTTGAAACGAAGAACAATAGATAAATTATATCAGGTAAAAACAATATTTTGACTACGAACAAAAAAGACTGGAACAAGAGAAAATTATAAATACTAATACTACAACCACTACTTGGAGTGGAAAATAGATGGGTAAAGAAGAAATTGAAGATCTATGGAAGGTTGGATGGACGGTGTGAGACGAAGCATGAGTGAACTGGGTGCTTTTTATGGTTTTTACGTTTTCTTCTTAGAGACTTTACTTTTGCCAATATCTGTTTATTATCAAATATATTAATTGATATAGAGCACTCCACGCTTTTGAAGGTAAAATTATTATTTTTTTGTAGATAACTCTAATTTTGTTCTAGATGTGTTGCAGATGATTTTTTTTGTTGATTGCTTTAATTATAATATTATAATAATATTGTGAAAAGAAAAATTAATATCAGAATCTTGAATCGAACCGTGGACCTCTAGTTCTCCAGACTAGTGTGCAGCCCATTACACCATTCCAGACCTGGCACAAACATTAACAATTCTTTCCACATATACAAATCTACAATTCTCGTTTCGTCTTAATGTTTGTGTCAGGTCTGGAATATTTTAGTGGGCTGCACACTAGTCTGGAGAACTAGAGGTCAACGATTCGATTCCTCGATCAGACATTAAGTTTTCTTTTCACAATATCATTATAATATTATAATATGATCCATTATTGGAACTATGTTAAAATAAAAGTATTGGAATATGTTAAATAACACTTAAATTTTATCCCAAGCGTGTTGGAAATTAAACTTATTTTTCATTTTTTAGTTCTGGTTTCTAACAAAACGTATTGTTTTAGTTTTTTAAACTATTATTCATTTTTTATTTTTTAGATTGGTTTTCTAAAAATGTAAATATCTTTAAATTCGATACTATTGTAGCATAAGCTAAAAGTAATACTGTTCTAAAATACATTCTCCGGGCCGGATTTGAACTAGCGACCTATGGATTACTGAAATTATATACCACTACAGTCCACCACTCTACGAACTGAGCTACCACAACGATAGACTAAAAAGCCGATACGTCCGCAAATCTATTATACCGGATTCTTACTTTTTTATGTCCTGATGATCCTGGCTAGGATCTTAGAAAACATTTATGAAATTATTGTATTGCCATTGGTTCTTTAAAGTATACAAAGTTTCAAGACAATCCAATGTTTTTAAGTGGGTGAAAATCGTGTTGAAAGATTCCTTTACATAGATAGATACAGATCAAGCTAATATAAAGCGTGTAAAAAGACAGAAATCTTACCTTTCATTATACTATTCAACTAGGCCTATATGTGTGTGAAACCGAAATAAAAGACAATCACAATTCTAACTTATAATTGTACTATGTTGCAATTTTTTCGTTTTAGTACATTAAAATAGTGAATCTACTCATAATGAACTTGCCCATAGAGAAGTCTGTATTTTGATAACTTGAAGGTAAAATCCGAAAGAAAGTAATATATACAAAACATACGCCAATAAAAATTAATATTTTCATTAACTTACTGTTATGAAAGTGCAGTCAGCCATTTGTATTATTACCTGCAACAATAAATAAAAAAATAAGTAGTGCCAACTGACAAAATTAATTACAAATTGTGCCATAATTACTAAAAATACATTTATGTAAACGTGAAATAATTTGTACGAAATTAATTTACGATTTCATTTGAACCTGAATCTTACAAATCTCAATGCTTAAGGAACAGTAACAATTTCCCAAACTTATATGATCCATTGCAAAAAGTGTAGTTAAACTGATTCTTGTTTACAACAATATCAGCTTAAATAAATAATCACCTCCTAAAAATACAAAAAAAAAATATTAATGTGTTTTCTTTATGTAATTGTTATGTTAATGTTTTTTTTAGTGTATAATGCTACTGTGTTATTACTTAATTGTAATATTATTGTGTTTTCTTTATGTAATTGTAATGTTAATGTTTTTAGTGTATAATGCTATTGTGTTATTATTTAATTGTAATATTATTATTGTGTTTTCTTTATGTAATTGTAATGTTATTGCTATTGTGTTAATACTTAATTGTAATATTATTGTGTTTTCTTTATGTAATTGTAATGTTAATGTTTTTAGTGTATAATGCTATTGTGTTATTATTTAATGGTAATATTTTTATTGTGTTTTCTTTATGTAATTGTAATGTTATTGCTGTTTTTGTTTATTTTTCTTTACACTAGTACCAATTATTACTTTATTGTAACGGACTGTCAACAGCACGTACGGCTTACTGCCCGTGCGACCCATATTTGTAAATAATATTGTAAATATCTTACTTTTTGTCTAATAAAGTCCTACTACTACTACAAAAAAAATTAATTCGACTGATTTTCTTGAGCCGATTCGATTGGTAGCTTTACATTTGAAAATAAAATAATACAACCCACTTAAAATGGGTTTCTAAATTAAAGTTTTTAATAAAATCTTAATACTATTGACTTATCTTATTTTCCATCAAACATTCGTAATTTCACTTGTTTAGTCTCTTTAGTCAGGATTATTTCAAACGTTAATATCCATCCATAGAGATTCTGCCCGAAGGCAGGTCCTTCACTGCAATCATAGCATTTTCATGCTATGCTTGCAGCTTTACTAGGGAATTGTGCAGGTGTGGTAGCTTCCCGTTGCTTTCCACACCGGTGAAGGATGATGGTGATGATGATAATGATAAGGGTGATGATGATGAAGATGATGGCCATATGATTTCGGGGACCGTTTGGGCCTTAAAGTTTTCCTGACATTTGTCTTACAGGTGAGGAAAAACCCCGATAAAAACCTCACCCATAAAAACTGCCACGACCGGGGATCGAACCCGGGCCCGCTGCGTGACAAGGCAGCACGCTACCTGGAGACCACAGCGGTGGACATAAAGTCAATATAATACGTTTTATTAATTTGGATCTTTACGTTTTTGGTGGTATTGATTATGATTTTACTAACAGATGGCATATCTGTACTCTTTAGAACTTATACTAAAGATTTAGAAATTACAAAGAAAACTCCTTTCAAAAGTAAACAATTCCATGTTGTTTGGTCAATTTTTTATATATTCAAAGTTAATTATTTAATTAAGCTCAAATGAAAGTGTGTATCAATTTGATATTTGTGTATATTAATCTAGGGGTAAACATCTAAAATACACTTCAGTTAGGATATTCCAGTTTATGGTTTGCAAGTTCCCGATATTTTGTTTCCTGTATAATCAGAAAAGGTAGAGATTCTGGGTTTTGAAAGAAAGCTCCTCGTTAAAGAAAATGGACATGTTTTGGAAATAAGCTCCTCATATGGACTATGCCATATTATAAAATAGAACTCTTCAAAATCCTGTTCGAGTTAGAGCATAAATACACATAGGTTATCTTTGTATTTTGATGCACTTCTTCGTGCATTACACATCAATTTCTCCGCTGACAAAAGCCGTAACAAAATATAGGTCACATATTGGAAAAGCATATGCGACGCCAGTGTGGCCAATAGACGCCATATTTAAATTCAATTCAGTATAAGTAAATGAAGTGAATAAAAATATATATGGAAATGTCACTTTTTTTCTTTTTATTGTTACCGATATAAAAATTCCATGGCGATTTTTCAACTCATTCTTCTGTTTCGTAAATTCAATTTATTCCTTTACTTCATTTTCTCTCACATCTAACTCCATTCATTCAACGGGATACCTCATGAATTTTGTACACCGAATCAGAGATGTGTCTTTTATATACCTGTTATGTATGAGTATTGTTGGGCGACATTAACGCACATTAATTATATCACAATACAATTACAAAAGCAGAAGATTGAACATATATTTCGAAAGGCCTCCTAAATATTTGACAGCATTTAATAGTTCAGAACGACTGAAATTTCAGGTACCTATTTTGTATTTTTAACTTTCATATACTTACTTACTATTAAGTAAGTAAGTAAGTAAGTAAGTAAGTAAGTAAGTAACTTTCATATATATCAAAAACGTATGAAATACTGGCTCTTCCAACTCTTTTATATGGTAGCGAAGTATGGGCATTGAAACAGAAGGATACACTGTTACTTGGATCTGCTGAAACGAAGTATCTTCGAAGGACTGCAGGATACTGTTATTATGCATTATTATTGTTGTTATTGTCCACCGCTGTGGTCTCGAGGTAGCGTGATGCCTTTTCACGCAGCGGGCCTGGGTTCGATCCCCACTCGGGACAGTTTTTCTGGGTGAGGTTTTTATCGGGGTTTATCCTCACCTCTAAGAAAATGTCAGGAAAACGTTAAGGCCGAAACGGTCCCCGAAATCATATGCCCATCATCATCACCATCATACTTATCATTATCATCATCATCATCCTTCACCGGTGTGGAAAGCAAAGAGAAGCTACCACACCTACAATTCCCTAGTAAAGCTGCTAAACATCGCATGGAAATGCTATAATTGCAGTGAAGGACCTGCCTTCGGGCAGAATTACTAAGGATGGATGAACTGTTATTATTATCATCGTATAAAATGTTGTTTGTGCATGAAATTTCCATTGCAACATTTAATATACTTTTAATTCTTTATAATTAGTATAGTGTATGTATACTCCATATTGTCAAATATTTACTTGTAATTTGTGCTGGTTGCGTGGAAGAGAAGGCCATATGGCCTTAACTCTGGTAGAACAAATTTATTATTATTATTATTATTATTATTATTATTATTATTATTATTATTATCATTATTATTATTATTGTACACGCTAGTAGATCATAAAAAATGAAGATATTTCAGAAGAATTACATATAAAACCTTTAGAAAATAAAATTTCTGATTATAAGTCAAGATGGATGCAACATGTTCATTGAATGGAGGATCGCAGGATACGCAAGCAGTTTTTAAGGTATCAACCAGCAGGAATAAGATGATCAGGATGTCCATTTAAAAATACTTCGGGATGATATTTCTATTGAGGCCGAAACAAGCCAACAATTGGCCTAAAATCCTGAATAGTCTATGATGATGATGCTGATGAACTCTTATATAGCACAGCAGCAATATGTGGTCAAAATAGATGTATTGTCTGTATCGGAACATCTTCACTTAGAGACAGACGTTCTTCCTATCGGGAGTTACTTAACACACCTAATTTTACTAAGCTGATTTACCTATAAACGCCAGAGAGTGAAATATGGTTAGAACATTGCCTCGAACAGTTATCTCGAGGCAACCAAGGCATTACTTGGATGGACAAGTCGATTAAATTTTGCTCAGAAGCTCTAATTTAGGATTCAATTTTTTTCTCAAGCCCAAAATTTTCGGTCTCAGGACCTACAGCTTAAAGTCCATCCCGGAGGGTTTTATCTTGCATTTTCAGTCCTAAAAATGCGTAGATCACACCCTGTGAAGGATTTGAGACCCTCGAGACCAGATCAACAAGGCCGATGATTTATTCAGCGAATTCCAGGAATACAGTAATCGAGGTTGAGTTCATACAAATATTTATGAAATTTCCTATAGATCATATTTTCGTCGGCACTTCTTATAAGAGATCAAAAATAACTATATATATACTTACTTACTTACTTGCTAACTGGCACTATCGAACCCGTAGGTTCATGGTCGCGCGGACATAAGCTCTTCATACATCCCTATCCCGAGCCAATGCTTTCCAATCATTCCGTGTTTAATCTACTTCCCTCAAATCATAGTTAATGTTGTTCTCCCACCTCATTCTTGGTCTACAAACTGGGCGTTTTCCCTCTGGCTTTCCTACAAGAAGCTTCCATGCACATCTTTCATTCCCTATACGAGCAACATGCCCTACCCATCGCAGTCTACGAGACTTGACTGTTCTTATTATATCTGGCTTCCTATAAAGATCATGTAGTTCATTGTTATGTAGTCTTCTCCATTCACCTGTCTGTTCATCTCTCTTTGGTCCAAAAATTTTCCTAAGAAGTTTATTCCCAAAAACTCATAATCTCATATCCTCCCTTAAAGTAAGAGTCCATGTTTCGCACCCATATAATATAACTGGTAGAATAATAATTTTATATATTTTCAGTTTAACGTTTTTTTGAAAGGAGTTGGGACATCAATAGTCTCTGCAATGCATAATAGCAAGCAGTTCCAGAATTGAGCCTATGTTTAATATATTTGTGCATGTCATTCCTATTTGTGATTATTGTTCCTAGGTATTTGAATTCAGCCACTTCCTCAAAACTTCCCTCACCTGTCACTAGCCGTTCATCTCCATTATATCATGTATTTCTATGTGTGACCATATATTTTGTTGTATTGATATTTACTTCCAGTCCTAATCCCTTAGTGTTACTCAATATACTCAATATATATATATATATATATATATGCAATATAAATAAATGGATGTGTTTGTCCGTGTATTTAAACTTGTAACCATAACCACTCACCTCCAGTCATTGCCTTTTATGTGTGATAGTAGCCTCGAGTCTCCCATAGTGCACTACAGTAGGTGCGTATCAGTATCTATGGTAGCGTGGGAAATATTATGATTGAAATGGGGCATTTTCATACGTTTCGACCAAAGCGTTACGCTGTATGTTCGGAATCTCCTATAATGTTAGGGATTTTTCCAGTTTAGTATATATGTATGTGTCGGTCTGCAATTCGACCAACGGTAAGCAGAACATCTACCTCCGAATACTTATTATTGAGTACCGAGAACCAAACACCCGTCATTGAATGCATTAGAATGAGTGAGAATATACTTGAATGTTCTCGAATGTACTGGACCGGGAAGATACAAGAATGTTCTGGTATGTTTCAGGATGGTTAAATATGGGTGGTGGTTAAAGCTTCTGGCGCCACGTATATGAAGTGTGTCGCACATGCAAAAGTTGACTTTTTATTAAACTATTACGAAATATTAGCGAGCCGAAAATGCGAATGTATTGGCACAAAATTACGTGTGAAACAGCTACACAACTATAATATTGAGGCTGTCCTTCTAAACCACTAGGAAAGAGGAACATCTTTTCCATTCCAAGAATTCCATTGACCTCAAATGATTTGTCATTTTGTTTCAAACTTTTACAATTTTCATAAGTAATGCCACGAGTGATTTCCAATTTATCTAGATAATTTGGAAATCAAGAGTGACATTTGTTAGGATTATTTAACGAATACAATTAAGCTGTTTACTCACAAATCATTATTTAAATATAGTTATTTTAAAACATTTATATATTTAATGTAAACGGCGATGTTTGAAAACAATTGAGAAACGATTGGTACGCTTCAATTGCTTCTTTTGTTCATCACTGCAACCAGATCATATAATTTATTACCAAAGGAACGCAATATTGTAAGAATGCACTCTAGTGGAGAAAAAAATAAACATATTAAACTGTATATTTATTCATTTCTGATGTCCTATGATGTAAATATGACAATTATATTTTTTCTGGGAAAAAATACATTTAAGAAACTGCAAACAGTGGTTTCTTTTTTTGGTGATATAATCAACTGTTACAAATGTCTTTATATTATCTCTCGCATTCGCTTTCTGTTGACATTCATGCAGTATGTATACAATCTGGTAGCTGTATTTCTTAGAAAGTCATCCACTGCAAAATAATACTATGACCTATTCAGGGTGTTAAAAAGGAGCTGCTTTATTTATCATGATAAACTTTAGTTGATAAATTTTAGGCGAAACATGACTTGATAGATTGTAAATAAAAAATCATTGAAATGTGATTGGTCATTGACTCCCCATTTGGGACATGAGTTAAATAGTCAATGAGATTAACTTATGGCTTGAATATCATTAAGACGCAGGTCCAAACGTTTCACTACTGCGAAGTTACTCACAATTTGAAATAATACTATTTCTCACATGGTCCAGCTATATATTATTTTTTCACATGTCGGACAGGTAGAAAATCTATTTGTCCATTCCCCTGACAACATGACACAATTTATCTAATGCATAAAATGAATGCTCGTTTGTTCGTATCTTATGCGCTGCCATACCGTTCTTCAGATTATGATGTGGCTTTTTTTTTTAAATATTCAGGAGATTACCGGAATGAGCATTGGCCATAAGAGAGTTGTAATAATACTCAATCCCTTAACCCATAAAATTGCCTTTTGTAGAGAAATCCCTTTTTGGACGCTATAATGGCTTAAGCTGCCTAAACCATGTAACACACAAAATTAACGTACACATAATTGAATATCTAAAAAAAAAAACTCTACAAAAAAGTCCCCGATAGCACGTGCTTATCTTTAAAGGGTAACTCACAATAATCATTTTTGTCTTTCATTGATGCCAAGAAAATCGGGATACGTAGATTCCCGGGCAAGCGTAAAGCGCACGGCGGGTATTATGTTACGATTAATTCACAATAAAGAATGTTCTCTTTCAACTCATTTATGCCATGAAGATAGGGATAAGTAGATTCCCGGGAAACGCCGGTTAATCAGCACGGGATATCGATAAAAATAATTACGATATAAATGTTTTCCCTCTACTCATTCAATTAAACATAAAAACGTTAATTTTCGTCTTCCAGCTCATTTATGTCAAAAAGATTGGGATAAGTAAATTCCCGGGGAACACCGGGTCAAAAAATAATTACAATATAAATTAATGATTATTTTTGCTTGTATTTACTCAACCAAATATAAAAATACATTAATTTTAATTATATTTTGGCGCAGCAGCGAACACTGGGTTTTAGCTAGTATTGTATAAAAATGTATTTTGATGAAATGACTTAGTAAGTAACATAAGATAATAAGATAAATGACTTAGTAAGTAAGATAATAAGATAAATGACTTAGTAAGTAAGATAAGATTATAAGATAAATAACTTAGTAAGTAAGATAAGATTATAAGATAAATGACTTAGTAAGTAAGATTAGTAAGTAAATAAGACTTAGTAAGTAAGATGACTTAATAAGTAAGATAATGGCTTAGTAAGTAAGATAGACTTAGTAATTAAGAAATGACTTAGTAAGTAAAATGTGGATACAATAAAAATAAACAAAAAAGTGTTTTAATTAACACGTTCTAGATTAGATATAAAACAACTGCACAGATTAAAAAGCAATCCATCGAAGCAGGTTGATGTAACCTAGCATTTTTAATAAAACAATTAATTATTAAATGAGTAGAAATTATTTAATTTGTGTCAAATTAAACAACGATGTTTTATTTTTGTCCAATGTAATTAGGCTGTCTTTTATGACATTACTGGCTTTCTTCCCTGGCATTGACGCATTTTATTTGTTACAAAAGTTTCATATTTTGAAATGTTCTCACAAATTTGTTTTGCTTTATATTATTACCTAATGCATTTAAATACTTACTTCAGTTTGGTATTAATCTATTAAGTAATATTTAGTATATATTATTCTCCTTTGCATTAATTCATTGTATGTCATAGTGCGTTTTACATTTTGAAACTTTCTCCTAAATTTGTTTTATTTTGTATTATTTCATAATGGCTTTATATCCTTCTTCAGACTGGAATTAACCTACTTTATTCCCCTTGCATTACTATTTTCTATTTATATGTGTCGTAAATTATGTAAACATGAAACTTGCTTCTAACCTTACAATGTATATATTCTATTTGCATTATTTCTGTGAGTGAACTGCATCCGAGCACGAGCACTTGCCCATTCGGGTGTCATTACCGTTTATAACATTTATTTGTAAATAAAATTTATTCCTATTTATTCATAATTAATTTCTTAGGTTTGGAGCACCTGGTGGAGTTACATTACCCCAAAGATATGATGGGTGATAAGTGATAATGAATCGCCAGGGGAGTCCGTACTCTGAAGTAACCTAAAGTCCAGACTATGGGCAAACGCAGGAATAATTCCCTTTAAGAAAAAAATTTGATCGGGAATCGAAAACTCGGGACTTCATGAACTATAGTCAGAAACGTTGACCACTAGCCCATAAGGCTGTCATACAATAATATGTAATAACATAATAATCTATGGTTTGCATGAACATGTTTTCACATAAATCCGATATTTTTAAATAAGCTAGCATAAGAAATTGAGTTTCACCAATTTATAGGTTAAAGTAAATTCGTTTTTTTTTTACTTGGTGTTCTCTACAACATATTGCAGTGAAAATATACGTAGTAAAAGAGAATTTTAAGATGAAATTTAAATATGTTCAGATTTAAAATGATGAAGAGCACATTTAAAGCAATTTACGAAAAATTGATGCTGCCTTAATCACTATTAGCGCTGACAGTTTTATAGCTGTGGTGCATTTGCAGATTTATCGAACGTTTGCTCATAAGATAAAATTAAATTCCAGAATACGCTCCTACCAGCTGTTGCATTTCCCACTTGCTGTTTCATCCGCGGACTCTAGTTCGTTCCACATTCACTTTTTTGCTCGCTTCATTATGGCTAACAGTCCAACTGATAAGTCAATGTGTACACAACAGCTTCACAAACTGCTATTCAGCGATCAGCATTCACAAAATTAATGTAAAAGTGGCACATACTAGATTGTTAAATTCTCCAAAAATTCCAGGTTGTAATTCATAAATTTAATTTTGGGAATTTCAACTAAACTGAAAATGGTCCATCGCTGTGATTTTGGGGTAATTTAGTTGCCTAATGAGCAGCGGAATTGGAATCGATTCCCGGTGGGACAAGTTTCCTGCTTGATAGTATTTTTCGAGATTTTTCCTCACCAGAAGACAAATATTGGGAACGGTCGGTTGGTTGGTGTCTAATGTGCTGCATCTAACACTGAAGTCATTAGCAGTCTTCTCTGCAGTACTTTGAAGTTTTGGAAGTTTCCTCTTTGACGGCTGCAGAGTTGTTGAGGTATTTTGGGAAAGGTACATGCCTAAAAATCTCTTAGTTCACCACTTGGCCATCATAATCATCATTCTATCAAATTTGCCTTGTTTAATAATAATCAAATTGTGATTAAATTATGTATCTTCTAATAAAATTCATATCAAATTCCGTTGAGGTGAATAGTCATAAGATAAAAATTAAAAATAGAAATGTACCTATTGGCAGGTGCCGTCGTCCTCAACTTTATTAAAATGGTGTATATAACGTTAACTGGAGCGCTTTCGGAAGTTAACTTCCATCTTCGGCAGGTTGAGCTTCTGCTACTCGTTGTTGTTTACGATGTTGCTGTTACAAACAGTTGGAGTATACATCATCGTAACAACAACAACGTGTAGCAGAAGCTCAACCTGCAGAAGATGAAAGTTAACTTCCAAAAGCGCTCCAGTTAATTTTATATACACAATTTTAACAAAGAGGTACATTTTGATTTTTAACTTTTATCTTATTATTTATTATGTGTCTTGTCTTAAATGTTCATGTTGATTTGGAGACGGCCTTGATATTAATGTGATCACTCATCTATAGAAGCAGTTGATGTCATTGTGTGATATAATAGTATAGCTGTCATCTAGATTTTTAAAAATTCTCTCCATACAGGTCGTGTTACCATAAAACTTGGCTGACGTGGCGCAAGTACAAATACCTATAAAGAAAGAGGTTACGCTAAGATAATGAGAAAGAGAACAAAGTGAACAGAATCAGTGAAAATAATATTTAGTTTTTTTAATGTATTTAAATACTTTATACATACTTTTTTTATAGATAACGTTATCAGATTTATCCATGTTTACCAGATACTTTTTTATATTCCACACACAACTCGGACTTTAAAGTGACACGATCTGTCGAGAGAGGGGTTTTCAACTACGGATCACACCCGTGACTTTTTTTAATCATACATGGACATGGAGGGCTCTCCCGAATGAGTGATCAGCTCAAGTCAGGGCCTCCTCCGATAACACGCAACATTAAAACGAAATACACCATTCCCACGTATATTCAGATGAAACATAGCGAATTTGATAATGACGATTATGATAGCCAGATGATGTTCGAGGACTGTTTCGGCCTCAAAGTTTCCTAAAATTATTGGTGAGGAAAAATCTCAAGAAAAGAATAATTATCCAAGAAATTTGTCCCGACCGGAGATCGAACCCGGACCCGCTGTATAAGAGGCAGCGACATTGCCCCGAGATCACAGTTGTGGACTTGTTAAAAAAATATAATAATTTTAAAATGCAGTCTACAATGTTTTGAATGACAAATTTTAAGGAGGTTGTATGGCCCTATATTATACAAGAATGGTGTCTGGCGAAAACGCTAGAATCAGGAGTTGTATGCATTATTCAAAAGATGTGGAAATTAGAAAATTAATTAAATTAATCAGACTACGATGGGCAGGGCATGTAAGAAAAAAGAAGAGTCAGAAATCTGTAAAAGGATATGGTCCACTCAACCAGAGGGTAGAAGAATAAATAATAGTTTTAAAAAACTAAAACAACACGCTTTGTTAAAAAACCGAACTAAAATATGAAAAATAATTTTAATTTCCAACACGCTTTGTAGAGTTATCTACAAAAAAACAATTTTATCATCAAAAGCGTGGAGTGCTCTATATCAATTAATATATTTGATAATAGACATATATTGGTAAAAGTAAAGTCCTTAAGAAGAAAACGTAAAAGCCATAAAAAGCACCCCACGTTTTTGATGGTAAAAATATTTATTTGTAGATAACTCTAGTTTTATTCTAGATATGATGGAGATGATATTTTTGTTGACCACTTTAATTTTATCTCAAGCGTGTTGAAAATTAAAACCATTTTTTCATTTTTTAGTTCGATTTTCTAATAAAGCGTGTTGCATTAGTTTTATTTAACTATTATTTATTTTTTATTGTTTTAGTTTGGTTTTTAACAAAGTGTGTTGTTTTAGTTTTTTTAAACTATTATTTAATTTTTTATTTTTTATTTAATTGATAGTCATAAACCGGAAATCCATGAAAATTGAATTACTTAATACTCTTCTAAAAATCCTCGGACCGGATTTGAACCAGCGACCTATGGATTACTGAAATTATATACCACTATAGTCCACCGCTTTACTAACTGAGTTCTTACAACGATTGACTAAAGAGGTTTTTATTATTTTTTTTTTATTTTCTGATGATTCTGCTCAGGATTTTAGAAACAAATTATGATATTATTGTATTTTCATGGGTCCTTTACAACTATACAAAGTTTCAATTCGACCCAATGTTTTTTAAGTGGGTGAAAATCGTGTTCAAAGATTCCGTTACATAGATACAGGTCCATTACGTAGACAGATACAGGTCAAGCTAATATAAAGCGTGTAAAAAGAGGAAGACCGAAACTACGATGGAAGGATGAGCTGGATGGATATACTCATACTAGAGAGGAGGTTCCTTGAGGAGGCCCGACTCGTGAATGAGTTGTTGCGCCAGAGACGAAGATGATAAAACGTTAATATTGAGGTAAGATATTACAGACTAAAAATAACTTGATAAAACGTATTTGAAAAGTTACATTTTATTCACCTAAGAATATCTCGGAATGGATATTCGAAATGCAATAAATTTCCTGTAGGTCTCCAAGATTGACGCCTTCTATGTGAAAAGTTATTGGCTTCAGTAGGCTGTAGGGAATAAAAAAAAATCACATATTTTTGGCCGACTAGTCATTCAGAACCGAGGTCGTCTGCAAATGTTCGTGACCAGTAGAACTGTGTCGGTCACGTAACTTATGTCTGTTGCTAGTCTATGCTCTTTGAAAGAAAAAGCAAATCACTCCTAGAAAACTGAAGCAAAGAACAAGACTCCGCACGTCTCTGTTCAAATAAAAAAAAAAGTTCCCTCCATTATCTAGGCAAATTCTAGTTATTTTCCATTTTATATAATAGATAACTGTCATGTTAAGGTACGTCTGGAATTTTGGTGCCGTGAAAACGTCATGATTTCCCAGGTTTTAAAGGAGAGGGAGGTACAATTTGCATGGTATTATTTGTGAATCAATACTGAAGCAGATTGTGGTGGATGATTTACGGGCTTACTACTCAGGCAAAGATACGACAAAGTGCTTTACGTCAATCCCACTTTCCATTTCATATCCCATTTTAGAGAATCCGCAATAAACAATCTCCATTTGAATTACCTTATAGAAGTTATAAATTTTACAAAGACCTACATTCCAAAAAAATTTGCAATCTATATATAAATAAATATTAATGTGTGTATGTTTGTCCTTTATAGACATATAAGCCGCTAAACCGATCTTCATGAAAATTTGTACACGCAGGTTTTAAGGTATGGCGAGTGTTTAGCAGCTATCTATTATGATTTAACACCGTTAGATGTAGGAGTTCGACTGAAATGAAAATTTAAAAATCGCTCTAGTGAACGTAATTTTCTATGTTTCACAACGAAACTCAGTATCTGCTACTAAAATTAACCGATATAGGTATTATCTAAAAATCAGCGAAATCAGACCATCGGAAGTGGAGGCTTACCTGAAATCCAAAATAAAAAATTAACTAGCATCCGGAATATTTGTTCGTCATAGTAAATACCATACAATTAAATCAATCCTTGATTTTCTTTTCAATTATTCAGCTAGAAATAGAAACATATTTAATTTATCTAGGGGTATTAGCGCATGCCAAATTCTCACAAGAAACGTTAAACTGAAAATATATCACACTGCTATTCTCCCAGTTACATGGATGCGAAACATCGACTTTTACTTTAAGCGAGAAGAAAATATTACGAGTATTTGAGAATAAAGTTCTCAGGAGAGAACAGACAGAGAGATGAACAGACAGGCGAATGGAGAAAACTACTTAACAGTGAACTACATTATGTTTAAAGAAAAGCAGATATATTAAGAACAGTTTAGTCTCTTAGACTGAGATGGGGCAGGACATGTGGCACGATTGGGAAATGAAAGACGGACATGGAAGAAATCCTGAGGGGAGCGCCTAGTTGGTAGATCAAGAATGGAGTGAGAGAATAACATTAACCGCGATTTGAGGGAATTGGATTATACAGGGAATGATTGGAAAACAGTAGCTCAAGATAAGGAAGTATGCAGAGCTTATGTCCTCGCGGCCATGATCCTACGGATTCGATAGTGTCAGTGAGTGAGTTAGTTAGTAGCAGCACATCCGGGTAGCAGCTATAGTCTCTCTCTGGTTTAATTTTACGAGAAATTTGTGAAATGAGGCACCTGTACACGCCTCTCTCACTCGCACCAGTGTTGTCGGCGTTTCTTCACCAGATGTTAATAGGGGAAAGGGGGGGAGAGGTAAACTGTCAACCGGGTGGGTTCTTTCTTTGAATCGGGCTAAAGCGGTCAATCAATTGAATTGGTGTTTACTTGATGAAAATCCATATTTATTAATTAAATAAAAATAAAACGTAGTCGCCTCATTGCACGGCAGCCAGCGATAGCAACCGCTAATAATCCTGTTTTCGGCAAATCGTAAGCAAAACCCGCGCTGCACGACGACCGTGAAAATGTGCTTTTATACGCATTAATCCATCTTCCTACATAGAGTCGATTATTTACTTATTTTAATAATAAAAACAACTGAAAATCAACTTATGTAATTGTTTCATTTTGGTAGTTTGATAGCTCGATATTCTGAGGTCAACGTGCTTTCAGTTTCCTGTCCAAGCTGCAGGAGGGATTTCTGTGGAATATGTTCTAATGAATCTCCCACTTCGTCTAGTTTCTCCCCAGTGAGCACACGGTTATTTATCTTTCGCTACTTATCAAGAATAGACCCCGTTATAAAACTAATATAACATTTAAAACTAGTGTGACGTCATATGAATGTAATAAACTGATTTGTTATGTGTAGTAAAACGGTACAACAATCGCCACGTCATTACTAGCCAATGGTAATCGAGGAATCCACCTGCAAGTAAACTCAACAACCCCTGTTCCGCATTAGACCGTCATCCTCGCACGGAGACTTTATTCAACTGGGAGTACATACGTTACGCCTTCTTTATATGTGTCGTGTGACGCAGGGATCACACATTGAGCATTTGTAAGTTCGAAAACTAAATTTCAAGACTCTCTCTATAAAACAGCGCTAGGCAACAGACAGATTTGTTTCAAGAATGTTAAAGATGCTTAGGCTTACTTATTTTGTAGGAGCCCTGTACTTAAATCTGAAAAACACAATATAAAATAAAAAAGGAACTTCAATTTCTGACTTGTCAAGAATACGCTATGGGGACAAGGATGCCTTGCAAAGCTTTTGAAGAAGACGTCAAACATTTCAAAAGTACATAGTCTTTATACAGACTTGAATGTTACGTTGCATGTTTCATGTTGAAAAGGATATATTTTCTCGAAACTCTCGTCCACATTTATTTTATATTAGCATTGAATTGTCCGTGACGTTACACTAGACCAGTGGCGGTTCCACAGTGTTTTAATGTCATTTCACACTCGTTTTCATCAAAGGAGCTGGTATTCTTCTTCGTCATTAAATTTTTTATGTGCTACAATTTATTTATGCCTTGAAACTAGCTCCTAAATTTATATATTTTGTTTTTTTCTCTCTCTCTTTAACTAAAACTATGTAATATATATTATCATGTAATATGTAGTAGTAGTAGGACTTTATTAGACAAAAAGTAAGATATTTACAATATTATTTACAAATATGCGTCGCACGGGCAGTAAGCCGTACGTGCTGTTGACAGTCCGTTACAATAAAGTAATAATTGGTACTAGTGTAAAGAAAAATAAACAACAAACAAAGCAATAACATTACAATTACATAAAGAAAATACAATAACATTACAAATAAATAATAACACAATAGTATTATACACTAAAAAAACATTAACATTACAATTACATAAAGGAAACACATTAATATTACAATTAAATAATAATACAATAGCATTATATACTAATTAATTTATATATAATTGTTAAGAATCAATGGTATTGCATTTTGATAACATATATTTATTCATGAATGAGTGTTCTTATTTTCCGCGTTTTGTCCAGAAATTTACCGAGGTTTATCCAATTTTCTGGATTTACCAATAACTCGTAGCATGCCAATCTTTCCCGATTTGAATTTAGAAATCTTTCCGGTAATAACTGACGTCTCCAATATTCTAAATCATTACATTTTTCTAATATAATGTATCTCATCTTCAAAGTTCCCGCACATTGGACATATTCGCATATCGTGATCGTCGCTAATTTTTAGAAATTTCCATGCCCCTAGCCTAAACCAAGCAAGCCCTGATCTCTCCTTAAATCCTAGGTTGAGTATATACGATTCTTTTCCCCAGACGTGTTTTAGGTCTCTTTGTAAGCACAGTGAGCTTTTTCCTGTACATTCGGCGAAAGTATCTTGTTGGTTCTAAGTACCTCCTTCTTATTTTTCTCCACACGTTCTTGCGATTTTCAGTCTCTTTTTCCCATATCCAGCCCATCCAAATCTTTTGGAGTTCTCTCCTAACCTCGTCTGCCCAAAATTTAACATCTATGTTTTTAATTTGGTGGTCGTAAAAAATTGCTCTAAGCATTGTTTTTTCACCTTGGATTACTCGCAACCAGTATTTGAGTACACGAATTTTACAGTTAATGTCGTCCTGGAATGACCCGAATTCATATAAAATTCCACAGTTAGAAACGGCCTTACTAAGTCCTGTAATATACATTAGAAAATGCGTATATACCTTATTTAGTACTTCCGTTCTTTGGAAACCCCAAATCTCACTACCATAGTGCATTACTGGCCTGACCATCGCTCCATACATTTTTTCTAATGTGCTGACTGGAATATCAGGCACTCGACCCAGAATACCGAGTACACTGTTAAGTTGTCCCCTCCCTTTAAATAATGCTATATCAATATGTTTTTTCCACTTCCCGTTCATTTTCAACGTCGTACCAAGATATTCAAAATGTTTCACGTTTTGAAGTACTTGATATCTGTATTTCCATTCCTCTGCTCTACCATAAACCGTCCCATTTTTAAAGGTCATTGTTTTTGTCTTACTAACATTTACAGTCAATCCCCAATTCCTACAGTATATTTCCAGTAGGTCAAGACCCCTTTGCTGTCCCTTGATTGTCTTGGAACAAATAATTAAATCATCTGCATACAACAGGACTGTCACTTTAACATTTCTTATCTCCGGACCCTCAATTTCTCCTTGTAGCATTACGTCTACAATATCATCAACGAATAGATTAAATAGCATTGGTGATAAAATGCAACCTTGTCTCACTCCCCGATTGGCTTCACTGCTCTCTGTAATGTGCCCTTGGTCTACGTTTATACAAAATTTAACATGTTTATAAATTGACATTAAAGCATGTAATATGTATGTAATTGAACTGCACCCAAGCTGGAACACTTGCTCATTCGGGTGCCGATACTGTGTACAACTTTTATTTGTGAATACAATTTATTCTTATTCCCTTTTTTATGGTAATATCTTGTATGTTTCAAATTACTTTTTCTGTGGGTGACAAAGTTTGTTTGCATCATGTTGGTGGTCTTCCATAGTGTTTCTGGTTTGAAGTTTTTGAAAAGTGGGGTTTTATTTTTAAAACCTGTTCGATATGGTAACTCATTTTAGACCATTTCCGGGCTTAACATTCTTTACATACCACACAGATATATGGATACATGAAGATACATTCTTGCATACAGAATGTTCGCAAATGTCCATTAAAAAACTTATAGGGGTGGTAGGAGGGACTGGGTAGATATCGTTTTGAAAGGGAACTATTGTCAAAAAGGTACCGTTTTCATATTCTACGTACAACAAATTTTTTATTAACGTTGAAACGATACATAGTTCTACACCTATTGATTAATACTCTCATATATATATATATATATATATATATATTAAATTGACTATTTAACTCATGCCCCAAATGGGAGTTAATGACCAATCACGTTTCAATGAATTTTGTTTTACAACCTATAAACAGTTGTGTTTCACCTCACTATTTACCGAATGTCTTAATCACCTCCTTCCTTTGTGATAAAGAAATCTTGTCTTTTTTAATATTCTGAACAGGTCAAAGCATTATTTTGAAGTGACTGACTCTCCAATAAACCGCCAGGTTTGAATGTACAAAATGGCAGACACGAGATTTGGCTGCGCTTCAAATGAAGATACGAACGAAATAATCCAGAAATCTAAGTCTCAAAATACTCAAAGTAATAGGAAATATATTTGGAGCCTGTTTGGTGTTCAATAATTATATTTTTAAATAATGCTTTTACTGAGTTGTTTACTATAAATAATTTAATAACCTATAATGTTGGTTATAATATACAGTTTGATGTATTCCATTTTTATTTCCACTAGGGTTCATTCTTACAATACTGCTATCCTACTGGAAGTTTTCCATGCCAGATGGCAATAAATAATATTAGGCCTGTATGATCAAGTTGCACTGGATAAATAAATGAAACAACTAAATATCGCGTTTACATTAATATTTGGTTTTAAATAATGGTTTTGAGTAAACAGCTTAATTTAATTCATGAAATACAGGTGAACAGTTTCAATTATTTAGGATACAATGTATCATACAGTCAGAAGAAAGATATTAATATTAAATTAAATTAATTATATAGAATGTGTGGCACTATAAAACGGACACCGAACAATAAAACTTTGAGAAGCACACAATAAAAATTTTATAAAATTATGGCAGTGCCTGCCTTAACATATGCAAATGAAAATTGGACTCTAACCGTTCAGACAGAAGAAAAATGTAAACTACAGTAATGAAGTTCTTACGCTCAGTAGCAGGTGTGACAATTTTGAACAGAAAAAGAAATGAAGATATTAGGAAAGACTCAAATATTTTTAATTTAAACACATATAATTGACAATATGAGAAATAACTGGTATGGACATGTTAAAAGAATGCCTACAGATAGAATCCCTCAGCCGGTACTAAAGAACAAACCAATAGGACATAAAAGCGTTGGACGCCCATATACTAGATGTGAAGATTCATTAAATCCCACTTGATGTGAAAACAGGCCAGAAGGCCTAATATAATGAAGTTAGAAGAAGAAGAAGAAATAGCTCTAACAAATGTCACTCTTGACTTCCAAATCATCTAGATAAATTCACTCGTCACTTCGTGACTTCTTGAATTTATCGATGATTTGGAAATCACTCGTCACATTACTTATGATCATTAATTTATTTCAATCATGGTTAATTAATATATCATATCAATCTTTACGAAATAAGAGGATATAAATGATATTGAGAATAATTATAACTTATGATAATTCTATTATAATATTGAATTAAGATTTTTTTAATTAAAATAAACAAGAACCAATATATTATATAAGTGTAATACATGTTTTACGCATGAATAGTCAATAACTACTAAGGTCAATTTCAGCTTCGACAGGTAAAATTCTTAGAAAGTCGATAACTTAGAAGGGCAGATTTAAGTGGGTTGAATCCATTTGCATAGTTTTCTATATTAAAAATCAGCGGGGAACCCATGTTTTAAAACATTCAGATTCTAAAATATTATAATAGTTATTTAGATGATAGTTATAAAAGCAGAGGTTTAGTAACGATATGTTCAAGTTAGAAAATGACTGAATGGGGCAGCGAGTTAGTAAACTAAATTTTGTAACGTGTTGTCTACAATATTTTATCTACGTTTAGAGTAGTTTACTGTATGTTGTATATTTAGTATATTAAATTTATTTATTGCGGAAACGATATGTTTAGAGAAAGAGTAATGTGGGTTTTGGAAAAAAAAAAATGTTATATTCTGAAATTTTGGGTGATAGTTTCATATGTAAACATGAAGTAAAAATTAACGGGGAAGATGATTTCGATTCATCAGGTAAAGTTTTAAAAACTCTCCAGGATGCAACTCTTAATACACTTAAAAAAAGTCAAGAAAAGATTATTTATGTAGTTATACGAAATAATTAAAGTGTATTTTACGTTTCGTTGAACCTGTATTTTATGTTTTGATAGCATGTTTTGTTAGAATATAAAGTATAGATTTTGTTAATATTTAATTTTAGGAAGTTATATTTTGAAGTTATTTTAATTATATTATTTTTAGTCTGGACATCTTACCTCAATATTAATGTTGATTTGTTCTTGAACATGTTTCAAAACAATTCTGTTTTATCGTCAGCTTTTCCAGACTGGTTTTATTTATGTTGCATTATGTTGCACAACCTGGATGTCGATGTCAGCTCCATCCTGTGGTTGGCCAAAGAACCTCCAAACAAGGTCACGCTCCATCGGTATATCAAAATTCATAACTCTGTTTCTGTTCTTCTGAATATAAACTTTTTCCCAAATAGTCAGCTCTTTTTTAATTTCTAACTGTTTTAATAATTTAGTGTCTGAATTTATATTATGTTTTTCAGACCAAACATGAGCAGCTACTGCAGATTTTTCAATTTCCCCATTTTTAATATTTCTTATGCGTTCTTTGGTTCTAATTTTTAGGTTTCTTTTTGTTTTTCCTATATATATCTTTTCACAACCCATGCATACAATTTGATATATTCCTGACGTTTTATTTGTATAAGTTTTTTTCATTTTTGTTGGTTTTTATTAGTTTATTTAAACTGTAGTTATTTTTGGTGGTCGCCACACCGAACCACTTTTGTAGCGGTTAAGTACTTAGCATGTTAAGTACAGTAGAGACGTTAGGTAAGTTTTCATGTAAACATTATTCTTAACAAAATATGTAGATATATTCCTGGCTAGTTGTCCGTGATCATGGAACTAAAGTTCCCCGACGTTTAGCTAGAGACAGATTCCGGCATACTCAATGGTTGGCTTGAGGTTGGGGCGCATGAAAAGTGGAGTTACTTTATTCCGATAATACGATGAGTGATAAATTATAACGAATCACCAGGATAATCCTTAAACCTAAACTTAACCTAAACTGCAGACCTTGGATGACCAGTTGAATAATTTACTTTGAATAGAAATGTATCTTCAGGAATCGAACCTAGGACCTCGGGAACTGTTATCATACTCACTAATATGAAGATAAGGAGGCTAGCCTTCACATTTTTATTTTGATAGCTAATTTCCAGGGTGTGTTGCTGCGCCTAAATAAATCAAATATAAATGGTTGATTAATTTATGTGCAATACACTGCGACGAACCATACATCTTGCTGCTAGAATCAATTTCAAATTCCAGGCAAACCCCCTTTTCTAACGGTCGGATTTCGATTATTTTGGATTATTTCAACAGGATAGACTGAGTTTCGTTCTGAATGATCAAAATTGCGACCGCCAGAGCGATTTTTAAATTTTCATTTCAGGTGATCTACACCCAATGGGTTTAGAACATAATAGATAGCATAAAAACCGTCCTATGAATATATATTTCCAATTTTCATGGTGATCGGTTAAACATTGTCGAAGTATATATATATATATTTATTTATTGACACTAGTTGCAGTGACGTTTGGACAGGTAGAAATTATTTAACTTCATACTGATTTTGAAAAAATATTTATTTCATTCACAATAATTTACTGTAAAAACTTGTATTATTCTGCTTTGAGTCTTTCACAAAACACAGATAATATTATATTTTACTTCTTCACACTCCTAGATGCACTAAGTGTTCTACACTACCTTCGCCTTCAGATCACAATGCACTCTCGGGTCTTATATCACGATTGAGTGCTGGCCGACTTCTATTTCTTTATATATATATATATATATATATATATATATACGTGGCTGAATTGTCAGGAAGGCAAGTTTTGATCTTTCTCGAATCGAAACATCGAGAGGTCGATCCTTCTAGAAGGCAACGGTTAGACGCATCTGGAAACTTACCAGCAGGTTTCTCCTCTTATGGGTTGCGAGTTATGAGTTCTGTGTGGCATATAAAGCGATATTTGGGTCTTGCCAACCTCCTTCGAAATTCAAAAGGTATAATTTAAGCAATGGATAAAAAATACGAGGCAATATGATTTAAGTGTGTAAGTTTATATGTGTACAACCATAACATTTCACTCTCAGCCGCCACTGCACTCAAAACTAAATCGCTGTTCACAAAATACAAGAAAAACATTTGAATAGAAATAGGATAGAGAGATGGACAGAGAGCACCTTGCGATATTTATATTCTTAGAACGGACAGACAGACGGACAAGTGTGCATACGTGTAGAGGTTGAGGGACGGATAAAGAGGAATAGCAGTATCAGATGGAAGAGGATTTGTGAAGGGAATTCCAATGATATACGAACGTCCCTGGGATTCTGTGTAACGTGCCTTCATCCAGAGGAGAGGCTTTGGTGCCTTACAAGGAATCAGTGAATTATCTAGAAGCCAGGCTGCAGACTGCAGCGTGCATAAAAGGAGTTGAATTTGCGTACTGAGGTTACCAAGTGCTGATGCAGGTCGCAGCAAGATAAAGGAGGTCATGTGCTCACGTCTAAACAAAAGGCAGAGCGATTATATTTCTACGATAGATTTATTGGATCTTACGAGAGAATAAGTATATCCCATAACTACAGCAGTATTTTCAAATATTCGTAATTACTCTGTTTACCTTCCATAGAATTAAAAAAAAAACAAATCTTAAGGTAGTCCAGAATAATCCTCATCACAAAATAATTAATTATAAAATATTGTTGGAAAATTACAGTTTTTTTAATCTATTAATATTACACGTAATAATAATAATAATAATAATAATAATAATAATAAAAATAATTTATAAATAGGACTATATACACTAAATAGAATATTAAAAGATTTTGGGATGGAAATATCAGTACAATAGTCAAAAGTAATGGCATTCTTAGGAGAAGATCCAATCAGAAGTAAAATAATACACAATAACCAATGTCTAGAACAAATACAACATTTCAACCAATCAAGATGTGAATATCTTATCAAAATGAAAAAGATGTGAACAAGAATATCAACCAGATTTACCAAAATTTCAGGAATAATAAATGATACATTAAAAGCTAAATTAGTACAAAAATCCAAAAGAATTAAAAAATATAATACTTTGGCATTACCCTTCCTTTTACACGGAAATGAGATTTGGACATCAAGGAAAAGATACAGGAGCAGAATCAAAGCAACGGAAATGAATATTTCAGGACAGCAGGATACAACCCTTTTACATTGAAAAAGAATTAAGCAACTTCAGAAAAATTAGAATAGATCAGTAGAATGTAAACACAACAGATATAAATTAATCTGGCTAGACCATGTAAAAATAATCGATAATTCAAGAATCACAGAAATGATGATGCAATATAAACACAAAGGACATCCTCGACTAGAAAGACCTCTTGAAAGACTGCTAGATGGGGTCGAAACAGGTCTACAAATTTCTAATTCGAGATGGATGATGACGATAATAATAATAATAATAATAATAATAATAATAATAATAATAATGGTAATAATTTCAATAATACTAGTAATATTAGGATGACATTCGCTGACATCTAGGCATACATGGAATTAATCATAACTAAATTAGTTTCGTTAAGTAACTCTTTTGCCTCAAGTGAAGAGAATAGTTAAGAGTATTTGAAAATAAAATACAGTAAAAACTGTCTAAAGCTGTCTATGAAGGAATATGACGGTTCCTTAAATATATTTACGTCCTGGCAGTTTTCCTTTTTATAAAGGGTTCCCAAATTACAAACTTGAATTTCTCAGGCAGTGTAAGAGTTTTACATGCACGCTTTAAAGACGTAACGTATTGAATGAAATACAGACAAAATAGTGCATGTAACACATCTCAGTTTGCACAGTAATACAAAACAACTTTATTACACAAAAGCGAGAAGGAGCTCAACTACAGGAAGACTGAAGAGTTTCCCAACTCCCTCGCAGGTAACGTAAGCAGGCAAGGAAAAGCGAGAGATTCCCCGCTGTCACACATAAGCAAGGGTATCCCCGCAATACAATGGCAACACTTACTTTTACTTTACTTTTGGGGGCCTCTCCACTTTTCAGCGGTTACCCTGTATTCCCATTCGCCATTCTTGCCGATCACGCCATTCATCCTCCTCCAGACCTCGGTCGTTCATCAATCTATGGATCTCTCCTCTCCAAGTTGTTCTTGGCCTGCCCCGTTTCCTTCTACCAGAAGATACCATTCCAAAAGAGTTTAGGGCCACCTATCATCCTCCATTCTCCTGACATGGCCCTACCACTGAAGAGCTCGTCTTTCGATCCTCTCCACCACTGTATCCTCCATATCCATAATCTGCCTCACTTCTTCATTTCTTCTTCTTACCAACCTGGACACCCTGGCACTGCGTCTTATTCCATCCATCTCCACTGTCAAGATCTTAATTTTTTGTCCCTCTACCAAAGTCCATCCCTCAGCACCATAAGTGATTATGCTTTCCACAACAGACTTCAAAATCCTCTTCTTCGTGTGGTTTGACATGGTCCTACTTCACAGTACACACATTCAACATTTTTATGCCTCTTCATGCTTGTACCAACCTGCTATCTACTTCAGCTTTACAACTCCCTGATTCATCAATAAGTGATCCCAAATATTTCAATTTTTTAACAGCTCTAATAATTCCTTGGGATAGGGATATATCTCGTCCACTTCCTCCTACTACAAGATATTCAGTTTTTTCCATGTTTACTCTTAATCCTCCTATTTCAAAAGCATTTAGAAGTTTTCTCATCATGTATTTCACATCCTCACGATCTGAGCTATCAACACTTGATCGTCTGCAAATAATAAGGAATGTATTGTGCCACCTTGGACTGGTACTCCCATGCCTCCACAATATCGATTCCACTGCTCCAATATATGCTGGATGTATATTTTGAACAGAGTAGGGGACATCCTACAGCCCTGTCGCAGGCCTTTAGTAGTTCTGAATGGAGAGAATCAATGGCAACACAAGAAGTTAAAACGATATAATTGCAGAAAGCGTCATATAAAGAATTTTCACGTGTGGTCATTAATACTGTGATTAAAACGTGCTTAAGAATAATTTTCCGTCTTACTGAAGTAAACATTAAACTACTGATACTTTAAAACCCATTCCGTTTCCGCGTTATGAAGATTTCCGGATTATACAGGACGATTTTACATATAAAATCTTACCGTTCTGGAAACTGTTTTCCTTCTCTACAGGTTTCCTTCTTATAAAGGTTCCATCTAAGACAGGTTTTACTGTACTTAGGATCAAGTGAATGGAGAAAACTGCATAAAGAGAACTACATAATATTTATGAGTAATGGGATGTAATAACAGTTAGTCTCGTGGAATTCTATAAGGAGAACATATGGCACAAATGGGAAGTTAAAAAGGGTCATGAGGAATTCTTATAGTACATAAGGACTTTATTAGACTAAAAGTAAAAAGTAAAGTTATCCCACAACAGGCCCGGAGGCCCTTGGGGTAGTAGGAGGTTAAGGCTCCCACTTTTTCTAGACAATCGGCACTTGATGTCAGCCAGGTTGTCAGCCCTGCGTGACGGCCGCCTTTACCCCCAAACAGGCGTCTGGTACTCATTTCCGTTAGAGGCTGAGTCGACCCCAGGGCCATAGTGCCGCCAGAAGGTTTGGGTCAGTTTAAAAATCCTGACCCCAACGGGACTTGAACCCTCGACCCTCCGGCTTGTAGCTCAGTGCCTTAACCACTACGCTACGGCGTGCCCCCAGACTAAAAGTAAGATACATACATTTACAAATATGGGTCGCACGGCCTGTAAGCCGTACGTGCTGTTGACAGTCCGTTACAATAAGTTGATGTTTGGTAATAATATACTAAAACAAAAAAGATGACACAATAATATTACAATTAGATAACAAAACGATTACATTATATATTAACTTAGTTAATTATAATTATTAAGAAGTAATGGTATTGCAATTTGTTAACATATTTATTTATTCATAAATGAGTGTTCTTATTTTCCGCGTTTTGTTTAGAAATCTACCCAAGTTAATTTTTTCTTTTATTTATTTTTTTATTTTGGAATTCTTATAAGGAAACCAGTGCGAAATCATCTATTAAGCAGACCAAGATGGGGTCTTAGGGAAAATAGTGTGGAAAGTACCTATTAAGCAGGTCAAGATTGAGGTGGGAGAATAAAATTAACCATGATTTAAGATGTGAATACTGTACAAATGGGTTTTTTGGTCTTACACAAATAGCAGAAAAGATAAGATAATTCAGACTACATATATACTATTATATATTTATTGATTTATATGAAAAAGGCTTTTCACAGAGTTAAAAAAATCATGGAAGATGTTGAAAGGTATAAGGGTCATAGAATATTAAATGGCAGAAACTTAATCACTCTATAGAAATAAAAAAAATAAGAGTAAGTACTTCTGTCAATGTAACTCTTACAGCTTATATTAAGCCAGTTGTAACATAAGGGTGTCTCCTTTCACCCACACTTTTTAATGTTTATTTTGACGATGAAATTGGTTAATGATTCTAAATAATAGTTTAACTATTAAAAATGTCAATTTTACAAAATTACAGTTTGCTGTTATTAGCCGCGGTGATCTAGTGGTCACAGCCTCTAGTTCCTAGGGTCGCGGGTTGAAATCTGATCAGGATCGATGCATTTTTAGGATGGTAAATTTCAAAGGAGAAGTCCTCCGGGAGGGACATTAAGCCGTGTGTCCCGAGTCCAAGAGTTTCGGGGTCGTAAAAATAACTAAACTTATTTCATATTTTTTAAAATTCACTACAACTGTTTGTTATATATCAAAGATTTAAATAACATTGAGCAACAAAAACGAAACTGTTGTTTTTGTATCAGAACGAAAAATATGTGATTCTGATAGTATTTTTCTCCTGAATTCAAATATAATATCGATTTTTCTCCATCACACAAGGTTTCCGAGAAACAGGCATTGATAATTTTAAACACTTTAATATTATCTACATTCGTAACTACACAATATTCGAACATTCGGACTCACCTAGAAAGTAAGAAATCAACAATAATCGGCCAGCATTTTAGGATTCCATTTGTCTTGATATCTCTTTTCCATAGCTGAAATCTCGTGATGAAAGTGTTCCCCGTTTTATTTTACAAGGGATAAATGGACGAAAAAAGTTTATTAAAAAATAATTATTTAAATCCATTAATTCAAATTGAAATAAAAAGAACTGTGGGTGATGGAGAAATTCCGAATATATATTTGAAAACACGATAGAAAACTGCATTAAGTTCAACTATTGGTACTCATGAGACAAAACTCATGTTGACCAGTGTAATTATATAAGTATCTTTATATATCCGTTTTCCTCAATTAGAATGGATTTTTGTTTAAAAGGCTTCGTTTATTATTAAAATCGTGAAGGCTTTCCAAAACATGCTTCACCATGCAAATAGCATGTCGAAGATGAAACATGTTTCGAAAGACATTCATGGTTTTAATAAATAACAAAGTTTTTTAAAGAAATATCCATTCTAATTGAGGAAGATGGTTATATAAAAGTATTTATATTATTATTTAAAATATTTTAATACCTCATATCTGAATAAAAATATCTAACTAACTAACTAACTCACTGGCACTATCGAAACCGGAGGTTCATGGCCACGCGGACGTAAGTTCTCCATACATCCATATCCTGAGCTAACGTTTTCCAATCATCCCCTGCATAATCTACTACCCTCAAATCATAGTTAATGTTATTCTCCCACCTCATTCTTGATCTACCAACTGGCGTTTTCCTTATGGTTTTCCTACAAGAAGCTTCCATGTACCTCCTTCATTCCCTATTAGCGCCACGTGAACTGCCCATCGCAGTCAACGAGACTTAACTGTTCTTATTATATCTGGCTTTCTATAAAGACCATGTAGTTCACTATTATGGAAGTCTTTTCCATTCACCTGTATGTTCATCTCTCTTTGGTTCAAAAATTTTCCTAAGATTTTATTCTCAAATACTCGTAATCTCCTTTCCTCCCTTAAAGTTAGAATCCATGTTTCGCATCCATATAATATAACTGGTAGAATAATAGTTTTATATATTTTCAGTTTAACGTTTTTTGAAAGGAGTTGGGACGTCAAGAGTCTCTGTAATGCATTTCCAGAATTGAGCCTATGTTTAATTTCTTTGTGCATCCGAGCTAAATTTAACCGACTTTCATCCATCGGAGTAATACTTTAGTTTCCCACTAGATGTGTCCAAGTGGCGATGTATTAACCACGTATCCCTCGCTAACATATGTGGGGAAATAAGCGTAACTAAATTAGTTCCATTAGCGAAGCACCTATGTTCCGAAGCGGGACGAAAGTGGATCAATCATCATTCTTTGCTGATGATCAGATTATTACAGGTACAACAGAAAATTAAGTCTAATAAACAGTTAATAAGCTAAGCGATGTTGACATACAATATGATTTTCTCTACAAATACAATTAAAAGAATGCATTCCAAGGACTACAACCCCCGAAGAATTAAAGTTATAATACACTGAAGAATCATTGAACAATCAAAACAATTATTTTAGATATAACGTAGGGCACATAAAATCTGACGACATCCAAATAAAACCAAACACAATTTAGACAGTTTTGTGGAACTGTACGAAGAACATTAAAACACAATGTACAAGAACAGACATTTATTAAAACTTATAAAGTAATTGCATTGTCATAAGTAATGCCACGAATGATTTCCAAATTATCGATAAATTCAAGACTCACGAAGTGAGGAGTGAATTTATCTACAGAATTTGGAAATCAAGAGTGGCATTTGTTAGGACTATTTAACGAATAAAATTAAGCTGTTTACAAACAACTCATTATTTAAATATAGTTATTTTAAAACATTGATATATTTAACGTAAACGGCGATGTTTGAAATCAAATGGGAAACGAATCGTACGCTTCATTTGCTTCTTTTGTTCATCACTGAAACCAGATCATATTATCTATTGCCAAAGGAACGCAATATTTTAAGAATTCACTCTAGTGGAGAAAAAATGAAGCACATCAAACTGTGTATTAATTCATTTCTGATGTCCTGTGATGTAAATATGACAATTATATTTTTCGAATGTTATTACCTGGGAAAAATACATTTAAGAAAGTGCAAAGAGTGTTTTCTTTTTTTGATGGTATAATCAATTACGTACTACAAATGTTTTTATATTAACTCCCGCATGCGCTATGTGTTGACATTCATGCACTATATATGCAATGTGGTAGCCGTATTTCTTAGAGAGTCAGTCACTGCAAAATAACGCTATGACCTATTCAGAATGTTAAAAAGGAGGTGTTTTCTTTATTATCATAAACGTTAGTTGGTAAATTCTGGGCGAAACACGACTGTGATTGGTTGTAAATAAAAATCATTGTAATGTGATTGGTTATTAACTCCCATTTGGGGCATGAGTTAAATAGTCATTGTTATTACATGGAAGTGAATGCTGTAGGTTAACATCAGACCGGTTAAGACAAATTGATTCATCCGAAATGAGACTTCCCCGATTTGTATCAAGTTATAAATTACTAAACCACAAAAGGAACATAGATATTAGATACGAAATAAATATAGAATAAATTACATCTATAGTTAAAAAAATACAGAAAAAACTGGCGAGATCACATTCAACGATTACCAGACTCGAGAATATCGAAAAGTTTCCCTAGACTATAATCCAAAGGGCAAAACAAATAGGCCAAATTGACGGTATGGCGTGAACAAATATTTTGAGACGTAACAGGCCAGAAGACCTAATCCTAGATTCCGATGATGATTCAAGTAAGGTAAACTAAGCGTATTCTTCGAATGATTGAAAAGCATTATTTTCAGTATATAGGAATGGATAAAGAGCGTATGTTCTCACATCTATAAGGGTATTCGCATCTTGAAAATAGTATGTATTGCTCTTATGGGAACGCTGATGCCACTTGACTGAGACCCAGTGACTCAGACTGAGTGACAGAGATGGAAGTATAATTATCTCCAAGTTTCATTCAAAAATGATGGTTCAATGGCATCTCCGCTAGCTGCTATTCCGGTGATTGAGTACACACCGTGAATTTATTAAATATGTGGGTGATAATAATACGTTCCATATGGGTATTTTCTCCATAAATAGAGTACCCACTTTTTTGACAAAATTGTAGGTGAAATAATTAAATTAAATTATTGATTTCAAATGAATTAACTAATAAATCAATCGCACTTAAATAAGGACACGTTTACTTGATAGAATTTCTCCATAAAAACAATTATATTTTCTAGACGTAAAAACCACTATATGAAATACTTGGTTCAATAGTGTCAGTAAGTGAGTTATGTCCTAAATATATTTCCAATTCAGATGTAAGTTACTAATTTTAATATTGAGTTTAATAAATGAAAAGTTGATATATACTTGTGTTACAGTGTCGAGTTCAATTAGAAAAAAGTTGGTATCGAATTTGAGTAGAAAGCAAATTTGACCCGACACATGCGACTCCAGAGTGAGACGGGCGTGTGAAGTGTTCTTGAGTCCTTCGGAAGGAAGGCGAATAATAGCACCTTGTCAGCCCTTCAGACATTCTGAGAGCACCAGATACGAGAAAAAACTCCGCCAGATGTCAGTCCTGAAACCCTTTCACCAAGAGCTCACACATTAAAAACACTTGCATCAAAATTATGCAATTTTATTCTACAAGAACCATCATAAATACTGAAATAAAACAATATGCAATCTCTAACATATACACGGTTGAAAATTACCCATATTTTAATATAACAATATGCATAAATCTTAACCCATTCGCTTCAGATTTAAATGCTCAATGCATTTCCCCAGAAACCGGATTTAAGTCACCGTAAATTATATCGTCTAATTTCAGAGATTCAAAACGAACAAAATATAACGGTTCTTGAGATCACAATAAGGGTGAAGGCCAAAACACATTTCTCTACTATTCATAAATGATAACAATAGATTACCCTGTCAAGGGATGTACAAAATATTGCAAAAATATAATAACAGGCAGAGTTAAGCGAGTGTACCTCGTCTTCTGAGGCGATTGGGTTCATTTTTTCTGTACATTTATCGTTTATGTTTCTATTCCTTAGTTGTCCTAGTTAATTCCGAAGGAATGACGCTATTGAGGTTGTTCTCATGAAACTATTTTTTTTTAAATTAGAGATATTCACTGAACATATCAACTACATCTCGAAAAATTGTCATACAGAAATTCATTAATAAAAGTAACGTACAGTTCGTTAGACAGCAAAATTGAGAGTAAAAATTAACCTAAATGAAAATTTAAAAATCGTTCTAGCTGTCGTAATTTTCGATTTTTTAAAGGAAACTCCGAATATACTACGGTATTGCACAAATGAGGAAAATTTTGAAGTGGTGGCAGAATTCACATACATAGGAACTACAATTATAAAGATGACTGACATACAGAAATAAGTTAAACATTGGTTTAACTCTGGAAATGCATATGCTGTAATTATGCATTACAAGGATTCTTGTCATCCGAACTTCTACATAGAAATGTTAATCTAAATGCATATAAGACGGTTATTCTCACTGCTATGTTTCTGAATGTTATATATATATATGAGAAACACGGACTCCAACTGTAAGTGAGCTCAAAAGATTCACTGTTGTGTTTTATATATATATATATATATATTATGGTCCACCGCTGTTGTCTCGAGGTAGCGTGCTGCGTTGTCACGCAGCGGCCCCGGTCGGGGCAGTTTTTCTGCGTGAGGTTTTTATCGGGGTTTTCCTCACCTATAAGACAAATGTCAGGAAAACTTTATGGCCCAAATGGTTCCCGAAATCATATTCCCATCATCATCCTTATCATGATCTTCACAATCCTTCACCGGTGTGAAAATCAACGGGAAGCTACCACATCTACAATTCCCTAGTAAAGCTGCAAGCATAGAATCAAAATGCTATGATTGCAGTGAAGGACCTGTCTTCGGGCAGAATTACTATAGATGGATGGATATATATATATATATATATATATATATATATATATATATATATATGTGCAAATCATTGACTCTAACTATAAGTGAGGTAAAAATGTTATGAGCATCTGAGGATAAAACATTTTTAAACAAAGAGAGTCGAACAGAAAGTGAATGGTGAAGACTTCATAAGAGTGATCTACATTGTCTTTATGGGATACCATGTATAATGAGAACAGTTAAGTCTCATAGGCTCCAATGGGCAAGAAATGTGGCACGATAAGAAATGAATGAGGGACATGGAAATTAATTCTACAAAAGAAACAAAGGAAAACTTCCTGTATGTAGGTCTAGAATAACATGGGAGAATATCTTAATTATACAGGATATGATAGAAAAAGTTTAGTTCTGGATAGGGCTGTATGTAGAGATTATGTCCGTGCGTTCACGAATCTCCAGGTTTCATAGTGAGTTAGATATAAAAAAAATATCATATTTAAAATAAAACTCCGAAATGGTTATAGCACAGTATATCAACAGAAATACAACAGACGAACTCTAAATACTTCTTGATCTTTTAATATACGTTTGTCACCGCATGTTTGCGACCGGATTAGGAAAATTCGAAGCAGGAAAATCCGAACACAAAAAAAATATTGGTAACTGTTAGCCTTAATATGGTCCGCGTCGCAACCGAGCGTTTTTAGAGATGCCTTGGTGGAAATCTACTGGACTTGCACTGGTTCAAGTCTACATGAGCAAGAAATTTTCTCATGAAATTTCTGTCAATATGTGGCCTTTGTCCACCAACAAACGTGACAAATGTAGGTAAAGATTTTCACATACGGCGGTATACAAGCCATAGACTTAAGTAAGGTTCAACGTGGATTATCGATTATGGGACAGATTCCTCTAAATGGACTAAGGTGCCGCCAAATTCTTTAAGTTTCAAGATCAATAAACTATTACTACTCCAGTAGAAACTTTTAATTCATAAATAATAGGGTATCTAATCCTAGTCTATTAATTAGATTTCATAGTTTCATAAAAAATAATATAGGATAAATTAAAATTCAAATTTCACCTTAAAACTCTCATCTTAACCCCAATAAATGGCAGTTCCAATGTAAGAAAACCAAGTTAAACTGCTGGGAACTCGACATGTTGAGTATATATTATTCCTATACTGGCTGCATGATCGTATCGTTTATCTCTAAGATTCAAATATGTGATTGTGATTCCAGAAGCCCGCTAGTAGGCTAATGGTCTTCCAGGACATGTAGGCCTAGTCTATTTTCATTTGTGAGCTGTTTGTTTTCATACAAATGAACTGTCAACCATTTCATGCCAAAACCTACCTTGAAATTTGAGATGCATCAAGGCCGTGACCAAACAAAATAATTGCCCCTTTTAACTACAAGGCACAAGAATCCAGCGCTAAATCTCTCATTTAAACTACAGGAAATAAAACAACTCCTTATTTGAAGGACTGGATAACCCTCATTACCTGTCGTCCGCGTCACACCCTCATCACTCCACAGAAGTCTAGCAGGGACATCCAACTATCACATATAGCGGGTTGTTATTGCTGGATTCTGGCTTAGATTTCTGTGCCTTGCAGTTAAAAACAGCAGATGTTTTTTTGGACACGGCCTTGGTATATCACAACGCTTCTCTGGGAAAAATTTCAAGATAGGTTTCGACATGCAATGGTTAACAGTTCCCTTGTTAGCTTTGGATTGTGGTTTGTGTGTGTAAATTAATTTGTTGTTATACATTTTGAAAGAGTAAAAACAAAATTAAATTGTATTTTCAAGCACGCAGGGCACCTGTTTGAACACCACACCTGTAAAACCAATCTCAAGTATTTTGTGTTGCTTTCAGAGTGAGAAAAAAATCCCTATTACTTTGTGCAGGACACAAAAGAACTTAAGAGGACAAGATAAAGTTATTTAATAAAAAAATTGTCGAAGAGATAACATCTCAAATAGCTAATCGATTCAATTATTTCCAATCATAAATAGTAAGTCTAATAAAAAAATAACAAGATATATAAAACATTGTTACAAATAACTCTTACAAAAGACAGAAAATAGATTTCTTTCCACTTTTATCCTGTTATACATCAATAAAATCATTAGAAACACATCTAAACGTGAATAGAAAATATCGCACTTGGATATTGTAAATATAACAAATGCTACCAACTGTCGATATTTCAACGTTTGGATTAACTGATGAATACATTTCAAAAGCCTCAACAATATGATAGTCTAATGCAGGCCTTGTAATGGGAATTCGATAAGCCAGTGTCTTGTTGGTGGATAAAAAGCATTATTGTAAGGGAGTAATTGCTTCAATTTATCTGTCCACTTGTTGTACTGCCATCCCACACAAGCTACTGACAACTGTTCAAAGATCTACTGAATGTAACGCTATCTTTTCACCTTTGCAAAAGCGTATGTCGAACACAATTAACGGGGAGACCTATCAGCAATGCTATTCAATTTCAAACACCAGACTAGCATCAGACAAATCAATAACCACATGTGAGTTGGCTAACAACATGTATATATCAATTCAATTTTGCTACTACTCATGATATTAGTCCACGCTGTGGTCTCGAGGTAGCCTGCTGTCTTGTCCCGGTCGGGACAAGCTTCCTGGGTGAGGATTTTTCGGAGTTTTTCCTCACCTGTAAGACAAATATCAGGAAGCTTAATAGCCTAAACAGTCCCCAAACATCATCTGGTCATCATCATTATCATCCACGGAGTGCAACGGGAAGCTACCACACCTATAATGTCCTAGTAAAGCTGTAAAGCATAGCATGAAAATGCTATGCTTGCAATGAAAGACCTGCCCTAATTCAGAACACTATAAATAAAAACTCGTTATATTATCGACATTGGTGATCTAGGGGGATATGCTCCTTGCCTCTAGTCCCGAGGGTCGCGGGTACAAATCCTCAGTTTGACACTCTAATGTTGTAAGATGAACTAATTCTTCCCATCAGTAGGCTTAAGTGTTAGTCCAGTGTCGATGGATTTTTTTTTTATGATGGTAAAATTCAAGAGACAAGTCCTCAAGGAGGGAGCTTTAAATCGTGGGTCTCGAGTCTGAAGATTTTCTGACTCGTAAAAAATAATCATACCTAAATGAGAAAAAATTAACCTACCTTCCTCATCTAAATAATACATTAGTTGCTTACTGAATCTCACTCTAAGGCTACGTGGTGACCACATATAATTCGCTGGTATCTGTAGGCAATAAGCGTATCATTATAAGCCTGGTCAAGAAATTTCCGATAAGAAGCATGCATCCCTATCCTCATATATTGTTTTCCAATCACCCCCTGTGTAATCTAAAGAAGGCAAAGCGATCCCACTTGAGGTAGTAGCAAATTAAGGCTCCCGCGTTTTCTAAACAATCGGCACTTGATATTAGCCGAGTTGTCAGCCCTGTGTAACGGCCGCCTTTACCCTCAGAACGAGCGTCAGGTACTCATTTCCGTTAGAGGCTGAGTAATCGACTTCCCTCAAATCATTAATAATTACTAACTTATTGGGGCTATCAAATATGTAGGTTCATGGCCATGCGGACATAAGTCTTGACTAACTCATTGGGACTACCCAATCTACACTTAGGTTCATGGCCACGCAGACATAAGCTGATCGTACACCCCATCCTGAGTAATGTTTGCCAATTATCCTCTGTAAAATCTACTTCCCTCATATCATGACTATCTAAATAAGTAACTCATTAGGACTATCGAACCCGTAGGTTCATGCTGAAACGGACATAACTTCTCCACACATCCCTATTCCGAGGTAATGTTTTCCAATCATCTCCTGTATATATTATAATTAGAAGATAAATAGATTCATATATTTTTTTTGTTTAGAGAAGTTTATGTGACAAGTTTACTTGAAATGCATGAAAACATACTTCTCCAGAGTTCAGCCTATTTTTAATTTGTTTCTGCACCTCATTCCTCTTGGTATCTATTGTACTTAGATATGTGGGCGAGAGATAAGGAAAAACTGCAAGAAACAATACACAATCTCGCATCGTGGGCAGACAAAAATGGCTTCGATATAAACCTATCAAAAATGGTACAGATGGTATTCAGAAAGGGTGGTCGACAGGTAGACAGCGACCACATACAACTCCAGGGCAACCGTTGCAAATCACAAACGCATTCAAATATCTAGGAGTAACACTCCAAACATCAGCCAAATCCTTCAGAATTCATACGAAAGAGAGCGCGGCAGCTGTTATAGTTGCCATATACGACATAGAAAACATCACACAGCTATCACTTGCAACAGCCATGAAACTTTTTGAGGCCAGAATACTTATCATCTTAACATATGGAATAGAAATCACATGGACTGACCTCAGTTACGGAGACTTAGCCACCTTAGTAAAAGTGAAAGCAAGATTCCTAAAAGCAGCAATGGGGATCTCCAAATTTGCTCCATCTAGACTTGCATATGAGTTGAAGATCTATGCACAAATTTCCTGCTAGCAGCTACTAAACACGAAACAACATTGTAGGACATAAGACAAAAGAAGAGAAATTAAATACCGGACGATTTTTACGCAATAGATGCAATCGAGACTGGACTGGACCAAACAACAAGATATGCAGTGCAGTAACAAGACAGGCAGTGCATGAATATCACCACAAACTCTGCAAAATTTCGTACTGTCATGATCCGTCAATGAACTGCGTGTGTAAGCTCTGTGATAGGCCGTGTGCAAGATACCGTTTCAATGTATGTTTAAAGAGAACAAAATCGTTGCTGGCGTACAGCAGAGACCAAACCTAATGCACATTTATGCGCGATTCTTCCTATTATTATTAGATATCTGAATTTCACAAGTTCTTCAAATTTTCCTCATTAGTTGTTACGTTTCAATTCTCATTTAATAATATATTTATATTACTTACTCTCTGGCACTATCGAATCCGTAGGTTCATGGCCGCACGGACATAATTTCTCCAATCATCTCTATCCTGAGCTAATGCTTTCCAATCATTCCCTGCATAATCTACTTCCCTCAAATCATAGTTAATGTTATTCTCCCACCTCATGCTTGGTCTACCAACTGGGCATTTTCCGTCTGGCTTTCCTACAAGAAGCTTCCATGCAAGTCTTTAATTCCCCATACGTGCAACATATCCTGCCCATCGCATTCTACGAGACTTAACTGTTCTTATTATATCTGGCTTCCAGACAATGTAGTTCATTGTTTTATAGTCTTCTCCATTCACCTGTCTGTTCATCTCTCTTTGGTCCAAACATTTTCCTAAGTGCTTTATTCTCAAATACTTGTAATTTTCTTCCATGGTATCTTTACCTTGTCGTGGTGGAGTGGCTTGAGTGCTTAAATGATACTGAGAGCTATGCCGGCGGTAGCATTGTTGCCGATAGGGTTATCCATGCCGGACTGGTCGAAGGTGATAAGCCAGACGAAAAAAGTACCTTGGTCGAAAGAGTGACGATCTTTCACCGTAAAAATACAACCGTCAAGAAATGCGGACATGGGTTCAACTGGGGTAAAATTTTCCAGAGGTCAAATAGTCCCCCATTCGGTTCTCCGGGAGGGGACTACTTCAGGGAACCCATGCCAAAGGCTCAAACACAGGGACATTTTCCTAGGAACATGGAATGTTAGGACTTTATACAATAGCGGGGCACTAGAGATATTAACACGGGAATTAGATAAATCGCCCTTGGATATAGTCGCTTTACAGGTAGTTAGGTGGCCATGAGAAGGTAGTCACGAATCAGGAGGCTCTGCATTATACTACGGGGGGTGTACATTTTTATATATTAATTTATTTATAATGTAACCATACATTTAGTTTATATTCGTAGTTATTTCCAGAGCTAGTTTCTTACCGTTATTCAATAGAATGTGCTAGCTTTTAATTGGATGTTAAAGAACATTATTTATCACTCTTTATCATTTAATTTACGTATAAAAGTAGAGTTTTCAAAATGTCATTTTACTTTTAAGTCAATTGAATGTCTCGTAAATTTGAATAATACAGATTTGATTGATGATACAACTTCTGAAACATGTCTATGAATATTTTGTATGATGGATTTTCAAAGACTCTACAAATAAAACGACAATTTATGTAAAATTCAAAGCTCTCTCAATCATTATAAGTTAAGAATTTTGTTCAAGCCTCCTTCAAAGTCGGTAGGAAGTTCTTTTTGACATTTATCCTGGCTTTGCTTCCATAAACTAGCGTCGGGATATATTTTAAAATGTAATTTTCGTTTTCTGACTAATTTGCTCTTTTAACTTGTAAATAGCATGATGTAGGCAACCTGTGCATAGCAAAATAGAATTTATTTCATCTACAACTCGTTCGTTTTAAATAAAACTTACACCCAAATATTTAAAATGTTCCAATAGTTCTAATATTCTTAAATTGCAATTACAATTATAATCCAAGATTTATTAAACAATCTATGAACAATATATGAACGTATCATCATTGTTTTTGTCCGTATCTATTCTATTGTTTATTTTTCACAATATTAATTAAAATAAAAAAAAACGTTCTATTTATTCTGGAAAATTTAAGGCCATAAGTCTTTCTCTTTCATTCTACCAGCACAAATACAGGGTGATTCAGTAAGAGCGCACAAAATATGAACAGATACGTTCCCACTGAACAATTTGAGAAGAAACCTAGGGTCCGAGAAGCCAACTCAAGGAAATATGAAGTAAACTATTCTTTCACATTATTGCCTAGTTTTTTATTTACATAATAAATCAGTTAACTGCAAATACTATCACTAACACAATTAACGAGATAAATTATGGAAAATTATGGAAATTCATGGCTACCCCGCAAAATTAACTTATGTGATACAAATTTTATGTCTTCTTCTCTCTTTCTTCTTCTTCTTCTTCATTCGAATACAGTATTGGGTGATGATGCCCGTTCTGCGACTACAAAAAACTGATCTTGTAGTCTTTCGAGTATTTAAAGTTTTCCCCATAATAGGTTACCAGCCTATAGTTGGGTAAGTCCAGTGGTGGGGGTTGCCACCTCAATGCCTCTTGGACAGGCATGCTTTTCTGTAG
Source organism: Diploptera punctata (assembly GCA_030220185.1). NCBI lineage: Eukaryota > Metazoa > Arthropoda > Insecta > Blattodea > Blaberidae > Diploptera > Diploptera punctata. The sequence continues at coordinate 5,456,777 of JASPKZ010007817.1, forward strand.
GGGATGCTCCCTTAGCCTTTGAAGTTTCTCCTTCTCCGCAAGGCAGCGGTTCCTCTCTCTTTTCCTGAGTAAGGGTAGGGTGCCTCTTCCGCCAAATCTGCCGTATTAAGGGTATCCCTCTCCGCCCTCACATGGTACTATCAGCGGGGCCAGCTGAACCAAGGTTTTTTTTACGAGGTGTTACTCCTCCCCTCCTCCTTTCTAATCCGGGCTTTGGACCTGCAATGGCGTAAAATCTCAAATTACAATAAATATAGGCACATCAAAGGACGAACCAATTTTAATAAGTAGAGGTGTAAGACAAGGGTGTAGTATATCACCTACCCTTTTTAATTTATATATTAATGACATCATCCAAAATTGGAAAAGTAATGTTAATGTAGGTATAAGAATGGACCGTTTTAAAATATTAAACGTTTTAATATATGCTGAGGAAGTGGTCATTATCCAAGAAGATGAAAATAATTTGCAGTACTCTTTACATCAATTAAATCAGTTATGCCAAGAATATAATTGTAAAACATTAAAAGAAATAAATTTTGGCATTTTGGGGAAGCGAACATATAAGATCAAAAATCATAATAGACAACAAACCTCTGGAACAAGTAACACATTTTAATTATTTGGGTCGTAATTTTACTATAAACAAAAATCTAAAGGAGACGTATATGTGAAACTGTCAAGTTTTAAATAATATGTGGAACTATACATAAAACTCACTGGCACTATCGAACCCATAGCTTCATGACCATATGAACATAAGCTCTATTGACATCCCTATCCCGAGCTAATGTTTTCCCAATCATCCCCTGTATAATCTACCTCCGCAAATGATGGTTAATGTTAACTCCCACTACATTCTTGGTTTACCAACTGGGACATTTTCCTCTGATTACACTGGTCAACATGGTTTTTGTCTCATGAGTACCAATAGTTGAACTTAATGCAGTTTTTTATCGTGTTTTCAAATATGTATTCGGAATTTCTCCATCGCTTACAGTTTGTTTATTTCAATTTCAATTAATGGATTTAAATAATTATTTTTTAGTAAACGTTTTTTTCGTCCATTTGTCCATTGTAAAATAAAATCAAATGAGCTAACTCAAATGATTTCACCTATGGAAAAGAGATATCAAGGCAAATGGAATCCTAATATGCTGGCCGATTATTGTTAAACCATCAAGAGGGATGCTCCACAGACGAAATATAGCAGAAAATCGTAATTTCTTACTTTCTAGGTGAGTCCGAATGTTCGAATATTGTGTAGTTACGAATGTAGAAAATATTAAAGTGTTTGAAATTATAAATGCCTGTCTCTCGGATACCTTGCGTGATGGAGACAAGCCGATATCATATTTTAATTCAGGAGAAAAATACTATCAGAATCACATATTTTTCTTTCTGAGACAAAAAAAAAGTTTCTTTTTTGTTGCTCAGTGTTTTCTTACAAGAAGCTTCCATTGCCTCTTCCATGCCCTAATCGTTCCACATATTCTGTCCATCATAGTCTAAATGTTTCCTACAAAATATCATTCAGCTTACTGTTAAGTAGTCTTCTGCTTTCGCCTGTCTGATCATCTCTGTTTGATTAAACATGTTTCTTAAGAACTTTATTCCCAGATGCTCGTAATATGTTCTCCTCCCTTAAAGTAAGCGTCCGTGTTTCCCATACATTTAATATAACAGGGGGAATACAATTTGTATATATTTTAATTTTAACGTTTTGTGAGAGAAGTTTGGACCACAAGAGACCCTGTATGTATAATATCATGCATTTCCAAAATTGACCTTGCGTCAATTCAATTTCTTTATACGACTCATTCCTATGTATAATTAATGTTCCTAGCTATTTAAATGTAGCCATTTCTTCAAAATTTCCCTCATTTGTCATTAACTGTCCACTTCCATTATATAATTTATTTCTATGTATGAATATATTGTATATTTAGTTTTATTGAAGTTTACTTCCAGTCACAGTTTCTTAATGTTAGTCAGTAGAATGCGCGTGTTTGGCTCTTAATATCTCCTCGCTATCGCCTAATGATACTACAACATCAGCATAAACTAACAGCCAGTTGGTAGACCAAGAATGAGGTGGGAGATTAACATTAACTATTTTTAAGGGAAGTAGATTATACAGGGCATAATTGGAAAACATTAGCTCAGGATAGAGATGTGTGGAGAGCTTATATTCGCGCGCCATGAACCTATTAGTTCAATATTGCAGAGTATAAGTTTATCAATAAAACATTCGCAAATAAAAATAAACCTTTACTCACTACTTTAAGTAACAGATTAACAAAGAGCTTCTGCTTTATGTGAAAGATAATAACTCAAACATTTTTTTTTAATTCTGAGATTTTACATGTTCTTATATTTTTGTTTTCATCATCAACTAGTATCATGACAGCTGCTGCCGTCTTCCGGAAACCAAACGCCATTCCTCTCTGTCCATCCATTGATCTTCCTCCAATCTTTTGATAATCATAGTCGCTTGCACACCTTTTATCCACGTTTTCTTTGTTTTCTTCCTTTCTTCTTCCTTCCCATTTGGAGCCATTCCATTATAAGTTTAGGCAATCTTTGCTCTGGCATTATTTTGACATGGCCATACCGCTTTAATATTTTCTTTCTATAATGTTTATGATGTCTGGTTCTTCTTGTACACCCATAATTACCCATATTCTTTTATTTCGTATTCTATCAATTCTATATTTTCCAGCTGATCTTCTTAAAACATCCATTTCTGTACTTAAAATTTTTATAATTCCCCTGGTCGCAATTTCCCAAACTTCAGCACCATGTGTTAGAAATGCTCTGAACTATGGTTTGATATATTTTAAATGTTCTATTTTTTGTAATATTTTTGCTTCGCCAAACAGAATTTAAAGCATTTATTGCTTGTTTTGTTTGTGCAATTCTATTTTTAAATTTCCACTGTGTTATCGCCTGAATGGTCTAATTTTGTTCCTAAATAAGTGCATTCAATAGTAGGTTTTAGTTCTTCTCCGTTTTCCGAGAAAAAATTATAAGTTCTAAAATAATCAACTGAAAATGATAACAAATTTATTCTCAGTTTTTGACCCTTCAACCTCATGGGCTACTGGTCAGCGTTTCTGACTACTGTTCATGAGGTCCCGGTTTCGATTCCCGGTCAAACAATAGGAATATTTCCTTAAAGGGAATCATTCCTGTGGTTGCCCATGGTCTGGAATTTAGGTAAAGTTTAAGTTAAGAACTCTCCTGGCGCTTAATTTTCATTTATCACCCGTCATATCATTGGTGTCCACCGCTGTGGTCTCGAGGTAGAGTACTGCCTTGTTACGCAGCGATTCTCGGTAGGGACAGATTCCTGGGTGAGGTTTTTTTAGGGGTTTTTCCTCACTTGTAAGACACATGTCAGGAAGCTTAGGGCCCAAAGGTCCCCTAAAATAATCCGGCCATCATTATCATCATCATCATCATCCTTCATCGGTGTGGAAAGCAACGGGAAGCTACCTCACTTATAGGCCTAAATCCCTAGTAATCTGCATAGCATAGCAAGAAAATGCTATGATTGCAGTGAAAGACCTGCCCTCCGGCAGAATTACTATGGATGGATGGATATCATTGGTGTAACATAACTCCGCCTTCTAGTCGCCCCAGCTTCAGAAGTGGTTATGAGTACGACAATGCCAAAAGACAACACCAGAAATGTCGAAATGACAACATGGAGCATTGAATAAAAAAGAAACTACTTCTTCATTGTTGAAATTTATATTTTCACTTTCTTTCCCTATACACATATAGGCCTATTTAGTTTTCTCTATATTTATGTATGTCCCCATTTTCATATTCTTCTTTTAGTTTTCTTGCCATATATTCTATTTCTTCATGATCTTATGCTATTAATACCTGGTTGTCTGTATAATTGAGTGAATATACATGCGTATTTTCTTTTATTCTTTGTGCAGAAGAACAAATTTGACATATTCTGTCGGTGTTTTCTTAATTTGTTCATAGATAACATAAGAATGCTGGTGGTGAGTTGGATCTTTTATACAGAACATGAAACGATCTTGAGGAACAATAATATAGCATTAACTCATATATTTCAAATATGAAGATTGGTTCCTTTTTCTAAATCTGGTCCATTTAAGACATATACATACCTACGTTTTCAAAGTTAAATGTATTCTAAACAAACATTAACAAATTGGGACTGGAAGTAAACAACAATAAAACTAAATATATGTTTACATATAGATGTATGCCTACATTGTTTAATGGAAATGGACAATTAATGATAAATGCGAGAAATTTCGAAAAAGTGACTGAATTAAAATACGTAGGAACAACAATTACAAACAAGAAAGAAGTGAAGAAGAAACTTAACATAGACTGAAATCTGCAAATGCATGCTATTATGCATTACAGGACTCTGGTAACCCAACCTCTCTAAAAAAAAGTTAAATGAAAATAGATAGAAAGTTATCTTTCCAGTTATAATTGTATGGGTGCAAAACATGGATTCTCTCTTTAAGGGAGAGGAAAATATTACGAGCATTTGAGGATAAAGTCCTCAGGAAAAAAATTGGACCAAGGAAAAATGAACAGACAGGTGAATGGAGAAGATATGGCCTACCTAACAGTAGACTGTCTGCAGACTGCATGGATAGTCTCGTAGACTGGCATGGGTAGGAAATGTGGCAAGAATGGTGAAAGAAAGAGTGGCATGGAAGCCTTTTGTATGACATTCAGTGCCCAATTGGTAGACCAAGTATGAGATGGGATTTGAGGGAAGTATATTATACAGGGGATGTTCGGAAAATATTATTTTAGGATAGCGGCCTAGAACCTATGAGTTCCATACTGCCATTGAGGTAGTTATTTGGTTAAATGTATTTTAACAAAAGAAGAAAAATTAATAACTTCAGGTGATTAAAATCAGATATATTATGGTGGCGCAAACATGGACATTGAAGCAAAAAACACATAAATAAATTATAAATCACACAAATGAAATTTTTAAGAAGATCGGCAAGAATATCAAAATTATAAAACATAATACAATAATAGAAATTATGAATGTAGAAAAGGATTTTGTACAAGATATCGAAGAAATCTAACTAAGATGATATGGGCATGTAATGAGCAGGAGGGACACAAAAACAAACAAAGTAGTATTGAAATAGATACCTCCTGGGAAAGGGAATCGTGGTAGACTGGAGTCAACGTGGATAAGAGGATTTCAAGACAACACGAAGAAGAGAAATATGACAGAAGTAGATATGCAAGATCGGAAAGAGTGGAAGAAAAAGAAATATTTTGGTTGGGGATACCTGTGTATATAACAGAAAAAATCCTGAAATAAATAAATAAATAAATAAATTTATATATATATATATATATCATCGGTTGATTAATGTCTTTGACATCGTCCGATTCCTAATAGCCAATTTTGTCGGTCCATCTAATCTCCTGGTTGTAGATGTTTCTCCTTCATATATAAACATATTCCCTGACTCCAGGAGGTTTTAGGTCTCTCTCTTGTCTGCTTCGTCTTCCCTCAGGTTTCCATTCCAAAACAGATTTTGGTAGTCGATCCTCTTCCATTCGCTGGATATGTCCGTACCATCTTAATTGCTGAGTTTTAATATAATCTAAAATAGTGTCTTAAATCTTCATTTCCTCCCTTATAACTGAGTTCCTAATTTTTTCTCTTCTTGAAATTCTTGCGGCCCTTAGTATAAAATCCATTTCCGTTGCCAAAAGGTACTTATTTGTTTTTGTTTTTAATAGCCAAAGTTCTGCTCCATATGTAATGATGCTTTTAACAATTGTATGATATATATTCATTTTATTTTTATTACTTATATTTTTATCCCACAATATTCCATTGAGGCAAGCAATTGCAAATTTTCCTTTATTATTTCTATTTCTTATTTCCTCTTCATAACTCCCATGTTTATTTATTTTTAATTCCTAAATATGTGATCTCACTACAAGATTTAATTGTTTCTCTAGTCTCCAAAATTAAATTTTGTTCTGGTTCACCAATTGATAATTTTTTTTCATGTTCAAATTTAATCCCCATTTTTTATAATCTTCTATTAATTTTCTAGTCATATATTTTAAATCTGCATAATCTTGTGCAATTAACAATTGATCATCTGCAAAATGTAAGTTGTATAAAGTTTTGTTGTTTGAAATAGGAATTCCTATGCTTGAACATTTTCTCCTCCAATTCTTTAATATTTCATGTACATGTATTTTTAACAGAGTCGATGATAGATAACCTTGACGAAGACCTTTATTTATCGTAAATATATATATATATATATATATATTATTTTTATTTGGAATTATTTTTTTATCACCTCTTCACTTGCGACAGCCCCTAAGTCAATTAACTGTCTCTGAGACTTGAATAATACAGATTTGATTGATGATTTGACTTCTGAAGCATGTCTATGAATTTTTATGATGGATTTTCAAAGACCCTGCGTACAAAACGACACAATGTATGTAAAATTCAAAGCTCTCTCAATCATTATAAGTTAGGAATTTTGTTAGAACCTCCTTCAAAGTCGGCACGAAGTGTTGACGTGTCTCAAGACACAGTTGGGAGATTTTTCCATGGATCTTGTTTCGATGCCAATAGCAATCTCACCCCCTGCAGAGTTGCAATCGGTTTAGGTTCAAGGCAGACTCACGGCAGGGGGTTACTATGGTACTTAACAGGCGAAAGGGGAAAATATTCTCACAACATATACCTGGAGCAGACGTTTTACATCTTGTTTAAGAGTCAATTCAGGAAATTTCCCCAATACTTTTATTTCAACAGACTTCATCTAATAAAATTCCAACGTTATATATTTTATAATTATAACAATACTAGTAATATCTGTCACGCAGGAACAGCGTAAACTAACAAAATTCTTCTGATCTATATATATTTATATACTCTCTGATACACATAAATTAGACACCCGATCTCTTGAGCGCAGTGTCCTTTATATCCCTCCTCATCATACTACCTATTTTCGAAATCTTTTACAATTTCTCTTGCAAGAACATGGAATTCCCTTCTACCCTATGTCAAAGACTGCCAAACTTTACCATCTTCCAGAAGCAAATTGAAAATAAAATTACTAACAGAAACAATTCACTAATATTACTTTTAAAAATTCATAATGTGTTTTTTTTTCATTATTTAATAAAAATAGATTTAAGATTTTTAATATATTTACCTAATGCCTTGTATAATAAGCGATAGATTAATTCATTGTAGTTTATTATTTTCTTTGTTTTTTTTTCTTTCCTTTCTTTTTATGTATAGTACGAGTAGATTCGAGCTGTTATTCCTTTCTCTATTCATTCTATGATTAATTTAATTTTAATTGTATTTAATTTTATTGTATTATTATACATTATTTCCATTATTATTCAATTTGACAGATAATTAATTGTTTAGTATGATTATTACTGATATTTTTTGTATTTATATGTAACATATGTTTGTCCTAGCGAGTGGAAGAGAAGGCCACATGGCTTTAACTCCACCAGGCTAAATAAATCTATTATATATATTAATACGTGAAGAAAGAACTTTTTTTCCCCTTTTTAAGCACATAGCGCGCACGGGGTATTGTGATATTTGACATAATTATTAAAGTTCATATAGAGAAGGAGTGCAGAAAAATAAAATTTATGTATAATATGTGCTACAAATAAATCAATTTAAACAAAATAAAATAAATTGTCTCTAATTTATGTGTAGTACTCATTCATTTGTGTATAATTCATTTGTTTACGTTCATACAGAAAGTGCATTGTTGCAAAAAGAAAATTGTGCAGCAGCAATGTGGATTAACTTATTCTCGTGAATTTATTATTTGTGGTTTAAAAAATAGTGAGTAAAATAGTGAGTACATTCTATTATTTAAATTTAAATTAAACCCTGTCTAATCTTGGTATCAATAATTTCATTACTTTTTTATATTTAGATATTCGCATCTGCTTCCATTATGCTCTGACATAGAACACTGGTGGGTCGGAGTGAGAGGCAGAGAAGAAGGGATATATATTCCCTTACACATAATAGGCCAAATGCAAATTTCAGTAGTATAAATAGTATACAAACGTCAAATGTCTAATGACGCATTATTGTTTTTTTTAATATGGCTTACCCAAGCTATACCATATATTTCCTATAGTTCGTATTATTAAAATAAATAAAAAATGTATGCATAATGACGTACGTATGACTTGCTGCCCATGTGATCCATTGTGCCGGTTCGCTCAGGGTAGAATATGATCGCTCAGGGATGTTTTAAATTATACACTTATTATTTTAGTTTATTGGATAAATTTGTATAGACAATTTTATTTAAAATGTTTGATATTTCACTGTCTCGGAGTGGAGTTGATGAGTTATTTGCGCCCACGTGTTTTAATATCATCTTCGCGGACGGTTACTTAAGAACTTAAGTATTGCAGAACGTAGGAGCGTGAGAGTGTTTTCACACGCGTCCATGCCTTATAAGGGCGATGACTCCTCCCATCCCCACTCCGAGTGTATATGTTAGCTTAGAAGGGTAGGTACCATTCGTTTGGGTTTCTATGTTGGTAATAGACTCGTGTGCACGTTTGTGCGCCTTCCAGTTATTACTAATAATGGTACGTTTACTCACGAGTCTATTACTTCTTGCCACACCATATTTGTAAATAACTTCATATGTATCTTACTTTTAGTCTAATAAAGTCTTGCTACTACTACAACTTATTTTTGGAGATAAAATGATTTGCAATTTTGCTCCTCAAATAAGATACAAAGAAAAAATAAAGTGACAAAATGCAATAGTTAAGGTAAGAACTTATGACTTACCTTCTGCATCTCATATCGCAAACTTTAAAAAGTTTCATATCTCTAAGGTAAAGAAAAGAACTTTGAACATCTGTCTTTGAGGCAAGAGGGTTTAAGAAAGAGAAATTTCTTCCTCTGAATTCGAAAGACTCTTCATTTCTCTAGAATCCGCATTTCTAGCAATCTAGAGTTTTACAACCTCATTTGGTCCTTGTAATTATAAACTTGTAATCACACATTCCATTGTTTTTCGAATTGCTACCTTATAAGATTGTATCTACAGTGATTGGAGTTTACTGCGTCAAATAAAATAAAAGAAATAATTAGAAAATTTCCAGCGCAACTGTATATAAAAGTTGAAATGGGACAAAGAAAAAACAGTTGGAACAGAGATAATTACAGTTTTAATATCGCACTTTAAACAGATTGTGAGTTTTAAGTTTACGCTATCTTCATCCATCCCCTTTTAGAAAGAGGTTCACTCCTGTGAGTATATACGTCTAAATGTAGTTACCTTTATAGTGTGCAATTGTACCGTAATGTCTACTTGCTTTAATCTCAATAGTTCAATTTCACACTTGGGCGATACAAATTAATAATAATAGTAATAATAATAATAAAGATAATAATAATAATAATAATAATAATAAAGAATGAACATAACAAGTTTACCAAAATCAGCATTTAACTACAAACCAAGAGGTTCAACAAATGTAGGAAGGGCAGTGAAAAGATGGACAGAACAACTGTGAGGCGGAACAGGCATTTTGCCTAGCCCATGAAGTGAAGAATAATAATAAGAATAATAATAATACGGATAACCAAATAATAGAACCAGTATCACATTTCCAATATTTAGAATGTGATATAACTTATAGAGAAAATAAAGATATAGAAAATAAAGTAAATACATTTCAGCCTATTTGTGGAACCATAAAAAGAACCTTAGGTCGGAAAACAAGGAAAGATACGAAACTTAAATTATATAAAACAATGGCTGTTCCTTTGTTGTTGTATGGAAGTGAAAATTGGATAATGAAATCAAGGGATAAAAGCAGGATACAGACTGCGGAAATGCTGTTTTTACGTAATGTGAAAGGATGCACAAGAGCGGACAGAATAAGGAATGAAACTATGCGAGAAAAATTAAATATATATAAAATTGAAGATAAAATCAGCAAAAATAATAATAAATGGACAGAACACTAAATGAGAATGAACAACGAAAGAATACCAAAAAGAACCTTCCTGTATAATCTCAGAAGAACAAGAGATGTTGGCCGACCACGTAGAAGATGGACTCCACTTTTAACTTCGCCGGAACAGGCTGCATAGCCTAAACCTTGTAGAAGAAGAAGAATAATAATAATACTAATAAAAATAATAATAATAATAGCTATAATAATAATAACAATATTAATAATATGTTTTATGTATACAGAGATTTTCATTGATTATACATCTTTCTGTGCCTAAAGTTTTAAGTCTTTGGGCTTTCTAATATTGATAAATTTCTATGATGAATAGGGAGCAGGCCTGATGCATCAACCCCCAACCTGGAGGACCAGGTAATTTTTGTTAAAGGTTTTTTCCTTCTAGCCTTTATCAAACCAATGACGGACTACAAGGCAGATAAGGGTACTATTGTATCAGCCGAGCGAACTTAACCCTGGTATTTTAGAAGGTATAATAATAATATTAATAATAATAATAATAATAATAATAATAATAATAATAATAATAATAATAATGTGTTTCAAACACTAGCTCTTCCAACTCTTTTGTATGGTAGCGAAGTATGGACGTTAAAACAGAAGGATATACAGAGACTTAGATCGGCTGAAATAAGATACCTTCGGAGGACTGCAGGATACACACTACTAGATCACAAAAAAAATTAAGACATCTTAGAAGAATTACACATGGAACCTTTGCAAAACAAAGTTTCTGATTATAAGTCAAGATGGATGCAACATGTTAATCGAATGGAAGATTACAGGATACCCAAACAAATGTTAAAATATCAACCTGCAGGAAGAAGAAGACCAGGACGTCCACTCAAAAGACTTCTGGATGGTGTTTCTCTTGAGACCGAAGCAGGTCAACAAATGGCCTAAATTCGTGAATGTACTATGATGATGATTAATAATGATATATAGATCATCGATTGATTAATGTCTTTGATATCGTCCGATTCCTAATAGCCAATTTTTGTCGGTCCAACCAATCTCCTGGTTGTAGATGTTTAATAATAATAATAATAATAATAATAATAATAATAATAATAATAATAATAATAATAATAATAATAATAATATAATAATAATAATAATAATAATAATGATATTTTATTATTATCATGAATTTATTTATTTATTTATTTATTTAGCAGGTTTCATTTGAAATTTGAAATTTTTCCTGGGCCCAATTAATCTACTGCCATTCTCTTCTGCATTTACTGTCATTCCAATCTCAATCCAGAAAACCCGGTAACATCTCGTGCCGATTATCGAGGGAGAACATATGCAATAAACTGAGAATGAAAGAGAAGCCTGGAAAATTTTATAGAAAAACGAAAGAAAAATTGTCCAGTAGATGGGCCCAAGAATGAGATGGGAGAATAATATTAACCGTGATTTGAGGAATGTGATTTATATGACGAAAATTAGATGATCAGAAAATAGATCAGTCATGGAATATGTACAAAAATACAGAAACAACTGGAAATCTCACGAAGAAGAATGAGCAGAACAAGAATACCACGTCAAATCTTAAATTACCAGCCACCAGGCAATAGATCTTTAGGCAGACTCTTCAAACGTTGGATTGAGACCGTAACAGGTCTATCACATGAAAGGAAGAAGAAGAAGAAGAAGAAGAAATTATTGGATAACATTAGCTCAGGATAGGGATGCATGGAGAATTTATGTGCTCCGGGTTGGATAGTATTAGTGACGTATTATTATCATCATCATCATAGTACATTCACGAATTTAGGCCATTTGTTGACCTGTTTCGGCCTCAAGAGAAACACCATCCAGAAGTCTTTTGAGTGGACGTCCTGGTCTTCTCCTTCCTGCAGGTTGATATCTTAACATTTGTTTGGGTATTCTGTGATCTTCCATTCGATGAACATGTTGCATCCATCTTGACTTATAATCAGAAATTTTGTTTTCTAAAGATTCCATGTGTAATTCTTCTAAGATGTCTTCATTTTTTTTGTGATCTAGTAGTGTGTATCCTGCAGTCCTCCGAAGATATCTCATTTCAGCAGATCTAAGTCTCTGTATATCCTTCTGTTTCAACGTCCATACTTCGCTACCATACAAAAGAGTTGGAATAAGCCAGTGTTTATTTTATTATTATTATTATTATTATTATATTATTATTATTATTATTACTATTATAATTATTATCATCATCATCATCATCATCATCATTATCCTCTTATTTGTATTACTATCATTATCGATAAGGAGGATTATAATTTCGATTTGGTACTCCCTGATATAATTTCTTATTTTCTACTTTACTTTGGTAAATTAGCAACATGACACACATACAGGGTGATTGCAAGGTCTATCGATAAAAAAATAATATCATTATAAGGAAAACGTTTCATTCATTCATTTTTAACGAGTTATTCAGGGATACTTTCCTGAATGTTCTGATGCAAGGACCCATGGTCTCCGAATATGCATTACCGAGTAATTTCATTGTTTTGGTTTTGAATGCAACCACCTTTATCTGTTTAATCGGGATGTGATTCTTTCCAAATAAAACACAACCTTTAAATGGTGTAGTAGAGCAGTAGGATCAAAGATGTATTGGTTGTGGCGGACCTGTTCCATGGTCAGCTAAGTCACCAGATCTGACACCAATGAACTTTTCCTTCTGGGGGTCACGTGACTCGTTTCGAAATATGTATGGACCTGGTTGCTCGTATTGTAACCGCCGCTGCTGGGTAAAAATATCTTGGGATGCTTAGAACCTGGCGATAGTCCATGAGCTTCGCTGTAAATTTTGCCTTGAGCATGACAGTGGACATTTTGAACAATTACTTTAAAGATTGTAACAGTGAATTAGGAAACAACATTGCGAGTGAACAGATACAAAGGTGGTTGAGTTACACAAAACGAAAACAACGATATTACGTGGCAATGAACTACCGAATACATGGGTTATTGATATCAAAACATTTAAAAATCGCTGAATATCTTAAGAAAATGTCCCGCGGCGTAGCCGACTAATTATGGTAAGATGCTTGGCGCAGATCTACGGGACTTGTGCTGGTTCGATTCTCCATGGACAATTTTTTTTCAAGGAATTTCGACCATATGGGACCGGTGACCATCCAGCATCGTGAGAAATTTGGGTATCAACAATAAGTAGCGATTCCAGGTTGATAAAACTAGCTACTACGACTGGGGGACCCGATATGCCGACCATATTTCACATGTATACTGGCTGGATGATATTCTACCTCTGTGATTAACACATGTGGATGAGAGGCCAGTAGCCGGATGGTAGGTGTGTCGTGCCATAGATTTAAAACTTATGAACGTTTGTTCGATAGAATTAGGATTCGCCCTGATATATAGATCTATTGTGTTTCGATTAGACTATTTAATCAACGATTACGCATCCATCCATAGTAATTCTGCCCGAGGGCAGATCTTTCACTGCAATCATAGCATTTTCATGCTATTCTTTGCAGCTTCACTAGCGAATTATAGGTGTGGTAACTTCCCGTTCCTTTCCACACCTGTGAAGGATGATGATGATAATGATAAGGAAGATGATGATGGCCGGATGATTTTCGGGGATCGTTGGTCTCTAAGTTTTCTGACATTTGTCTTACAGGTGAGGAAAAACCACGAAAAAAAACCTCACCCAGGCCGACCGGGAATCCAACCCGGGCCCACTGCCTGACAAGCCAGCACGCTACCTCGAGACCACAGCGGTGAACTCGATTAAGCTTAAACGCTAGTAATTATGTATAATTATTATTCGTAATTTAACCTCTCAACTTAAGGTGCATGTACTTGCCCCACGACACCCGAGAAAAAAAATGTATATTTACCATATAATTGAGGTATTGTTCAAAATATTAACATATATTTAGGCACAGCATTTCAAAATTACCGGAGCAAATATACTTCTTATTTGTAACTCTTTCGAAAAAAAATTCAGTTTTAATATAAACAAACCAGATGTAGGACTGCATTTTCATTGGTCCAATAGTGATTTTACCTTTAAGCGTGTAAAACAATAGTTCGCTCTCTAACACTCCAAATGTAGGAAATATAAATATATATTATCTAGCATATGTCGAGAGAGATCAGGGCTTGCTTGGTTCAGGTTAGGGGCATGGAAATTTATAAAAATTAGCGACGATCACGATATGCGAATATGTCCAATGTGCGGGAGCTTTGAAGACGAGATACATACATTATAAAAATGTAATGATTTAGAATATTGGAGGCGTAAGTTATTAGCGGAGAGATTTCTAAATTCAAATCATGAAAGATTGGCATGCTACGAGTTAATGGTAAATCCAGAAAATTGGATAAACTTCGGTAAAATTCTGGAGAAAACGCGGAAAATAAGAACAACACTCATTCATGAATAAATACATGTTATCAAAATGCAATACCATTAATTCTTTATAATTCTACACAATTTAATGTATAATGTTATTGTATTACTATGTAAATGCAATATTATTGTGTTTTTTCTTTATACTATTACCAAATATTACTTTATTGTAACAGACTGTCAACAGCACGTACGGCTTAGTGCCCGTGCGACCCATATTTGTAAATAACATTGTATATATCTTACTTTTAGTCTAATAAAGTCCTACCATACATATTCATATAAGTTATATGGGAGAATCTTAAAATATATAATTGCAATTTTAATGCATTATACGAGCGTTGTTATATTCCTATGAGTCCACTGCTGTGGTCTTGATGTAGCGTGCTGCCTTGTCACACAGCGGGCCCGGGTTCGATTCCCAGTCGGGACACGTTCCTGGGTGAGGTTATTTCGGAGTTTTTCCTCACCTGTAAGATAAATATCAGGAAGCGTAGGGCCCAACGGTCCCCGAAAATCATCCTGCCATCATCATCATTCTTATCATTATCATCATCCTTCACCGATGTGGAAAACAACGGCAAGCTACCACACCTATAATTCCCTAGTAAAAGCTGCAAAGCATATCATTAAAATGCTATAATTGCAGTGATTTCAGAATTACTATGGATGGATATTCTTACGAATGCGAAATGAAGAATACGTTGCCATCATTTGACATCAAAATGGCCACTCTCTGAAAATTCTTTAAAACTTGTGAAAATAAACTATTTGAAAAGGGGAGAAAAACAAATTGTTTTGAGAAAGTTTTCAAACAGTTTAGTAATTAATATACCACATTAGCCACTGAGGATGTGATCAAAATCCATCCATCCATAGTAATTATGCCCGAGGGCAGGTCTTTCACTGCAATCATAGCATTTTCATGCAATGCTTTGCAGCTGTACTAGGGAATTGTAGGTGTGGTAGTTTCCCGTTGCTTTCCACACCGGTGAAGGATGGTGATGATGATGATGATGATGATAATGAAAAAGATGATGGTGACGATGATGGCCATATGATTTTGGGGACCGTTTGGGCCTGTTTTCCTGACATTTGTCTTACAGGTGAGGAAAACCCCCTATAAAAACCTCACCCAGAAAAACTGTCCCGAGGGGGATCGAACCCGGGCCCGCTGCGTGACAAGGCAGCACGCTACCTCGAGACCACAGCGGTGAACTGTGATGAAAATAATAGCAGAATTACAGATGAGTCAGCACTTAGAATATATTCTGCTCGTAATGAAATTTCATATAAAAATATCTCTCGACATCATGGAAAACATAAACATCTAATTAGATAGGCCCATATATAATTTTTTGTCACAAAATAATAAAGAAAAGGAGGAAGTTCTTAATTGTACCACCTTACCTTGTATTCAGTCTTATTTCCCTTCGGATACCATATTGCCTAAGAACAATGTTTCTATTGGTGATTCATATGGCGGGTAAAATTAGCTTCACGGTTCCCTCAACAGACGGAATCGGCGCAGTAGTACCTTATGCAAGTTTGTTTAAGCACAACTGGAACTTACCTCGGAATTAGTGTAAGAACCCGGGCAGGCTAAGCTTCCAGAACCGCCACTGCCGTTCAACACGGATCCCATGCAATTCTCTTCTCTCTTCTCTATACCAAGTCATTTCAAAAGATTATTGGAGACAAATATTTGACAGTAAATTCTAGCAAAAATGAATTCGTTTGTAGAAGAAAAAGACATGAAAGATGAAGACTCTCGCTCCTTTACGGCGTATAAAAGGAAGCTGTGTTCATTTTCCTGTGAGCCAGGGGTTGTTGGATCACTGTGCACTGTATGTAAAGTACGTTCATACCAATGAAAAGGAGAAAAGAGATTGTTGAAAGATGGAGATACTAAGTCCTCTACTTTAGACGAAATGAAGCAACAGATTCTCAAAGAATACAAAAAAGATAGTGTCTATACCAGTTTCTTTTGAGTGCCGGCATGTATAAAATATATGGGTCTTCTCATATACATTCTACTCTTAAACTACTGTGCTTACAAAATTGTATTCCAACAAGATTTATAAACTTTTTATTTTTTATTTTATTTTCGTTATGATCTTAACTGAAAAGTATAAATTTCCCAATTCAAATTTAATTTATTTTAAGTTAATCCTGTTATAATAAATTTATTTATATACAGCATTTTAATGTTTACATTTCTTTCTGTGCCTAAAGTTTTATTTTTCTTCTCCACTCGTCTCTATCCATCCACTCCATGTCCTCCGGTCGTCTTGTTCTCATTCCAGTTCTTATTTCTTGCATCCACGAGTTTTCAGGTCTTCCTTTCCTTCTTCTTCCAGGTGAACACCATTCCAATGTTTTCCCGGATAACCTTTCTTCTTGCATTCGTCGTACGTGCCCATACCAATTTAATTGCTTATATCTTATACTCGTATAATCTACTATTGAATATTTAATATTCATTTTATCTCGTATGACAGTATTTCTTATTTTATAATTATAATAACAATAATATAAATATCTTCAACTCTTGTCCAACTCAGGATTGGGTCGAGGAATGAGACGAGATGAAGTCCCTATATTTGCACAGGTCTGTGAACGACAAGGGTGCCGGCCGACCATTGCTGACGCACCGTCACAGGGGCAGATGAGTGAAATGAAACGAAATGGATGAAATGAGTTGGAGTAATGGTGGAATGAAATTTGTGGCAGGGGAAAACGGGAGAAACCCCGAAAAAATCTGCCCAAACTGAGTTTCGTCCACCACGAAACCCACATGGAGTGACCGCATTTCGGGACCCCAGCGGTGAGAGGCGAGCGTCTAACGGCTTGTGCCACGGAGCCGCCAATAATTGTAATAATAATAATAATAATAATAATAACAATAAAACAAGGAAGATACGAAGCTTAAATTATATAAATCAATGGCTGTTCCTTTGTTGTTGTATAGAAGTGAAAATTGGATAATGAAATCAAGGGATAAAATCAGGATACAGACTGCGGAAATGCTATTTTTACGTAATGTGAAAGGATGCACAAGAGCGGATAGAATAAGGAATGAAACTATACGAGAAGAATTAAATATATATAAAATTGAAGATAAAATCAGCGAAAATAATAAGAAATGGACAGAACACTTAATGAGAATGAACAACGAAATAATACCAAAAAGAACCTTCCTGTATAATCCCAGAGGAACAAGAGATGTTGGCCGACCACGTAGAAGATGGACTCCACTTTTAACTTCGCCGGAACAGGCTGCATAGCCTAAACCTTGTAGTAGAAGAAGAAGATAATAATAATAATAATAATAATAATAATAATAATAATAATAATAATAATAATAACCTTCCATTCAATTCCATTTACTTAGTTTAACCTCTCACCTTATAGGTATTTTTTACATGTCACATACCACTCGGGCCTTACAGTTGCACAATCTGTTCTGCGGGAGAGGGATTTTAAACTATGGCTCAAACTCATATTTTTTAGATCACATAAGAGCGTAGAGACCTCCCCGAGTTCAATGTCAGAGACAACACAACATTAAGACAAAACACGCTATTCACACAGAAACGTGGTTAATATGATAATGGCGATTATCAGAGACCGGTACTTTGGCAGAATGCCTTTCTAAATGTGTTAAATATATCTTCAATTTGAAAGTGAATCTATATGAATTATATCTTGGTGATTGACATGCCACAGTTTCATGTTGCCTAATATATGAATTAAATGCTTTTTGTTGCCTTTATTTGATTATTAATCCATTGTTTATTAATTTACTATTAAAAATTGCCTACAGGTATTTTAATTTATTTCTATAACCGTTACAATGAAAGTGACTTCATCCAATGCCTTTCAGTCAGTTCATAATTATTCCCTTCGCAACAATGAGTGCTGCCGTGCAAAAAAAAAAATATATAAATAGCAGAAAGCATTTTAATTACTGCATATGTTTATTTGAAAAGACAACAATGAGTGCTGGTCTAACTTAATTTTTCTTTCGATTTTCATTGCGACTTTATTGTATCTAGCAGCAAGATGCCGAAATTCAGTGTTCTTTTACGCAGTAAAATGCAAATTACGTTAGTACTTTTAGATCCGACGTATTTTCTGCTGACGGTAACGTACTCACATGCAAAATATGCGAACAGAACGAAAAGAAACATTTTATATCGTAACATATCAGTACAATCAAACACAAAAATGCACTTTCCAAGGCTACTGGGAAGATTTCATTGCTTCCAACAGTAATTGCAACATTGAGTCGAAAATCGCAATTTATAAGTTTTTTTCTAATTGCCATTTATTACCTCTCTTAGCTATTTATAATGTATTTTTTTCCTGCCTATTTTAGCTGTTTCTATACCTTTTTGCCTGCCTATTTTAAGAATTTATTATGCCTAAACTTCCGATCTCTAGTCATTATGATAGTAAATGATGTTCGGGGGACTATTCGGGCCTTCAGGATTCCTGACATTTGTCTTACAGGTGAGGAAAATCGCGGAGAGAACCATAATCAAGGAAACGTAACTCGATCCGAGGTCGAACCCTGACCTCCGCGGACGATGCATCGACGCTACCCTGAGACTACAGCGGTTGACCGTTTGAAATAATGTTTCAAAATGTAATCTTAAACTATGATCTTGGGGAAATAGGCACAATAAATATCAAAATATACTTCTTTACTTTCGATACTACAGCATAGGACATATTAGTACTCTACATCTTACACAATATCTACGACTAAAGCATGGAACTCACTTCCAAGTTATGTCAGGGACTATAAATCAAACCCATTTTTTAAAATCGAAATGTACTGATATATTAAGTTCTACACAATGAAAATACTATTATAACAACTATATTCAGCTTTTCGTAAATATTCATATAGGAAGATTTACTCACTTAATTATATTTTGTGTTATTTTAATTTTATTATATCCTATCTTTTGTTAGTATTAGCTAGTATTAGATCACATCACCATTGTCTTTTGTTTAGTCTATATTTTAATAATATCTTAAAATTGAATTAAGTATATAATTTTTGTATGACTTTTCTATTCACTGGTTGAGTGGAAGAGAAGGCCTTCATGACCTTAACTCTGCCAGCTAAAATAAAGCATTATTATTATTATTATTATTATTATTATTATTATTATTATTATTATTATTATTATTATTATTATTATTATTATTATTATTATTATTATTATTATAGAATCGCACAAACAAAACAAGCAATAAATGCTTTATACTCTGTTTGGTGGAGCAAAAATATCACACAACATAGAAAATTACAAATATATCAAACCATAATTCAGAGCATTTTAACATATGGTGTTGAAGTCTGGCAAATTCCTACCAGAGAAATG
The DNA here is from genome assembly GCA_030220185.1 of Diploptera punctata. Taxonomy (NCBI): domain Eukaryota; kingdom Metazoa; phylum Arthropoda; class Insecta; order Blattodea; family Blaberidae; genus Diploptera; species Diploptera punctata. The sequence continues at coordinate 5,476,622 of JASPKZ010007817.1, forward strand.
AATAGAATTTAATTACAGAAATGGATGCTTTAAGAAGATCAGCTGGAAAATCTAGGATGGATAGAGTACGAAATAAGGGAAATTATGGGTGTACAAGAGGAGCCGGACATCATAGCCATTATAGAAAAGAAAAGATTACAGTGGTATGGCAATGTCAAAAGAATGCCAGAGCAAAGATTGCCTAAAATTGTTATGGAATCAATCCCAATAGAAAGGAGGAAGAGAGGAAGACCGAAGAAAACTTGGATAGCAGAGGTACAAGTAGCTATGATTATAATCATATCAGAGGATTGGATGAAGATCAATGGATGGACAGAGATGAATGGCGTTTGGTTTCCGGAAGACGGCGGCAGCTGCCATGATACCGGATTATTATTATTATTATTATTATTATTATTATTATTATTATTATTATTATTATTATTATTATATTAAACATTCATCCAATAAAGTAAACTAATTTATAATATCTATAGTATGGATCCATGAAGTTTTATTTTTAAGGAGGTAGAATTTGAGTTGGAATATATTGGCATAAATGTTGGACTAGGTCCACTTTTGCTTTGAATCATTCAATTAAGATCCTGCTAAAATCAATACGGCACAAATGTACTTTACACTAGACCATTATAAAGTTCACAGTAGCAGAAAATCCAACAATTCTGGCGCAAAAGGCTCCATCCGTGTGTGCATTTGGTCAGACCTTAGCGGAGTCCCTGCTGATTTAAAGTCTTGAACACAACTGCGGAATCGCAGTGGTCATGCGATGTTCATTAAGTTCACTTAGTGAGTGAAAAAGATAGGGAAATGGCTCTAATGAGAATAGAACATGAATATATCCATATCTTCCGCCTCTTCATGTCATTTAATTTCCATTCTATGTAAAATTTACAATGTGTACTGCATCTCCTCTTGTATTCAAATTACCGGCACGAATACTCTATCCAGTGTTGTTCCCAACACTAAAATGACAACCAATTAAAAATAATTAAAACATGCAACTATTTTGACCTTAATTTCGAGTAGAATATTCGTTTTCAGTTTTTTTTTCATTTTTTCATAGACTTTGATAATGTAAACTTATGTTACATAGGGCTATTCTATGCCAACGTGCCATCAGTGAATATTTGATCGGAGAACAAGTGACTTTTTATTTATTTACTTATTTTTATTAATTTATTTATACTTTTATTTATTTATTTATTTTATCAGATGAAGTTAAAACCGTAAGGTATTCTCTTTCACTCCAGCAGGATTAAAATTATTCATATAATAACGAATTATGAATTATCTACATGTTGATTAATGACACATAATAGATATAGGCTACGCAATATAAATTTGACAAGGAAAGGAAAGAAAAAAGATAGTATAATAATAATAATAATAATAATAATAATAATAATAATAGTAATAACTTGTTAGGATTATTCCACAAACAGTGTTTCTCCTTCAACCCAAAGTGATTCGTCGCCAGAGGTACCTGTCTACAACATATTCTTCCCTCAAATCTCTAGCTTCCACATTTCTCCTCGCTCCTTCTATCCAATGTTCTCTAGGTCTGCCTCTTCCACTTTTTCCATTAGCTTTTCAATTAAGGATCTTCTTTGCTATACTCTCTTCTTCCATTCCTATGAAATACATTCTTATACTAATTTCACTAAAAGAATGGGTATAATACTATAAAACATTATTAAATGAAGAACGGCCGGAATACATGGAAAAAGTCAAATTTATTCATGAGGATATATATTTGGAAATATCTGAGGATGAAGTGGCAGCATGTATCCATGAAGGAAAAAATGGGAAAGCCAGTCGATCTGATGGAATTAATCTAGAGTTATTAAAATATGGAGGACGAAAAGATATCAAATTGCTTATGAAATTATATACAAATATTCTTACAGGAGGAACAATACCCTCAAAACTGAAATTAGGGTTTATAAGTCCGGTATATAAGAAGGACTCGCTTTAGTACATCTCACATTTATAAAAAAAGATTGGCTCAATCTCATGCTGTAAAATAACGAATTTTTAACATGAGCTTTAAAAGTAAAACGAATCTATGCTACCTACATAGTACCACCTACATAAATTCAAACAAAAAAGCAAAAATACCATTTATTCTTGCAGTATGTGAATAATTATCTGAGAGAAATGTTGATTTTTTAAATGTGAAAAATGCCTTAAAATGAAGTGAGAAGTTGAGTTAAAAGTAACCTGAAATCATCATATTTACAATGTAAAGTATTTATTAGACATTGCTGAAACTTTGTAGCCAACATATCACAAAAACACACTAACAAACAAGTGAACGCTAAATTAATCTGGTTACACTAACTCGCAATTTTTAATCCTAACTTTACCATTTTCTCGCCCTAATTTGCCACTAATGTAAATGGACTCCTGAGATGGAATATATGACTAAACATATTAGCAATTTGTTCTGGCGGCAATGTGTGTTATCACGTTGGCCAAACATTACGGTAACAGTCACTTGTTCTCCGATCGAATATTCAAAGGCGGTACCTTGGCATAGAATAGCCAAAGTAACATTTGGATAATCAAAACCTTTTTTAAACAAACAAGAATGCTAGATAATGCTAGCCAATCACAAACTAGAATTTGGATTGGTTTTCACATAGAACTTATAATTTGAGAGTAAAAATAAAAAAAAACAAATGTAAAATAAATTTATCGTAGAGAATATTCCAAAAAGCAATATGATTCAATTAAGAGGGAGAAGTTATATAGTATCCTGCTGGAGTTCGGAATTCCTAAAAAGTTAGTTAGACTTATACGAATGTGTCTAAATGGCTCAACGAGTAGGGTGCGTGTAGGCAAACAGTTTTCAGACACTTTTGAAATCCAGAATGGGTTGAAGCAAGGAGATGCACTATCTCCTCTACTATTTAATTTTGTACTAGAGCATGCCATTAAATCTTTAGAGAATGAGGAAGGCTTACAACTGAATGGTATTAATAAGCTGTTAGTTTATGCTGATGATGTAGTACTACTGGCCGATAGCGAGGAGATACTAAAGGCCAACACGCACACACTATTGAGTAACACTAAGAAATTAGGACTGGAAGTAAATATCAGTAAAACTAAATATATGGTCACACATAGAAATACATTATATAATGGAAATGGACAGCTAATGACAAATGAGGGAAATTTTGAGGAATTGGCTGAATTCAAATACCTAGGAACAATAATCACAAATAGGAATGAGATGCCACAAAGAAATTAAACATAGGCTCAATTCTGGAAATGCATGCTATTATGCATTGCAGAGACTTTTGATGTCCCAACTCCTTTCAAAAAACGTTAAGCTGAAAATATATAAAACTATTATTCTACCAGTTATATTATATGGGTGCGAAACATGGACTCTTACTTTAAGGGAGGAAAGGAGATTACGAGTATTTGAGAATAAAGTTCTTAGGAAAATTTTTGGACCAAAGAGAGATGAACAGACAGGTGAATGGAGAAGACTACATAACAATGAACTACATGGTCTTTATAGAGAGGAACCAGATATAATAAGAACAGTTAAGTCTCGTATGACTGCGATGGGCAGGACATGTTGCGCGTATGGGGAATGAAAGACGTGCCTGGAAACTTCTTGTAGGAAAGCCAGAAGGAAAAACGCCCAGTTGGTAGACCAAGAATGAGGTGGGAGAACAACATTAACTATGATTTGAGGGAAGTAGATTATACAGGGAATGATTGGAAAGCATTAGCTCAGGATAGGGATGTATGGAGAGCTTATGTCCGTGCGGCCATGAACCTACGGGTTCGATAGTGCCAGTGAGTAAGTAAGTAAGTAAGAGAATATTTTAAATGAAATACTTAGCACAAACTATTTATCCAGGTGGACGAATGGTATAGAGTTGGCTGAAATAATAAACTTGCACCCTACAGATGGAGTAAGTGTCCGGCACTTATACTTGTATTAACATTCATGCAAAATCTTGCAAGAAACGTTGTATCATCACTAATAATTTGAATTTTTAACTGAACATTTTGAATAGGTTTCAGAATTATATACACTGTCGTTTGAGCTAATAAAAAATCAAATTGTTTTAGTGAATTTACTGTATAAGCCCTCTTAAAATGTGTGATTCCTGAAATGTTGATGTTAATGATTATTATTACTGTTATTATTATTATTATTATTATTATTATTATTATTATTATTATTATTAGTTCATTAGGAACATATGAGAGCATATAGCATATCTAGATAATTCAAAGTATTCTAACCACCTACTCTAATACAATCATTGTTTTGAATCAAATTTTAAAATTTTACATGTTTGTGACAAAGGAAAGAAGTTGGATCTTTTAGAAGTTGTAGAGATAAATAAATTGAAAAATGGTAATAAGGTATTAAATTCCCAACTACATTTGAATGAATCGCCTCTTTTAAATTTATAATAGAGATTGTTAAAAACATTGTTGCATAGTTACATTTATTATGTACTATAATAACAAAATTCATAAATTTGTAATGATGTCTGAAGAAGATACAAAGTACTGAAACAGCTGTTACTAATTTATATTTTAATAAATATGAAAAATTCCTTATGGAATGTCAAAATGGATTTAGGAAAGGACGATCTTGTATTGATTCAGCATTTTCTGTTAAACTATTGCTTGAAAAAAGAAGAGAATTCAACTTAGAAACACATTTTGCTTTCATAGATTTTGAAAAAGCATTCGACACAGTCAAGAGATCAAAACTCTTAAATATATTGGAAGACAGAAATATACCAAATTTACTTCGGCAGAACATACAAAATATTTACAAAGACAACACCATAAAGATTAAATTAAATAACAGATTTTCTGAAGAAGGAATTACAAATCGTGGTGTGAGACAAGGCTGCCCCCTATCCCCAACACTTTTTGCAATTTATATCAATGAAGTAATATGTTGCTGGAACAAAACATATAAATTTGGAATAAGAATATCAGAAAATAGAAAATTAAACACCCTATTGTTTGCAGATGACCAAATAATAATAGCAAATTCCGAAGATAATCTACAGAAAGGTCTGTATGAACTTAACAAAATTACAGAAGAATATGGATTAAAGATAACTACAGAAAAAACAAAAATTATGGCATTTCAAGGTGTAGATCCTGTCAGAAGTAAAATTGTACTGGACAATAAAATTTTGGAGCAGGTGAATAATTTTACATATCTAGGATGCAATATCTCATATGAAGAAGAAAAGGATGTAAATGCAAAAATATCTAAATTTTTAAGAATTTTAGGGTTAATAAATTCTATCTTCAAGCCACAGTTAGTCCAAAAGCATTCAAGACTGAAAGTGTATAAAACACTGGCTCTTCCAACTCTTTTGTATGGTAGCGAAGTATGGACGTTGAAACAGAAGGATATACAGAGACTTAGATCTGCTGAAATGAGATATCTTCGGAGGACTGCAGGATACACACTACTAGATCACAAAAAAATGAAGACATCTTAGAAGAATTACACATGGAATCTTTAGAAAACAAAATTTCTGATTATAAGTCAAGATGGATACAACATGTTCATCGAATGGAAGATCACAGAATACCCAAACTAATGTTAAGATATCAACCTGCAGGAAGAAGAAGACCAGGACGTCCACTCAAAAGACTTCTGGATGGTGTTTCTCTTGAGGCCGAAACAGGTCAACAAATGGCCTAAATTCGTGAATGTACTATGATGATGATGATGATAAATATGAAAATCACATAAAACTTTAAGTTTTATTTTCATTTAATTAAATGTATTAATAGTTAATTTCTTCTCTTCTGTAATCAGATTTTCACTACATTTTAAAGGATTTATAAATAATAGCTCATCATATATATGCATTCAGATATAATCATAATTTACATAGAATATTTAAGGAAATTATAGAATCAGAATTACTTGCAAATGAACTGTCAACCAGTATATGCCAAAAACTACCTTAAAATTTCTCCCATAGAAGCATTGTGATGCACCAAACCAGTGTCAAAAAAAATAAAAATCTGTCGCTTTTAACAGCAAGTCACAGAAAACAAAAGTATAATCCAACAATGGCAAGCCATTGTGCGAAGTAGGTTGTGAGGATAATCCAAATCATCAAGTTAGGAGTTACATTACTTTCCATGAGTTTAAACGAGAGATTTGGTGCTGGATTTTAGTGTTTTGTAGCAAAAATCGGCAGATAGTTTTTTTGGACACGCCTTAGTACATCTCACCGCTTCTCTGGGAGAAATTTCAAGGTAGGATTTCTGCATGCAATAGTTGACAGTTTCCTTTATAGATAAGCTAATAAGAGGTCCACATCCGGTATATTTGATGAAAATCGCCATGAAACTTAAAAATAATAAATCCATAAATTCACGGAATGTATATTCCTTGCCTCAGATTATAACAACATTTTCTGGAGTTACTTACGGTGCACGGAAACGTATTGAAAAGTCACGCCTGAAAGTAATATGGATGGCGTTGAAATTTCGTGTGCAGAAAATATATCACGCTTTTCTTACCAAGTTAAGAGGAAAAAACAAATATAGCTGTTCATAATCGGATTTACGGAGAAAAATAATAGCATTATAATTACATAATGTAATCAAAGAACGGATGTTCAGCCCCTACTGAAGAAATTAGCTGGATAATGCAGAATAGTGTGATGAAGTCAATTCAGAATAGACAAATTCAAACTTTGCGCACGCATCACAATTTTAGCAACTTATTATCAAGGGAAATGTCAACCATTGCACGCCGAAACCTACATTGAAATTTCTCCCAAATATGGGTATTCCTGTATGAGGAGAAGTACTACATTCATTGTTGTTTGCAGATGATCAAATAATTTTTGCAGGGGATGAAGATGATATGAAATATATGATAAATAAACTAATGGAAGAATATAAAAAATGGGGACTGAATGTAAATTTACAGAAAACACAACATATGTGTTTGGGAAAGGATTTATATACTTCAAACAGGTAAAATAGAAAAAATGTGATTTTTTTAAATATCTTGGGCCAATAAGTACAAATTTAGGTACCTGTGAGAGAGATGTACAGACTAAAATTGCAATGGCAAAAAAATGCAACTAAGACATTACATGGAATAATTGGGAACATAAATATTACAAAGGAAACTAAAATGAAAATTTATAAGAGCATAATACAGAATATTTTGTCATATGGAAGTGAAACTTGGTCTTTGACGGAATTACAAAATAATAGAAATAGAACAGTTGAATTTGATTATTTTAGAAGAAGCCTCCAAAAACAAGACAGGATAAAATAAGAAATGAATTCCTTTGGAGAGAAATGAATGTCACCACATCTGTTGGTAAAAGGATTGAAAATCAAACGCTTAAATGGTATGGCCATGTACAAAGAATGGAAAATGAAAGATGCCCAAAAAATATATACCAATGGTCACCCCCTGGAAGAAATAAAAATGGCAGACCTGCATGGAAATGGAAAACCTACGTCAGAACCATAATGGATGATAGGAATTTGGAAGAGGGAGATTGTAATAATAGAGATAAATGGAAACTGAAGACGGCAAACCTATAAGTGGGGGAAAGCCGAAGAAGACGAAGAAGGATAGTGATGTACCAAGACCATGTACAAAAAATAAATATCCGTCTTTAGCAACAACGACTAACATTCCAGCGTCAAAAGTTTCGTTTAAACTATTGGGATGTAATGTATCTCCTCACTTGATGTATTGGAAAAGCCCCACTATCTGCAGTCTGAGCTGCACCAACCTGACTCTACTCCGCTCTAAGTCAACCAGGTAGTCCATCTTCTATGCACAGCGGGTTATTATTGCTGGATTCTTGTTTTGATTTCTGTGTTTTACAATAAAAACGCCACATAATTTTATGGACACGGCCTTATTACATCACAATGCTTCTCTGGGAGAATTTTCAAGGTAGGTTTCAGCAAGCAATGGCTGACACTTCCTTTATAAGAGAAATACAAATATACTCAACTCGTGTCCAACTCAGGATCTAGTAGAGAGATAAGATGATATGAATTCTCTCTCTCTCTCTCTCTCTCTCTTTCTATATATATATATATATATATATGACATGATAAGAAAATAAATGCCTGGATGGGATTTTGAACCCGGACCTCTGGGTTTGTACCCCAGCGTGCTATTCATTACACCATCGGGCAAATCCAATACAAACATTTATCTTTCTTTTATATATATATTTAGGTATTTGTCAGGCCGTCGAGAAGAGCGGACGTGTTTTTGTTAGAGTGGTTGAAGTGTGCAGGGCACAAAGCATTATGGAAGAAGTTAGAAAGCTGATTGAAACATTGTCAACTGAAGTGAAAGAGGGGTTTGAAAAGTGCAACGTGGGTGAAAAAATTCGTGATATTGCGACGAACATGCATCGGTTGGAGGACAGATTGAAATGGCTGGAATCTAAATTAGACTATCTCGAAAACCAGAGTCGCCGTAATGATATTGTTATATATGGAGTGCATGAAGAAGACAGGGAGAGCTGGGAGGAAACTGAACTTATAGTTAAAAGAGTAGTGGCGCAAATCGGGATTGATTTGGTGGACAGTGATATTGAAAGAGCGCACAGAGTTGGTCGTTGGAATAGTGGAAAGAGACCGATTGTATGCAAATTATCACACTACAAAATAAAATGTTGGATCCTTAGAGACAGTAAATATCTTAAAGGGACCGGTATCAATATTGCCGAAGACATTAGTGAGAAGGTGCGTCCCGAAAGGGACTTTCTTAAGCGACACATGCTCGAGGCGAGGAGGTAGGGCTGCATGCAATCCTGCAATATAATAAATTGATTATAAATGGACGAATCTGGAGCAGGGAACAACTACAAAATATGGGCAACCCTGAAAATGAATTTGAAGAGGTCATTGGACAGCGAGTCCCCAAAACCAACAGGGGACGCTACAACAGCCAGGTGGTCTCCTTACAGCAGAGGAGGGAGAAATTTCTACACGAGAGAAAGAGAGAGGGAGCACTACGATACTAACTCCCAGGATTCCAGTAAACATACAGAACAAAACGGCCGAACGCAAAAAACATACCCCACCTCTAAGAGGTGAACGACCGGCTGACACAAGACCTCAAACAAGAAAATCACTAAGACTTCTGAATTTACCCGCAGAAAAAGAACTATTGAGAGGGGAAGTTCGAAAAATACAGGTAAGACTAATGACAAGGGAACACAATAGGGTTTGTGGACAGTCGGTTCATGGAATATCGAAGGGTTAAAACAAAAACTTTCAATGGACAGTCTATTGAGACTTTTGATATATTAGCTCTAGGTGAAACATGGTTAAAAGCTAATGAATGCGTAAATCTATGTAATATGAAAGGTTATTTCAAGGGCAGTCAATCCAGAGGGAAGAGAGGTAGATATCCAGGTGCAGTTGCCATTTTATATAAACCTAACTTAGACCCATATATTAAAAAGGTAAATATTGCTTTAAAAGAGGCCATTTGTATATATTACCCTACAGGACGAGCAGAAATGTGTCTGTTGTCTATTTACCGCCAACCACTAAATTCCAGGTATGCCAATCCAAATTTTTTCGTTGAATTGTCTGACTCATTGGCAGAAATTAAAGATAGGTTTCCGGAAGCGGGAATAATAATTTTAGGGGACTTTAACTGTAGGATTGGGGAGGAAAATATCACTATAAAATCAGATGATAATGAAACACGAGGTGAGGGTAGGAGAAGCAAAGATAAGATTATAAATTCAGAAGGAAACCAATTGTTAGCTTTTTGCGATGCATTTGAACTTGAAATTCGGAATGGGAAATATGGGGAAGATAAAAATGGAGAACTGACATTTATTAATAAAAATGGAGGTAGCGTAATCGATTATTCAATATGCACACAAGACATGATTCCAGTCCTAAGTAATTTCAGTATAGTTTCCAGAATCGAATCACACCACTTCCCAAACAAACTTATTTTAAATATGAAAGGTATTAGTGAGACAGTTAATGATGAGGTGGCAACAATATTGAGGCCAATTACACGTTTCAAATGGATCGAGGACCGGAGAGAAGAATTTATCAGGAGTTTGGAAACGCTAATACAGGATCTGCAATTGAATGATCTTAGCGGGGTGGAAATTATTAAAACTTTGACAATCTCTTTTCAAAAAGCAGGGGAAAAATTCAAGGTTAAATGCGCATGAACCAGAAATACAGAGGGTGGTACAATAATGCATGTAGAAAGAAGAAGGAGAAGTTTGTCGAAAGTAGCCTTTTAAAGTTTAGAAAAGAAAGCACAGATGAAAACAGAAAAAATTATGCGCAAGAGAGAAAGGAATATAAAGAATTATTAGGAAAAACAAAACTAGCATGGCAAAATAAGAAATCCGAAGAAATGAGAGTCGCGACTGAAAGTGGAAACATTGCGGACATATGGAAAGCGTTAAGGGAACTCAAAGTAAAGTCCATAAATCGGACAAGAATAACGCCCGGGGAATGGAAAAGTTACTTTGTCAGGGTGCTGGGTAATGAGAGGTTAAGATATAATCAAGAAAATATAGTTGAGATTCCTGACACAATTCATATTCAATTACTGGATCAGGATATTTCGAAAAATGAAGTGGTCTCTTCCATTAAATGTTTAAAGAATGGTAAAGCACCTGGAATTGATGGAATACCAGGGGAATTCTTGAAAAATATGATAATATCCAATAAATTATTAGACGTTTTGAAAACTGCGTTCAACAAACTTTTTAATGGAGGAGATTATCCGGAAGCCTGGGCGACAGGTTTCATCCAACCACTATACAAAGGAAAAGGTGGGACACAGTACCAGAAAGATACAGGGGAATTTTTCTCTTGTCAGTGTTCGGAAAAATATATTGTAAAGTACTTTACGAACGCATGAGACAATGGGCTAAAGATAACTATAGGCTCTCAAAATATCAGGCAGGTTTTAGAGAAGGGTACTCCACGGTGGACAACGTATTTGTTCTGAGAACATTAATTGATGACAATCTGAAAATGAAGGGGGGTAAATTATTTTGTGCATTCATTGATTTTAAGATGGCATTTGATACTGTGGACCGAAGCGCACTTTGGGAAAAATTAAATCGGAAAGGATTGTCTCATAAAATGATACATGCCTTAATGTCAATTTATAAATATGTTAAATTTTGTATAAAAGTAGACCAAGGGCACATTACAGAGAGCAGTGAAGCCAATCGGGGAGTGAGACAAGGTTGCATTTTATCACCAATGCTATTTAATATATTCGTTGATGATATTGTAGACGTAATGCTAGAAGGAGAAATTGAGGCTCCGGAGATAGGAAATGTTAAAATCCCAGTCCTGTTGTATGCAGATGATTTAATTATCTGTTCCAAGACAATCAAGGGATTGCAAAGAGGTCTTGACCTACTGGAAATATACTGTAGGAATTGGGGATTGACTGTAAATGTTAGTAAGACAAAAACAATGACCTTTAAAAATGGGACGGTTTATGGTAGAGCAGAGGGATGGAAATACAGAGATCAAGTACTTCAAAACGTTAAACATTTTGAATATGTAGGTACGACGTTGAAAATGAACGGGAAGTGTAAAAAACATATTGATATAGCATTATTTAAAGGGAGGGGACAACTTAACTGTATACTCGGCATTCTGCGTCGAGTGCCTGATATTCCAGTCAGCACATTAGAAAAAATGAATGGAGCGATGGTCAGGCCAGTAATGCACTATGGTAGTGAGATTTGGGGTTTCCAAAGAACGGAAATACTAAATAAGGTATATACACATTTTCTAAAATATATTACAGGACTTAGTAAGGCCGTTTCTAACTGTGGAATTCTATATGAATTTGGGTCATTCCAGGACAACATTAACTGTAAAATTCGTGTACTCAAATACTGGTTGCGAGTAATCCAAGGTGAACAAACAATGCTTAGAGCAATTTGTTACGACCACCAAATTAAAAACATAGATGTTAAATTTTGGGCAGACGAGGTTAGGAGTGAACTCCACAAGATTGGGATGGGCTGGATATGGGAAAAAGGGACTGAAAATCGCAAGAACGTGTGGAGAAAAATAAGGAGGAGGTACTTAGATATAAACCAACAAGATACTTTCGCCGAATGTACAGGAAAACGCTCACTGTGTTTACAAAGAGACCTAAAACACGTCTGGGGAAAAGAATCGTATATACTCAACCTAGGATTTAAAGAGAGATCAGGGCTTGCTTGGTTTAGGCTAGGGGCATGGAAATTGCACAAAATTAGCGACGAGCACGATATGCGAATATGTCCAATGTGCGGGAAATATGAAGATGAGATACCCTATTAGGACAATGTAATGATTTAAAATATTGGAGACGTCAGTTATTACCGGAAAGATTTCTAAATTCAAATCGGGAAAGATTGGCATGCTACGAGTTATTGGTAAATCCAGAAAATTGGATAAACTTGGGTAAATTTCTGGACAAAACGTGGAAAATAAGAACAACACTCATTCATGAATAAATATATGTTATCAAAATGCAATACCATTAATTCTTAATAATTATATATAAATTAATTAGTGTATAATGCTATTGTGTTATTATTTAATTGTAATATTAATGTGTTTTCTTTATGTAATTGTAATGTTATTGCTTTTTTTAGTGTATAATGCTATTGTGTTGTTATTTAATTTAATATTATTGCGTTTTCTTTATGTAATTGTAATGTTATTGCTTTTTTTTGTTTTGTTGTTTATTTTTCTTCACACTAGTAGCAATTATTTCTTTATTGTAACGGACTGTCAAAAGCACGTACGGCTTACTGCCCGTGCGACCCATATTTGTAAATAATATTGTAAATATCTTACTTTTGTCTAATAAAGTCCTACTACTACTACTATACGTATATACTTATTTTATTCTCCATTATTACGAGATACAGCGAGAACATATATATATATATATATATATACAAACATACATACATACATACATACATACAGGTATATGAGCGAAAAGGGTGTCGGCCGATCAACCCTGACGAAGTGGAAATAAATGAGCTAAAGTTTTCCGATCATACTCTGTATAATTCTTCTCTCTCAAATTATGTTTTATGTTATTCTCTAAATTCACGCTTGGCATATCAAATGGGTGATTTCATTATGGATTTACATAAATATGCTTCCATATATATATATATATATATATATATTCAGTCCATCGCAGTGTATGAGAGCTAACTGTTACTGCATATGGGTTGCCATAAATATCATGTAACTCACTGTTACGCAGTCATCTCCATTCACCTGTCTGCTCGCCTCTTTTCACTGTAAAAATAACTTTATTCTCAAATTCTCGTAATCAAACTCCTCCCATAAAGTGTCAGTCCATATATCTCGAAAACATATAATATAGCTGGAAGAATAAGAGTTTAATAACTTCTTAGATGTTAGATTGTGAATTAAATAAAGAAGATTACACATTTTAGTAAAACTAGTTACTGTTGTTATTTTTAAAAACATCTGCTTTGTATAATGTCACCGACACTGCAGCTAAAAGGAACAACCTGAGAAAAAATTTTAGAGAGAAACAACAACACGTACGCACCCACTCTTTCGCACAGGGGCTGCTATACGGGGTCGATGAAATTGCGCTAGTACCCAGCATGTCCAGAAGACAAATGACAAATCTTACCCCCATCTCCAGGCAAACGAAGCAGGTAGCTGTCTCAAGTTGTTCCTCAGACTAGTTAGAGTTACTTGAAAAGTGCAACATGCCAACCGCTAGCATAACATCTGGTGTACAGGTGGACAAGGTAGCTGAAAGTTTAGTTGAGGTCAGCACCGAGTAGGCATGATTTGTGTCTCTATCTGTCTCTGTTTCTTTATAATACGTACTAATAACCTAGTCCGTCGCCGTGGCGTAGTCGGTAGAGTCCCTACCTTCCACTCCGGTGATCCGGGTTTGATTCCCGACGGGGAAGGGGATTTTTAATCTCCACCTTGGGTCTGGGTGTGTATCTTGTCCTTGAGTCTATATGTGAGAATAACAGAAAGTTAACAAAAAGGCAAAATAAAAAGGAAAACAGTGTAAACGAAAAGAGGAGAAAAAAAAAACCCAAACTAAAAGTATTAATCGCTATTTCACAACTTCATACTTATCACAAAATGATCAACGTTCTGTGAGTTAGAATAATACATCCACTCATGCAGACGGCCCGCGAAGCATTCCGGAAGCTAGTAGTTACAGTTTATATGCCTTGAGATATCTGGCAGTCTCTTGGTAGCATCAGACCTACCGTCCACCTTCGACGAGTTTAGCGCTCAAATGAATGTGGTGTGAGAATCAATACTGGATGACAACAACAGTCAGGAAGGAAGTACAAATCATATTGAAAACATTCGCCCTATTTACGAAACCTGTAGGCCTATGCTTTAGACCTATTCAAAACCGCAAACTGAAAACTGCATATTTGTGAATGAACAATACTTCCCTTCGACTCGGCTGTAGGAAAAAAAGAAAAACTACCTGCAAGAGAAGTAAACCGATTGGCAAGAATACCCTACCTCCCAGCGCTAAACTCGGCGAGGGAGGACAGTAGTGTTGTGTTATTTCTGAAATAGCAATTTCTACCCCGAACTTTGCTCGCTTATAAGACACACATACACCCACACACATTTGAACTTGTATAAACAATAAGCTTAATTCCCTTTTGCAGATTTCGAAATAAGATATGGAATTTCGTGATAACTAAATATGGAATATAAATAGACAATATGTGCTATCTGATTGCTTTGTATATGTAAAAAAAAGACAAAGCTTCCTTTGCTTGGAGGTATGCAGTAATTGGAACCGCAATTTCTCATGAAATACGGGCGATGTCTGCAAAGTCATGCAGAGGAACAATCAATGTAAAAGCTATTGTTCTAAGCTCTGTCTGGATATGTGTGTGTGTGTGTGTGTGTGTGTGTGTGTGTGTGTGTGTGTGTGTGTGTGTGTGTGTGTGTGTGTGTGTGTGTGTGAGGCGCCATTCAAGTTACAATTCCAAAAACAATGTTTTACTCAATAAGCTATTCGGTTACTATAGGTCAGTAGCGTCCAATTACAAAGAAACTGGGCCTTAAATATATTTTCTAATTAGGCAGAGGGTCAGATATTGAACATGAAATAGATTTTGACTAACTAACCAACTCCTGGCAGTATAGAACCCGTAGGTTCATCGACCACGAGGACATAAGCTGTCCATACATCGCTATTCTGAGCTAATTTTTCCAATCATACTCTATATAATCTACTTCCCTAAAATCACGGTAAATGTTATATGTTATTCTCCCATCTAATTCTTGGTCATCCAACTGAGCGTTTTCTCTATGGTTTTTCAGCAACAAGCTTCCATGCTCCTCTTTCATTCCCCATTCGTGGCACATGTCTTGCCCATCGCAGTGTACGAGACTTAACTGTTCTTATTATATCTGGTTTCCTATAAAGGTCATGGTAGCTCACTGCATGCAAGTCATCTCTATTCGCCTGTCTGTTCTTCTCTTTCTGGTCTAAAACTTTTCCTAAGAATTTTTTTCTCAAAATGTTATAATATTGCCCGGGAATCTACTTATCCCGATCTTCTTGGCATCAATGAAAGACAAAAATGGTTATTGTGAGTTATCCTTATAAGATAAACATATACTGTCGCGGACTTTTCTGTAGAGTTTTTTGAGGTATTGAATTATGTGTACAATAATTTTGTGTATTTGTTATGGTTCAGGCAGCGTAATCCATTTAAACTTACAAAAGCGACATTTCTTCACTACAGAAGGTGATCTTTAATCGTGAAGGGCTTGAGCATTAAAACTCTCTTATAACCTATAACCTTCCCGGGAAAATCGTGAACATTTTTAAAAAAGTCCCATGACAATCGGATGAATGGTATGGCAGCACATGCTTGCCCGGGAATCTACTTATCCCGATCTCCTCGGCATCAATGAAAGACAAAAAAATGTTATTTTTTGTTATCTGTAAAAGATAAACATATGCTGTCGCAAACTTTTTTGTAGAGGTTTTTGAGATATTCAATCCTGTATACAATAATTTTGTGTATTTGTTATGGTTTAGGCAGCGTAAGTCATTTAAGGGTAAAAAAAGGACTTTTTAAAACGTTTTTCACTACAAAGGGTGTTTTTTAAGAGTGTAGGAGTTGAGTATCACAACTCTCTTATAGCCTATGTTCATCCGGGAATCTTCTGAACATTTTGCAAAAAACCGCATCACAATTGGATCAACGGTATGGCCGCGCATAAAGTACGAACAAACAAAACAAACAAACAACATTCATTTTTGTATATTAGATATATACGCTGTGCATCCCACACTCAGCCGGGCCGGCAGACGACATGCCACGCTCCTAGCGATATATTCATAACCTCATGCTAACATTAACAATGTAAGGAATATGGATGAATGTAGATATGTATTATTTTGATTTAGTGCAGACATAGATTTTACTTATATGTAGCCTGTTATTGTTTTTTGATACAGGTGTATTTGTAGGTATTTGTTTATATTATTAGTTTTATTTTTTTATTCATGGAAAAATAATGCACGTACGGCCAAGCAGGCCCGTGCGCAATGTAAATGCATATGTATTTTCTTTATTCTGAAAAAAAAGGCAATAAATTCCAAAAAAAAAACTAATACTAATATTTTTACACTAATATAAGAAATACATGAATAACCAGCAAGTATAATAATATCGCTAATAAATTATGAAATAAGTTATGAATAAACTGCTCGGTACATGCATGCCGGACCGGCTGGGAGTGGGATGTATGTGTGTATATATATATATATATATATCCACAGTAATTCTGCCCGAAGGCAGGTCCTTCACTGCAATCATAGCATTTTCATACTATGCTTGCAGTTTTACTAGGGAATTGTGTAGATGTGGTAACTTCCCGTTGCTATGCACATCGGTGAAGGATGATGGTGTAGATGATGATAATGATAAGGATGATGATGATGGCCATTCGGGCCTTTAAAGTTTTCCTGACATTTGTCATACAAGTGTGAGAAAAAAGATAAAAAAAAACTCACCCAGAAAAACTGCCCCGACCGGGGAACGAACTCGGACCCGCTGCGTGTCAAGGCAGCACGCTACCTCGAGACCACAGCGGTGGACGTATATATATATATATATATATATATATATATATATATATATATCAGAAGTGAGATATCATTTCGTATGACATCTGGTACAGTAGAATCAGTAAGAAGATCTTGGAATTTTGGAATGGAAAATAGATGGGGAAATAAGAAAGGGAAGACATAAAGTAGGTTGGATAGACGATGTGTTGAGATATATGAGTGAACTGGGAGTTACAGATGAGGGATATATATATATATATATTTTTTTTTTAAATGCCCCAGATTTGTCTTTCGACATTCCTGGTTTCTCTCCTGGCATGGCGTACTTGTAACCCACTTCTGAGGTTGGGGCGCCTGGAAGGCGGGGTTATGTTGCCCCGATGATATGATGGGTGATGATGATGATAATGGTGTGCCGGGAGAGTCCCTAATCCCAAGCTTAGCCTAAGATGAATATGAATGATGATGATTGCGATAGCCATATGATTTCGGGGCCGTTTGGGCCTTAAAGTTTTCATGACCTTTGTCTTACAGGTGAGGAAAAACCCCGATAAAAACCTCACCCAGAAAAACTGTCCCGACCGGGGATCGAACCCGGGCCCGCTGCGTGACAAGGCAGCACGCTACGCCGAGACCACAGCGGTGGACACACACACACACACACACACACACACATATATATATATATATATATATGACAAGATAAGACAAATAAATATCTGGACGGGATTTGAACCCGGACCTCTCAGTTGATATTTCAGTGCGCTACCACTTACGCTACCAGGCGAATCCAGAACAAACATTTATTTTTTTATACATATTCTCTATTATTACCAGATGTAGCGGGAACTCGATCTCCAATCCCACCTAGTAGCTGACTATATAACAAGTAAGCAAATTAAAGAGAATATTTTTACTTTATAGCAGTGACGCTATATATATATATATATATATATATATATATATATATATATATATATATTGATCTGTAAGATTTTCTTATGCTTGCTGACCACGGTCATGAGGTTTAAAACCGTTTCGCCAGAAGCTGTGTACGGCATACTCACGAGTTGACTTGTATCAAGTCTCAATCCAACCCTTGAGAATGCTGGACTCAGTCTCAGGCGAAACGTTGGCGAGTTTTAAGCATCACGGCCATGGCCAACAAGCTCGAAAAAGTCTACAGATAATAATAAGAAATCCGGCCGTGGGGCCTAAGTTAATATGTACACGTATAGTTTATGTACAGTGTCATTATATTCACCTTTGTTTTATAATTTCTAACTTATACTAAACATCTGATACAATGTAGACCTATATTTCATGAATTTGTTTTCTATGAATGAGTTCAGTTGTCTGCCTAATAATATGGCGGGACAAGTGTTAAACGTCTAACATTGTAAGGGCGATTAAGAACGCGTCACATGTATGCTTGATTTACAGTGTCAATATGGGAAATGCTGTGGTCTGGAAGCGAACTGGGGGACGCCGCCGCATTGGCGACCTCGGTCAGTTGACCTTGATAATGTGACACGCGATGTGAAGAGGTCACGTCATACAGACCACGCCAACCCCGGGGAAATGATTTAACTGCTTTAAATTTCCTCTCATTCTTTACATTTTTCTTTTAAACCGTAAGAAAATAAACTATTTAACATATTTGTATAGGGGTTATCTCCAAATTGTTGTGTTCCATTTGAATTTAAAACCATATCCAAATTATAAGGTTCAAAACTATACATTATTCCATAGCGCGGCAGCCCTAGAAAACATTTGGCCTTCCAGCCGGCCCACATGTGTTAATCACAGAGATGGTGATCAATAAATAAATATTTCAATGTTATTTAACATTTTCCAATACTGTTATTTTAAAACAGTTCCAATAATGGATCTATTATATCACTATAATGTTATAATATGATCCATTATTGGAACTGTGTTAAAATAACAGTATCTGAAAATGTTAAATAACATCGATTATTGCTTAATAATGTGATGGTGTAAAATTCTCAAACATAGTTACTTCTAAATGAAGCCGGACGTTGGCGTTGGTAGTGACACATACCTGGCAGCGGACGAAACGAGAATTATAGATTTTGCATATGTGGAAATAATTGTTAATGGTTGTACCATGTCTAGAATGGTGTAGTAGGCTGCACACTCGTACGGAGAACAAGAGGTCCACGGTTCGATTCCTGGTTCAGACATTAATGTTTCTTTTCGCAATATCATTATAATATTATTTCGATGTTATAATTAAATTTTGAAATTAGATAATGAAGACCAAATATGACATGAAGGGAAAACAAACGCCTTAACCGGGATTTGAACCCAAGGTCAATAACTTTATAAGTTAGTGCGGTACCAACTGCGCCACACAGGTAACTAAAGTAGCGCTACTGAAATAAAGTAAATATTTTCGTTAAATGCTTGTTTGCTATAAAAACGACGAGTTTGCACTGCAGAGGATAATGATATATAAGGAAAAAAATAAATGTGTGTGCTAGGATGCCTGATTGGCGCAGTTGATAGCACATTAAGAAATAAAGTTGCAAGTCTCCAGTTCAAATCCCGGTTCAGTCGTTTATTATTATTTTCATATCATCATTCCTTTATATTTCTACTCGCATCCATTCGTTATCCCCCACCATAACTTAAACACACGATCGAGAGAAAATTTAACTCTAGTTGTTCCTTTACATCGAACATCTCACTATTCCTCATCCTTCCTGTTTCAGCCACCCGACTCTGGAATTCCCTCTCCTGGTATAACCAAGGACTGTCAGACTTAAAAACAGTTAAAAAAAGTCGCTACATACTTCCTTTGACAATATACGTAATATACAACCGTGTTCCATGTATACTCTTATTATTCCTTTTCATTTTCAACTTTCTTTACCAAGTCAATTACTTAATCAAATTATATGTTATTATTTTTATTATTATTATTATCATCATCATTATCATTATTGCTATTATTATTACAATTTTATTTCTCTTGTCAACATTAAACTGTGAAGCCTATATATGTATGTATCATTAATCAACATGTAGATAATTCATAATAATAATAATAATAATAATAATAATAATAATAATAATAATAATAATAACTCTTAACTCCATCTGGTAAAGTAATTAAATAAATAGATAATATATATATATATATATATATATATATCATATCACTGATAAACTTAATATCTCGAATAGCGGAGAGGATACTCCTTCGATGTAAAAAAAACAAAAAAGTTTTACATTCAGGCCTCACTGCACCCGCATAGATAATACAAAACTTCCAGATCCCTGACTACCATCTAACTTCCTGTAACACATATACATCCAACGGTGATGTAACTAATTCCTGCATTAATATTTCTATTGCCCCACTACTATATAATATCCTAACATCTCATGTTCCTAGGGATATACCCCTGTGTTTGAGCCTATGGCATGGATTCCTTGAAGTAGTCCCCGCCCGTGATTTAAATTATGGGGGACTATTTTACGTCCGGAAAATTTTACCTCAATGGAACCTATGTCCGTGTTTCATGACAAATGAAAGATCGTAAGAACATGGGAACCCCTTTTAGAAAAAAACAGGGGGAAAGCTCCCAGTAGATAGGCCAAGAATGAGATGGTGTAATAAAATTATTCATGATTAACCATGATTAGAGAGAAGCGAATTATACAGGGGATGATTGGAAAATATTAGTTCAAGATAAGAATGTATGGAGAGCTTAAGTTATGTCTGCGCTGCCATGAACCTACGGGTTCGATAGTGCCAGCGAGTTAAATATATATAAAGACAATTAGAGTTATTCAGGAATTTTGAAAGCCGAAATGATCTCACGTTTTCAACTTCCTTGTTTCTCGATCAGTGGCACTTTCTTTTTCAAATCATCTTGAAGAAATAACTTCAATTTTTGGAAATTGAAAACAACACGAATAGACATAAAAAATTAATTTCTATAAAATATTGACCTACTGGCTTTAACATATGGCAGCGAGTCCTGGACAATAAAGAAAAAGAATATTATAGCCTTGTTCAGGCATCAGAAACGAGAATTTTTAGATCATTATCAGAATATAGTTATTTTTAATCGTTGTACGGAAAAAGGTGTATTTTCTTGATATTTCAGGTTTTCTACTCTGGTATTGGTGGAATTGTAATTCATTCCTTAGGCTAGGGTACCTGGAAGGCGGAGTTACGTTACTCCGATGATATGATGGGTAATAAATGATAATGAAGTGCCAAGAAAATCCTTAATCTAATCTGAAACTAAACTCCAAACCACAGACAAAACAAGAATAATTCCCTTTATGGAAAAAATTCAGTTGTCTGACCGGGAATTGAACCCGGGACCTTATGAACTAATTACAGTCAGAAATGCTGACCACTGATCCATGAGGCTGGGCAACAGCAAAAAATACAGAGACATAGATCTGCTGAAATTAGTTATATTTTAGAGGACTCCTGGATACACACTACCAGATCTTAAAACATGAGGACATATTTGATGAATTACACATGGGACCTTTGGAAAAAAATCTGATTATAAGTCAAGATGGATACAACGTGTCCATCGAATGGTAGATTACAATATACGCAAACAGTAATCAACCTGCAGGAAGAAGAAGACCAGGACGTCCACTGAAAACATTCTGGTGGTATTTGTATAGAGGCCGATACAGATTAAAAGTGGCCTAAATTCGTGAATGAACTATGAGGATGAATTTTAGGATATACAAAATTAGATACAATAAGAAAGTTAAGAAATTATAAATAAATTATACATATATACATATATTTTCAATAAATAAATAAAAAATACATGAATATGGATATAAATGGAAGGAGTATTTGGAAAGAATAGACGATAGGAGAATGTGGCAAAAAACCAAAAGGACGACTAATTCCTGGACGAGCAAGAATGAGATAGAATGAGGCCGAAACTGGTCATTCGGTTTAAACCACGAAAGGAAGATGATCTTTTCAGTACTATGATCTTCTTGATCTTCCCCAATACCTCTTCCGGCTGGTGTCCATTTAAAGATCTTTTAAGGCCACCCTGTTTTTGCATCCTCGTTAATTACCCAATCAATTTTAACTATCTCTTTTCAATTCTATCAAGTTCCCATATGTCTTGTAATTTCACGATTATTGCAATATTAATAGTGCTCCGCTACTTCGCAGAAACGTTCCTCCACTGGGGATAAAAACCAGGCCTATTGCCTCTCATATAAACACATCACCCGTGGCGGTAAAAAGTATTTCGTTTTACAGATTTCGGAGAATGTATAAGAAATATTGGTAAGCGCTAACAGACTTCCAGTTAGCATTTAAAATTGCAGG
This sequence comes from Diploptera punctata, assembly GCA_030220185.1. Classification (NCBI taxonomy): domain Eukaryota; kingdom Metazoa; phylum Arthropoda; class Insecta; order Blattodea; family Blaberidae; genus Diploptera; species Diploptera punctata. The sequence continues at coordinate 5,499,127 of JASPKZ010007817.1, forward strand.
GAGATTTTATAATATCGCTCTGTGCCTTTCAATGGATTCAAAGAGCTGCTTCCAGGTTTTAATAAAATAATTTATGGGACGATCATTTGCGACCTGCTTCTATTATTCTCAAAAGAATGCATATTTTTATAGGTGATATGTCATGTACAAGGTCAGAGAGTAACAGACGACAGTCGAGGCACAAAGAAAGCATCGTGAAGCTCTATATGTATTCCTTTTACAATTTATTGCATTGGTATGAACTTACATTTTAACTATTATAAGCGTATTATTATTATTATTATTATTATTATTATTATTATTATTATTATTATTATTATTATTATTATTATTATTTTTACATCAAATCCTCATTAAATTTTCAGGAATTTCCTAAATTTCTTTTAAAAAAACGCAAATACATTATTCACATAATGTTACAAGATTTTTTCCTTCTATTTGTATTCGTTTAGATACCTGGTACAGTATCTCCGAATATTTTTATCTAAATATATGTTGAATTATGGAGTAATTCAGAAAGTATTAATCTTCAAGTCATGAACGATTTCAATAAAGGATTTCCTTTCAATAATTTAGTGTTGTTTTTATACATCATAATTCATATTTCACACACACAATTAGTGCATGATCAACCACTACACATGAGGTCTCAGTACTAATATCTTCATGAAAAGTATTGGTTCGTATAATAAGAGAAAATGAGAGTCCACTGCCAACGATTTAGAGAAATGAAGTGGAAATAAAAAGACAATAGGTTTTGTTCACTACATTCAATTCTAGCATATTACCAGTACTATTTTTTTCCTCTGAATTTTCATGTGTACGAATTAAAAGGAGATAATTCATAAAGCTCGATTTCAGAAATTTTCGTTTCTATGGTCCTATATTATTAATTATAATTTGGAATATATAATGCCATACTATTCATCAACCTGATATAAAATCTGAATATTGTTTATATGAATACGTAGATACTTAATACAGGTGAATCCATGTAAATTTTGGCAAAATACAAGAAAACAAAGTTTCTTCCCTGCTTCCCGTAGTGGCACATGGACTATCAAAAATATTTTCAAGTGTCTACATCCCAAAATATTGTAGATTATGAACAAACGCATAATTAACAAATAATTATCTATTTTAATTAAAACTCTTACATCACGGATAAGCGTTAATAGTCACGTCAGTTATCTTTATTTTGTATAAATTAATATAGTTAATCAGAATATAAAACTCAAAACATGTATTTTGTAGCTCCTCCTATATATACTATGTATATTCATAATTAATTGTTGAAATAAAATTGAAAACTTTACGGATATCATGTTTTAGAGAATAGAGTAAAATAATAATGTCATTCTACATTTACGTCAGTTACCGATATAAAACCATAAACATGAAGAATAATTTGACTTAGGCTTTCATGGCCGGAGTTGCTATGATAATCTTGAAGAAGATTTCTGGGCTGTAGGCCGTGGTTGAGGATGACAGACGCAGTCTCTGGCGAAACGTCGGGGAACTACAACCCTCGAGACCACGTCCTACAGCCCGCAAATCTTCTTCAAGTTCATTAAGCATACTTATTATACCAGCCTAATTGGGTAGTGGACAGAGCTGACTATAGTTCATAGGGTCCCAGGTTTGATTCCTAGTCGGACTAAAGGGATATTTTTAAAGGGAATCATTCTCATCACCTCACATTGTATGAATTTAGTAAAGTTTAGGTTTAAGAATTCTCCTATCGTATCATTATCATTGATCATCTATCACATCATTGGGGAACGTAATTCCACCTTCCAGGCGCTCCAATTTAAGAAGTGTTTTACAATTCGGCCAATGTCAGGAGAGAATACCAGAAAGCCATAAAGACAATATGTTAAAAAAAGTAAAATTATTAAAGATACGTTAAAATAGTAAAATTATTAAAGATAGGAACTATATATATATATATATATATATATATATAATATATATAATTGTGTTAAAGAGATTGGAATTCACATACTTCAATTCGAGGCTTATTTCCCTGCATTTATCAACTATTTAGCTATCATGGATCCGTGTCCAAGATAGGAACAAATAGCACTCTCTACTTGTGGTATTCAAAGTTTTTGATACTTCGATTTTCAAATAATTCAGTCTCTACGTTTCAATATTTGTTCATCAACCACAATTTAAATACATAATTACATTATATGTTGTTTAAGGGATTATAATCGCGAAACGGGAGAACCACGATAAAAAGTCCGAAGAAACCACCACGAATGCCCTCCGAGAACCAACACGATTCAAACCCCTTTTCCCAGTCGGAATACTAGATAATTATTTATAAAATCTCATCTCTCTATAGATTCTCAATCCTAATACAGTTAATCCAAATTGTAATTTTGATATATTCATTCAAATTTTACCCCCCGCCTCTTAAAAATAAAACTTCATGGATACATATTATAAATTTTGTAAATTAGTTGGCTCTACTAGAGAAATAATTTCAAAGTGTCGTCTCCCTATAGATCCTCCAACCTATTATGAATGTTGTAATTTCATATATTCTAATTCAAATTCTATCCCCCTTAAATATAAAAACTATATGAATATATATATATATATATATATATATATATATATATATATATATGTATATATAAAGTTCATATGGACATATAATGGGAATAAGGGACACTGAAACAAACAAAGAAGTATTGAAATGGATACCTCCTGGAAAAAGGACACGTGGTAGACCAAAACCAACGTGATAAAGGGAATTCAAAACAACATGAAGAAGAGAAATACGACAGAAGCTGACATGCAAGTCCAGGAAGTATGGAAGAAAACATATTGTATAGTTTGTTTGAGGACCCTTTGTAAATAACAGAAACAATCCTGAAATATTATATATATATATATATATATATATATATATATATATATATATGCCTTGTCACGCAGCGGGCCAGGGTTCGATCTCCGGTCGGGGCAGTTTTTCTGGGTGAGGTTTTTATCCTGGTTTTTCCTCACCTGTAAGACAAATGTCAGGAAAACTTTAACGTTCAAATGATCCCCGAAATCATATGGCCATCATCATCATTATCATCTCAAATTCATCAATCCGGATCCCAGAACTACAGATAACATGTTTTTAATCGAAATTCGTACTAAAACAAATGCTGAAAAATTGATGGATCTATTTAAAAAAATGGAGCAATAGAGATTATGATAAAAAAATATTAGATACAAATACTCTAAAAAAGTTAGTATGAAATGTTTTTATAAAGTCTTTTTTATTTTAAATAGGTTTTTATTGATATTTTTAATAAATTCTTGTTGGTTTGATAAAACCACCGGTGTGGAAAGCAATGGGAAGCTACCACACTTACAATTCCCTAGTAAAGCTGCAAAAATAGCATGAAAATACTATGATTGCAGTGAAAGACCTGCCCTCGGGCAGAATTACTATGGATGGATGGATGGATATATATATATATATATATATATATATATATATATATATATTAGCCTCTGCCCGCTCCTGGAATTGACTTCCTCAAGATATCAGGGGTTGCTGCACTCTTGGCTCTTTTAAGTCACACATATAATAATAATAATAATAATAATAATAATAATAATAATAATAGCTTTATTTTACCTGGCAGAGTTAAGGCCTTGTCTACCACTCAACCAGGTTTAAAAAAATACAAAAAAAAATAGTCTTAAATCTAAATTACAATATATATATATAAACTATTACAAGCTATGAATACAATACGATTCATATTTATAATGTATTTTGATTTACTCTAAATTTAACGAATTAAATATATAATATGTAGGCCTACAATATATATAAAAAACGAGGAAAAGATTAATGACATAGTATAAAATTATATAAATAGAGAAAAATTAATTATTAGACAACAGGTAACTGTATAAGCGTGACTTAAAGGTTCCAAGTGTGCGGCAACCCCTGATATGTAGTTACCTGTTGTCAAATAATTACTTTTTCTGTATTTATTTAAATTTATTATATGTAATTAATACTTTTTCTCGTTTTTTTATAACTTCTGCATATTATATTTAATTTGTTAAATCTAGAGTAAGTCAAAATACATTATAAATAATAATGATATTGTATATAAAACATATAATTGTTTATGTTTATTGTAATTTGAATGTAAGATTTTTTGTATTTTTTAAAACCTGGTTGAGTGGTAGACAAGGCCTTAAGGCCTTAACTCTGTCAGGTAAAATAAAGCTATTATTATTATTATTATTATTATTATTATTATTATTATTATTATTATTATTATTATTATTATTATTATTATTATGGGGGCACGCCGTAGCGTAGTGGTTAAGGCACTGAGCTACAAGCCGGAGGGTCGAGGGTTCAAGTCCCAAACCCTCTGGCGGCACTATGGCCCTGGGGTCGACTCAGCCTCTAACGGAAATGAGTACCAGACGCTTGTTCTGGGAGTAAAGGCGGCCGTCACGCAGGGCTGACAACCCGGCTGACATAAAGTGCCGATTGTGAAGAAAAAGTGGGAGCCTTAACCTCCTACTACCCCAAGGGTCTCTGGGCCTGTTGTGGGATCACTTTACTTTACTTATTATTATTGTTATTATTATTATTATTATTATTATTATTATTATTATTATTATTATAAATTTTATAAATTAGAAAACTCTATTGGAGGAATATTTATAAAGAATCACATCCCTATAGATTAGCAAAATTGTAATTTTAATATGTTCCAGTTCAAATTCTACCGCCACCCTTACCACTGAGACGGCTATGTCAGTAGTAACATAAAATACTATAATGTTAAATAAGGTTTCAGCTGTGTAGGTGAATTCAGCTGGTAAATTAATGTAAAAGGTATTTTGTGGACGTTTAATTACATTTAAATTTAATTACTTTAAATCAGCCCCATATATTACACTTCTAATTTCCTAAACACACTACCTAAATATCTGTTAAACAGGAATTCGATTTAGCCGCATAATTACTGAATGTTCATTAAATAGTTTTATCTAAATCGATTTAAAATTTTAACCACATTAATGTATCATTATTGCAATATAATTTATTATAGCTAGATTGTTATCTATCCTTTTTCAATACTAGATATGATCTGCATATAATACGTTCAATAAACTTAGGACATCAATTGCTGGTGCACATATTCCTACTTTGACAAACATTGCCACTCCAAATAAAGGAGCATAATGATGTACGCATTTGTGAATACTTTATAAATATTGCAGGGTTGAATTATAAATACGAAATCATTTGATCCATATTTGGTTCGTCTTCCGGGCTTATAGGCCGTGGTCTGGTTGTCCTCATACTCGACGTTTCGTCTACTGCTGCGGTAGACCTCATCAGGAGATACTGCGTGCTCTCTGTGAACTCCTCAATAGTCGGCTGCAGACTGGCTGGTCGTTGGAAACTGTCTCTCTATTTATAGCTAAACCCCGGGTGGAGTATCTCCTGATGAGGTTTACCGCAGCAGTAGAAGAAACGTCGAGTATGAGGACAACCAGACCACGGCCTATAAGCCCGGAAGACGAACCAAATATGGATCAAGACGCCCGCAGTGAAAACCTACAATTATACGAAATCATTTGTTTCCTTGCTGATAGAAAAATTAGAATTTATAACTCGATCACAGCCATCTTCCGTACCGGCAAAAATGAGAAACAGCAGCAGTTAATAATATTCCATTCCATTCCACTTACGCAGTTTAGCATCTCGCCTTATAGGTAAGTTACTTTTACATGTCAGACGCCACCCAGTGGAACGACCTGTCCGGAGAAGGATTTTATAATTTTTGACCATACAAGGACATAAAGGGCCTCCACGGAAGACGTATCAGCTCAATGTCGAGGCCTCCTCCGAGACACACAAGATGAAGACGAAACACACTATTCACACATACATTCATACTAAATATGGCGAATGTGATAATTATAATTATGATGGCCAAATAATGTTAGGTAAGTCTCTTGGACTTCGATGGGCAGGACATGTTGCACGTATGGGAAATGAAAGACTTGCATGGAAGGTTCTTGTAGGAAAGACAGAGGGAAAACGCCCAGTTGGTAGACCAAGAATGAGGTGGGATATTAACATTAACTTTGATTTGAGGGAAGTAGATTATACAGGGAATGATTGGAAAACATTAGCTCAGGATAGGGATGTATGGAGAGCTTATGTCCGCGAGGCCATGAACATACGGGTTCGATAGTGCCAGTGAGTAAGTAAGTAAGTAAGTAAATACTGTTAGGTGACATTTGGGTCTTAATTTCCCTGATATACTAACTAACTCACTGGCACTATCAAACTCGCAGGTTCATGGCCGTGCGGACATAAGTTTTCTATATATCCCCATCCTCAGCCAATGTTTTCCAATCATCCCCCTTATAATCTAGTTCCCTCAAATCATAGTTAATGTTATTCTCCCACCTCATTCTTAGTCTACCAACTGGGCGTTTTCCCTCTGGTTTTCCTACAAGAATCTTCCATGTACGTCTTTCATTCCCCATTCGTGCCACATGTCCTGCCCATCGCAGTCTACGAGACTTAACTGTTCTCATTATATCTGGCTTCCTACAAAGACCATGTAATTCACTGTTATGCAGTCTTCTCCATTCACCTGTCTGTTCATCTCCCTTTGGTCCAAAAATTTTCCTAAGAACTTTATTCTCAAATACTCGTAATCTCCTTTCCTCCCTTAAAGTAAGAGTCCATGTTTCGCATCCATATAATTTAACTGGTAGAATAATAGTTTTATATATTTTCAGTTTAACGTTTTTTGAAAGGAGTTGGGAAGTCAAGAGTCTCTATAATGCAAAATACGAGGGCGGATCGGAAAGTAACGCACAATAATTGTTTTCTGCCTTGGTATTACAGCTAGAATGTTGAAATTCCACAGAGATATAGTTTGAAGTTTTCACTACAGATGGTATTTTTTTCTCAGGTGCACCTCTTGCGAGAGAAACTTGAACTATGCAACAAAGATGGCGCGCATGCTACAGTCGTCCACCTGTGAGGAACAGAGAAGTGTTGTTCGAGTTTTGTGGGCCAAAGGGCATAAACCCAGTGAAATTCACAGGGACATGTGTGGCGTGTATGGGGATGATTGTATGGACCGTAGCAATGTCTCCAGGTGGTGCACATTCTTCCAAGAGGGACGCGCGAACCTTAGTGATTCGCCACTCTCCGGCCGGCCGACAACAGCAGCAATCCCGCAGAATATCAGAGGCATTGAGGCGGCAATTCTAAACGACCGGCGTGTGCAACTGCGAGCCTTATCGCAGAAGTTCAACATTTCCTATGGTGCGGTGTACGATATTGTTCATGAAAATTTGAAATTCCGTAAAGTTAGTGCTCGCTGGGTGCCTAAGAACCTGACAGACGACCACAAGGGCCAGCGAATGATGGCAAGCTTGGACCACTTAACGCGGTACACCGCACAAGGACATGACTTTCTGGAAGGAATCGTCACAGGTGATGAGTCGTGGGCGTACCACTACACGCCCGAAACAAAGCAGGCATCAATGGAGTGGAAACATGCTGGTTCCCCAGTAAAGAAAAAATTCAAAGTGACTCAATCTGCCAGGAAAGTGCTTGTGACAGTGTTCTGGGATATGCATGGTGTTTTATTGGTGGACTTTGCTGAACACGGGACCACTGTGAATGCTGCGGCCTACATTAAAACTTTGGTGAAGTTGCGTCGTGCCATTCGTGACAAACGTCACAACATTAACGTTAAACTTCTTCATGACAATGCTCGCCCCCATGTTGCTGCTGTCGTTCGTCAGAAAATCGCCGAATTGGTTGGGAGGTGCTCCAGCATCCACCATACAGTCCGGATCTTGCACCATCGGACTTTCGTCTGTTTGGTCCCATGAAGAAATTCCTGGCCGGCAAACGCTTTGAGACAGATGTGGAAGTGAAATCAGCAGTGCGCAGATGGCTACATTCCAACCAAACGGACTTCTACGAACAGGGCATATTGAAACTGGTAACACGATGGGAAAAATGTGTTGAGAAAGTTGGTGACTATGTCGAAAAGTAGGTAAAAGATGTAAGTTCATTTGTGATTTTTTTCCTTTTTTTTACTATTAAACTTTAAAAAAAATTATTGTGCGTTACTTTCCGATCCGCCCTCGTAGCATGCATTTCCAGAATTGAGTCTATGTTCAATTTCTTTGTGCATCTCATTCCTATTTGTGATTATTGTTCCTAGGTATTTGAATTCAGCCACTTCCTCAAAATTTCCCTCATTTGTTCTTAGGTGTCCATTTTCATTATATACTGAATTTCTACGTGTGACCATATATTTAGTTTTACTGATATTTACTCCTGATATATCTTCTCCTGATATGTCTTATGGGTGAGGAAAATAGTTCATATATGGACATATAATATAAAATTAAGATATAAGATATTGTACCTAAGTTCAGCCTGCTCAACTGATAAAACGTTTAAACACGGTAGACCTTTCGTGCAAGTTCCATCCTCAGCATTTTTATGAACGTTTTAATTACAAGCTAATGCAGAACTATATGTTTTATGTTATTTATAAATATGCCGGCCGTGGGGTGCAGAGTCTGAAGATATTCAGGCTAATAAAATAACCTCAACCTGAATAAAAATGCCTTTATGCAAAATTTAACCAACATTCTCTATCTAAGTAATACCCTAGTTGAGGAGATCTGCTAAACACGTGTCACTCAATGATATTTATGGGCAAATAAGCGTAACTAAACTGCTTGGGTGAAATCTCCCTCTTGGGAGTATCGATATCTCCACTCGGAAGGTATGGGGTATATAAATTAATTATATATGAATTCACAATAATTCCCTATTATCCCTGTCAATTGATATATTCACTATATTGTTCGCAAATTATCATAAGTAATGCCACGAGTGATTTACAAATTATCGATAAATTCACGACTCACTAACTGAGGAGTGAATTTATCTAGAGAATTTGGAAATCAAGAGTGGCATTTGTTAGGACTATTTAACGAATAACATTAAGCTGTTTACTCACAAATCATTATTTAAATGTAGTTATTTTAAAATATGTATATATTTAATGTAAACGGCGATTTTTTAAAACAAATGAGGAACGATTGGTACGCTTCATTTGATTCTTTTGTTCGTCACTGCAACCAGATTATATTATTTATTGCCAAAGGAACGCAATATTGTAAGAATGCTCTCTAGTGGAGAAAAAATGAAGCACACCAAACTGTATATTAATTCATTTCTGATGTCCTATGATGTAAATATGACAATTATATTTTTCTGGATTATTACCTGGGAAAAAATACATTTAAAAAGTGCAAACAGTGATTTCTTTTTTTTTTTTGGTGGTATAATCAATTGCTACAAATGTTTTTATATTAACTCCTGCAAGCGCTATATGTGGACATACTTGCACTATATATACAATCTGGTAGCCGTCCCTGAAAAATAGTGGTCAGACCTGTTCAGAATATTAAAAAGGAGGAGCTTTCTTTAATATGGTAAATTTAATATTGATAAATATTTGGTGAAACACGACTGTGATTGGTTGTAAAACAGAAATAATTGAAACGTGATTGGTCATTGACTCCCATTTGGGGCATGAGTTAAATGGTCAAATTCAGTTTTGTTAATAATTTGTTGAAAATCTCAGCAGAAGTTTGTTTTGCTACCATAAAGAGTAGTTCAGTATACTTGTAATATAATTTTGAATTTGTAGAAACAAAAATGAACAAAATGGACGCGAATAGAATTAGCATTATTCTCTCCAGAACTCTCTTTTGGCGAATTTCGAAAGAGTGAAAGGATTTCCAACACTGATAAAATGTCCTTGATATATTATTTACAATACAAAATATAGAACTTATACCTGCAAGGTACCTTCGTACTAATTGTTTTAAACGACTCCTTGCAGTAGCTAATTTTGTGGTTTTATATTGAGGTTATATGCATGAAAAAGGTTTAACTCTTCATCATCATCTTCTTCTTCTTCTTCAACTTCGGCTTTCCCCCAAATTATAGGTTCTCCGTCTTCAGTTTCCATTTATTTCTATGATTCCAATCCCCTTCTTCCAAATTCCTATCATCCATTATAGTTCTGATGTAGGTTTTTCCAATTACATCCTGGTCTGTCACGTTTATTTCTTCCAGAGGGTGACCATTGGTATATATATATATATTTTTGAAGAGAAAAATTATACGCTCAGACCGGGACTTGAACCCGGGACCCTTGGTTCTCTAGACCAAGTGCTCTACCAACTGAGCCGTACTGGCTGTAATGTATAATTCCCAAATATGTCTTCTTAATAAAGGAGCCGACATTTGCAAGATAGAAGCATGGCTTCAGAGCATTTGTTGGAAGGGAATTACAATGTATAAGAGAAGGATTTGCGTTTAGATCGGTACTTGTCTCAGGTAGCTCAGTTGGTAGAGCACTTGGTCTAGAGAACCAAGGGTCCCGGGTTCAAGTCCCGGTCTGAGCGTATAATTTTTCTCTTCAAATATGATTTATCCATCAATGAGATGTACGAAATCAATTATTAAAACATGAAAAAAGCCGTACTGGCTGTAATGTATAATTCCCAAATATGTCTTCTTAATAAAGGAGCCGACATTTGCAAGATAGAAGCATGGCTTCAGAGCATTTGTTGGAAGGGAATTACAATGTATAAGAGAAGGATTTGCGTTTAGATCGGTACTTGTCTCAGGTAGCTCAGTTGGTAGAGCACTTGGTCTAGAGAACCAAGGGTCCCGGGTTCAAGTCCCGGTCTGAGCGTATAATTTTTCTCTTCAAATATGATTTATCCATCAATGAGATGTACGAAATCAATTATTAAAACATGAAAAAAGCCGTACTGGCTGTAATGTATAATTCCCAAATATGTCTTCTTAATAAAGGAGCCGACATTTGCAAGATAGAAGCATGGCTTCAGAGCATTTGTTGGAAGGGAATTACAATGTATAAGAGAAGGATTTGCGTTTAGATCGGTACTTGTCTCAGGTAGCTCAGTTGGTAGAGCACTTGGTCTAGAGAACCAAGGGTCCCGGGTTCAAGTCCCGGTCTGAGCGTATAATTTTTCTCTTCAAATATGATTTATCCATCAATGAGATGTACGAAATCAATTATTAAAATATATATATTTGTCATCTTTCATTTTCCATTTTTTGTACATGGCCGTACAATTTAAGAGTTCTTTTTTAACTCTAAGGCACTAAAATTTAGCGCCAATTATCTCATTTAAACTAAAGAGAAGTAATGTAACTCCTCACTTGATGAATTGGATAACTCGCACTACCTGCCGTCCGTGCTGCACCCGACCCACCCCACTCCACTCTAAGATAAGCAGGGAGTACGTCGGCTACGCAAAGCGGTTTGCAATTAATTTATTCTAGCTTCGATTTCTGTGTCTTGCAGTTAAAAAAGCAGCTTTTTAACACGGTTTTAGTACATCACAATGGTTATCTGGGAGAAATATCAAGGTAGCTTTCGGCATGCAACGTTTGACAGTTCTCTAGTGGGAAATATACATGGGCCAAAAATTGAAAATTCTAAATGGAGAATAAGATATAATTCTGAGTTGGAACATCAGTATAACTCCCGTGATATTAAAACCGAGAACAATGCAAGAAGTGGGATATGTCTGAATGGAGTTGATCAGACTCCAAAATTAACTGTCAATTTAAAACCCGAAGATAGACGTAATGCAGGAAGGTAAAACGTTAAGATATTAGATAATGTAGTGTCGGATAGTGAACACTGAAGGTCAGGAGACGGAGAGTCAAGGCTCAGGAAAGGAAGAAGTTGTTAGCTGCCACTAGCGGGTCTAAAGCTAGACTCAAAGGGCAGCGAAGTCAAAAAAAAAAGAATAAGTAAGCGCAGTAGTTAGGTTTGACTCGGTTGATAGCTTCGGTAAACAATTGGAGAGAGATGTGAGTTTAGGCTCATCCTCTCGACCGAAGATGTCGAACTAGAAATTACACTCATTAGAACTGCAGGACTGACCCTATATTCCCTATTCATAAACATAGTAGTGGTAGTAGCAGTTGTAGTAGTTTGTACCTCTCTATTTTGGAAGAATACGGATTTTATGAAAGCGATCAGCGAAATATGTGTTTTTAATAAATTCTAGACTTTATTCCTTTATTACTTTAGCGGCTAATCCCTTTTAAGAAATTTACTCCATATATGCAGGTTAGTTTGTACTGAAACAATCCCTATACCCGCAACATAGAACTCGATTCTTCTTACCTGTTTGTGGGCTGCATAATTTAGATGCGTTAAAATAAATATGACACAACTACTAAGCATTAAGTGTAAACTGTATTAACAATCACTAATAATATACACTCAAATTAAACTCAAATGTTTTAAACTTTTCACTTAATTAACACGTGTTCCACATTGCACGATTGTTCACAGTTTTGAATCTCAGTTTATTTTGAAACTACCAATCGGATCCTAACGCTACATTTATACAGAAGTAGCATACATTATGGATCCTTAATCACATACAATAAAGACCAGATGGTCTCAATTCTGTTCACCATGACTCGATCACCAGTTATTCAAGGATACGAGTCCAATTCATGTATGCCATGACAGTAGAAGCTACCGTGCCTCAATCACGGCCTGTTTGAAGAATAACTACTTGTCGTTATCCTGTTGCGGCAACAATTACAGTGCTGCGCTGTGTAATTTTTGGTATTCTCTTTTCCTAGTCAATCCGTTCACATTCCATTTCTAAGTCCTCTTTGGTATACTGTCTTGTTCTCTTCTGATAGTGGGAATAAATTCATTTCCATATGCGATATTTTATCTCCTAGATTTTACTTTGTTATATTACATTCCAAAATTATTTGTTTGATATAGTTTTTGGCCATGGTATTAATACATAAATCTCAGGATTATATTTATTTGAGTATTTTGTGCCAGAATACCACCCGTGAATATTCTATCATCGGTGAACAAGCGATTGATAGGATCATGTAGGACAACGTGGTAATATACGTTACCGCTAGAGTCACTTGCCAACAAGTTTACTCACATATAAACGGATTTTATCCCAGGAGTCTGTCTATATTATTAGACTTAGGGCAAGTTAGTGTAACTAGATTAGTTTTGACAAGTTAGGAAAAATGGGCAAGTTTGTGTACACCAGATTAGTTTAGGATTCACATGCATGATAAGAGTGTTTTTGTGATAAGTTGGCTACATTATTTGAGCATTGTCACTAATTGTACATAGTAAATATGGATATTTTAGGTTACTTTCAGCACAACGTCTCTTCATATTAAGACACTTCTGACTTTAATTTAAGTAAAATCAACATACATATTTCCCTCAAGTAATTATTCACATATTGCAACAATAAATTCTGTTAACTTAGGTTTTCACGCCCGGAGTTAGTATGATGATCTTGTAGAAGATTTCCGGTCTCAAGACAACCCTTGAATATGCCGGACGCAGTCACTGGCGAAACGTCGGGAACTGCAAGCCTCAAGACCACGACCAACAGTCCAGAAATCTTCTACAAGATCATAATAAATTGTGTGTTTTGCGTATTTTATTTTAATATGTATGGGTGGTGGCACGGCATAGTGTCCCCGTTTATGTACAGGTTTTTGCAAAAAAAAACACCGACAACGGAGGTGAGGTAGTATATTGAGATATGTTGGATCACTTTTTAATAAGGTACCAATGTTCGGAAATGATGTGTTTTCACACTCTGATTAGTTAATTGTAACTAATCAGTGTTACTTCGAAGGATTTGAAAACTCATTACTTGACAGCACCTCATAGGTACGGAATCTGTGATACATGGCTTCGCAACTGAATGTGGCTGCAACATGACGGAGCTCCAGCTCACTTCGCTGCCAATGTGACGAGACATTTGGATATCACGTAATCAGATCGAAGGGGACTAGTCCCATGGCTTCCAAGATCTCCTGATCTTAACTCTCTCGACTACGTTTTGTGGGGCGACATGAAATAGTCTGTTTATCGGACTTCAGTAGAGTCAACGTAATGGATATTATAGAACGAATCCATGCTGCAGCAGAAATAATTCAAATGAGGCCAGGTGTATTTGAACTCTTGCGCCAATCACTAGACCGCTGATGTATGCTCTGCAATGAAATGGGAGGTGGATAGTTTGAAAATTGATGTGACTGTTATAGTTTTATCAAGTATTGAGTCTTGAAATCCAACTAACAGAACTCTTGAGAAGTTAGCTACTCATAGTTTCGAAACACATCATTTCTGGACATTCGTACCTTAGTAAAAAAAGATCAGCATGTCTCCATATATCACCTCACTTCCGTTCAAGGTGTTTCTTGCAACATCCTGTATATATTCTGAAAGGTTTATACAGTGCAGTTGTTCCTTTCCAAGTTTCACACACATTTATCAATATACGATACCGAAACACGCCAACGATTTACTGTAAGTGAGCAAGCGTCCATCACTGTGTCTGATGTTAACCATTGAGCGAAGATAAAGTAGACATATGAATCAGTTATATAAGCTACTGTACTGTCTACAGTGGATTTCGAATTATGAATTAATAAGTAGTACTATCGAGTCTTCTTGATTAAGGAGTGACATATTGGACACATTCACCTCTGACATATAATGCGATAGGTCACCTGGGACCTCAAAGTTCAAAGCATCGTGATCTCTAGTGTTACTAAATATAATGGTTTAACTATGCATTTTTAAAGAACAATTATGCAATGCAGATTATAAAACCAAGCAACTCTTAAGTCAAAATACGATAACTTAGTGACACTATCGAACCCTTAGGTTCATGTACGCGCGGACATATTCTCTATATACATCTCCACCTTGAACTAATGTTTTGCAATCATCTCTTGTATAATTTATTTACCTCAAATAATGGTTAATGTTATTCTCTCACCTCAGTCTTGGTCTACAAATCCTCTGGTTTTCATACAAGACCAAGAATGAAGTGGAAGGATAATGTTAACCATAATTTGAGGGAAATAGATTATACAGGAGTGATTGAAAGAATTAGCTCAGGATGAGGATGTGTGCAGAGCTTATGTCTGCGCGGACATGAACCTGAGGGTTCGAAAGTGTGAGTTAGATAATTATAACTAATTTCTCTCAAACTATTGTTCAAATATTTTCCCACCTCAATATTTGTCCACTTAGTAGACCCTATCTCTATGATTTTCCTACAAGTCATTTCCATGTCCCACTTTGATTCCTTGACTACGTTAAACGCTCGGTACAGTACATCATTATATCTGATACGCCAACCATAATTTTCACATAGGCCTACCAGTCCAATAATAGTCCATCCATACGATTTTCCTTCTAAATGATTTAAACGTATTTCTTGCACCTTAGACTTCACTGTTATAAGTAATTACAGAATTCAGAAGTTTTTAGTATATTTTTGTTTCTGATTGAATAGTAACATAACGGGGACCCAATTGTCTTTTTTAAAATTCCAAAACACCCTTTTATATTAATTCCGAACTACATTCCAGTTGTACTGTAAACAAACTTGCATAGGTTATTAATCCGAATAGTCCATCTATTGGGGGTAGTACTTTTACCCAACATATGACTGAATTGTGTAGGGAATTGTCAATAGTAAAAACATAATACTCAGATAAAATCGTATTTTACATAAAATAAGAGTGAATAAAAGATAAGATGGTACCAATAATTAGGAACTGTCCACCGCTGTGGTTTCGAGATAGCGTGCTGCTTTGTCACACAACGGGCCCGGGTTCGATCCCCGCTCGGGACACGTTTCCTGGGTGAGGTTTCTTCGGGGTTTTTCCTCACCTGTAAGACAAATGTCAGGATACTTTAAAGCCAAAACGGTCCCTGAATATCATTTGGCCATCATTATCGTCTATATCATATTCACCTTATTAGATTAAGTTTAGATTTAAGGCCTCTCCTGGCGTATCATTACCCATCGTCATAACCCATCATATCATTCGGACAGCGTAACCCCGCCTTCCAGGCGCCCCAACCTCAGAAGTGGGT
Source organism: Diploptera punctata (assembly GCA_030220185.1). Lineage (NCBI taxonomy): Eukaryota > Metazoa > Arthropoda > Insecta > Blattodea > Blaberidae > Diploptera > Diploptera punctata. Next base: position 5,515,191 of record JASPKZ010007817.1, read on the forward strand.
TTCAATACGCCAATGCCAGGAGAGAATACCTTAAATGTCGAATGACAAGCAGGTGGCATTAAACAAAAAAAATAATTGGGAACTTCCTCCTTTTCTTACATAGGCCTATTTATGTTTTACAAAAAAACACAAGCAATCATAGAAAATCATTTACGGCTTACCTAATCAGATGTTTAACCTTTCTTTTCGTGGTGTCGATAATTAGCCTTTATTTACAATTTCAATACGAGCAGAATATATATGCTCCATGCTGACACACCTGTAAATTCTGCGGTTATTCTCACCACTTTTTGAATGGCTAATGTGAAATATTTTTCACTAAGCGGTTTGCAAAAATCCAAAGTAATATGTATGTGTTCAATTTTCTAAGGTTTTTTTCATTCCGATGTTTTAGAAATTCTACAGAAGCCGTCATTTTGATACAAATGAAATTCTAACGTATTCTGCATTATACATCCGTAAGAATAATGCTTAATAAATCTATTAAAAGTAATTAAATTTAAAATTATGACATAGAACTCATATACACATGTGCCAGACAATGTACAATTTTGTTATTTTTATTATCTTTATTTACAGTGTGGGTTGTAAGGGGTAATGACGTGTGTATAATCTCTCCTACCCAATTCTCATCCTCACCTTTTCGTGGTACAACCCGTTTTCACAAACGAGGCTCTGAGGACCGAGTCACGGTGGTATAACAGTTCCATCGGGTACTGAGTAAATGTGGTATCCTAATGTCTGTCCAGCGACTAAAAGGTAGCAGCCCTACCACTGGACTACTTAGCGTCGGGCCAGTAACCTGTCCTAAGGAACTTCAAAACTACTTTCAAGTCTCTACACGAAAAAATCCAGAAGGAATTGAAATATGACGACCCAGTGTTCTATCTTCAAGCCACAGTTAGTCCAAAAGCATTCAAGACTGATAGTGTATAAAACACTGGCTCTTCCAACTCTTTTGTATGGTAGCGAAGTATGGACGTTGAAACAGAAGGATATACAGAGATTTAGATATGCTGAAATGACATATCTTCAGAGGACTGCAGGATACACACTACACACTACTAGATCACAAAAAAAAATGAAGACATCTTAGAAGAATTACACATGGAATCTTTAGAAAACAAAATTTCTGATTATAAGTCAGGATGGATTCAACATGTTCATCGAATGGAAGATCACAGAATACCCAAACAAATGTTAAGATATCAACCTGCAGGAAGAAGAAGACCAGGACGTCCACTCAAAAGACTTCTGGATGGTGTTTCTCTTGAGGCCGAAACAGGTTAACAAATGGCCTAAATTCGTGAATGTACTATGATGATGATGATGATGATATTTACAGTGTTAGCTAATTAAATTTTCTTACACACTCAAAAGTCAAACGTTATTCGACCAATGAAAATGCAGTTATAAGTCTGATTTCTTTACAGTATAAAAGGAAATTAACTTGGAAAGAGTATATATTCAGGTTTTTATTAATTTCTACTTCAACAGTAAGTATGGCTAGATGTTAAAATTCTTTCACAATTTCAAAAACATACTTACATTACACTGCAAGACCAGAATAGAATTGTAGAATAATTTATATGAGGGAATATCTGGCGTTTCAGAATACACCTCCACAAAATTCTGTCACCATTTTGTATGTTCTAATTGTAGGAAGAATTGCATTACAAAAGTTGGATATTTTACTAATTCAAAACACGACGAAATAGGTATAAAAAGCATGGGAAAACTGATGACAGAAATCGAATCATAATTATGAATAATGAGAAAGAACCTTGACCCACATTACAGGTGGCGACTTGTTAAGAAGTGACATTTTAGAGATTAAATGTCACGAAACTGATCACATTATATTTTCATTTTGTTTTATTTCCATCAAGCTGAAGCGTAGCGTCCTAGAAATTAAATAAAAAAAGAGAAAAAATATGTAATTTAGTTATAGCACCGCTGCATGGAGCATGAAGAATGGTGTCAGTTAATTCTGAATGAGTCACGAATAAAACTCTACGCTAATCACTTGCTGTTAAAATAAATCAGTGCTCTACTATCCGCATTTTATGTTTAACCTGCATTATTTAAATTAACTTTATCGTATTTACCTCTATTTGGCATCGCATGTGCCATAACATTTGTAATGGTGCTGTCAAAAAAAGGAAGGAAATATTTAATGAAGGATATAAATATTATTTTATTTCACACTAAGGGTCTCGTGGTAGCTGTGTCGGTATAAGCGTAAAAAAAAAAGTAAAGTCATCCCACAACAGGCCCGGAGGCCCTTGGGGTAGTAGGAGGTTAAGGCTCCCACTTTTTCTAGACAATCGGCACTTTATGTCAGCTGGGTTGTCAGCCCTGCGTGACGGCCACCTTTCCCCCCAGAACAAGAGTCTGGTACTCATTTCCATTAGAGGCTGAGTCGACCCCAGGGCCATAGTGCCGCCAGAGGGTTTGGGTCAGTTTAAAAATCCTGACCCCAACGGGACTTGAACCCACGACCCTCCGGCTTGTAGCTCAGTGCCTTAACCACTACGCTACGGCGTGCCCCCTTCGGTATAAGCGTAGTTTCCCCGAATTGGATTCCACATTCGATTCCCAGCTATTTCTGAGAGACATATTCGGGATTTCCTTCTCGAGGTTCTTTCGTTTCGCAAATTTCATCCCACCAACGCTCTCATTTTCACTCTCTTTCCCGTCATGAACTTTTTCATTCATTCACTTCGTATGACGCTTTTCCGATTTCCATGTAAGGAAATAGTGTATTACGGTGCAAGGTTGGGAAGCGGTATTTACAGAATCGAGATTCTGTAAAACACTTCACAAACGTGCGTTGTACATTATTTTTTGGGCGACGGTGTTTTCAAATTAGTAAATAGCAATAAAATAATAACATGTTTGTTCGAAATACGTGCGTTCATTATAAACAATTGAGTGACGTTAACAGTGTGGGCAATGTTTATTAGTTGAAAGTACAGGAGGCCGTGAGACCATCATTATTGATAAAATGGCCGCAAGTACGTATTTATTGTTTTATGTTGTTTCAAATAAAATTCAGTTAATTTAAAATGCAGTGATTTGTTTCCCTAATGTATATTAATACTATCTTTTGGATATTTTTTGTATATACATTGTACATAGTCAAGTCTCGTAGACTGCGATGGGCAGGACATGTTGCACGTATGGGGAATGAGAGACGTGCATGGAAGCTTGTTGTAGGAAAGCAAGAGGGAAAACGCCCTGTTGGTAGACCAAGAATGAGGTGGGAGAACAACAGTAACTATGATTTGAGGGAAGTAGATTATACAGGGAATGATTGAAACGCATTGGCTCAGGATAGGGATGTATGGAGAGTTCATGTCCGCGCGGCCATGAACCTACGGGTTCGATAGTGCCAGTGAGTAAGTAAGTATACATAGAGGACAGTGGTTTTACTTCCCGAACGTGGGTGTAAATGTAATATTATAGTATAGTTACTTAGGATGGCAATCCCGAAATGTAGGATGTTGAACTTTCAATCATGGTCGCCTTTGCTGTAAGTACGACAAAATGCACTACCGCCCAATATATAAGTTTGGTTGACACACACAGGTGTTGAAAATATATTATTGCGGGAATCTAATGGGGCTCACCAGGGGCTGCTTCATGACTCCGAGCTTGAGCAATAAAAAGAGCAGAAGGGGTCATGGCTAAGGTTATGCAAGGTCTTTATTTTAAGACGCGATACTAGAGCCTGCCAACCACTCTAATCAAGGATCTCGCATGGTAATCTCACCAAATAAATCTAAGTAGCTGTGAAAGTAATTGGAGATTATAATGGAATAAAACTAATTTTTGTGTTGTTTAATCCTTGCCTCAAGACAAAATATGTCCAAAATTACCACCCTCAAACCAGTGAATAAGATTTTCAAACACGCTACCAATTCCTGCTTTGAAATGTTGGAGATTACAGTTCGAATGTTTTCTTCAAGTTTCTCTAATTTTGGAGAATCAGAAATCATGGCTTTATTTAGGACAGTTGCATTAGGAAATTGAAGGAGAAATTTACAGAGACAAATTTTGTAAGCTTCTTTGCATATGTCAAAAGTAAAAATACTATCTGTTCAGTGGTATATACCATTTGAAACTGAAATCACCAGTCACAACTGAACACAAATTCACAAGTTAATTAAAAAACTTGGGAAAACATGTCTGAACCTTAGTGTTACAGAAATAACACTAAATAGAGGTGAAAATAATGTGAATGGAACTGCTTTGACGCCCGTCCGCCAGTTCACCGATCGGGAAACGGAGGTGCTTTGACCGCTTGGCCTGCTGGCTGGTTCCCTGATGCTAGAATTGCGTCTTAATTTGAAGGCCCTGTACATCGGACCCGGAAGACGACCTACAACTCACATAATTCATTTCATAATATACTGGGATAGTGCAATATATATTTTAGATCGCAATCCCTACCCGCCAAGTCTGAATACATAACTATATAACTGAAAGCATCATGAGACGTTTTGACTACTGTTAAAGAGGTACCGAGCTCGATTACTGATCAGACCACAGAATGTTTTCCTTAAAGAGAATCATTCCTGTGGTCGCCAATTCCTAGAAAATAAACATATTATCCACTAGAGAAATTTCTAAATTATGGCTCTGAGGCCATATTTCCTGATTTTTAAATAATATTATAAATAAATTATAATAAGTATAGATAAATGAAAAAATGAATATCATAAGATTAGTTTAAGATAACAATCAACCTTATAAAATTCCGTTGAGATATTACTCACAAAATTAAAATTTATTTATTTATTTATTTGGCAGTTTTCACAATGTCCGACTACAACCTCCTGCGCTCAATTAATCTACTATTATTCTCCTCCATATCTTTCTGTCATTCCAATCACCATCGTTCAATCATTTTTTCCCTCATTCTGCTGAAAACATCATAAATACACGTTATTTTTGGCCCGCCAAAGTCTGTCCCAAGCTAGGCTGGAAAAGGGTGAGGGAGTTTAGTATCAACCTCATTAATAAAAAAAAACAGGGTTCAGTACACCCGGCTGACAGTAGCCTGTGAGGACCTCTGCCTAGGATTATAGGTACTGCTGCCTTGCAGTTAGGCATTGGTTCGTTAAGGGCTAAAGGAAGAAAATCTTGATTAAAACTATCCTGGTCCTCCAGGTTGGGTGCTGAAATAAATGTGAAATGCTATAAACCCAAAGAATAAAATGCCGGACGGATTTAATAATAAGAATATAATATAAAATTATAACATTGTTACCGTATAGGTTCGTCTCCTCAAATCTGTAAATAATTGATTATCTGTATACCTTTCGAGACTAGTCCCGTCATCAACCTTAAGTTATTACCTATGTATTGTGTATTGCTGTACAATTTGACAGCTATTCAAATAATATTTATCGTTTCATTTTTCCATCGCTTTATTAAAATATTAAATGAATTAAAGTAATATATATTGCCTACTTAATGGTTAATTAAATGTTATGGTATGCATTGCGGCGAACGAACATGGCGGTTGTTAGAATACATTTTTAATTTTGGGTTCCAGGTAAATTCCCCCTCCTAATTATCGGATTTCACTGATTTTTTTTAAGAATGCCTCCCTCGTTTATTTTCATACCTTATACTGAGTTTCTTTATTACACAGACCTCTGGAATTCCATACACCAATTTTCATTTCGTTATCAATTCCAAAAACCTATATAAACAATAAAAAACACTCTTCTCCGAAAAATACGCCTAGATACAATTCTAAAATTTTATGAAACAATAGCTCGTCCACCTCTACTTTATGGCTCTGAAACCTGAACTCTTACTACAGAAAAATTAAATAGGATAGTAGCTGCAGAAATTAAGTTATTAAACATCTTTAGCGGATTATACGTTTTATGACCATAAGCGTAATGAAGATATCCGCAAAGCTCTCTACACACCAGCAATAACTGAAACCATTCAAATATACCAAAATAATTGGCATGAATACTTCCTTAGAATGCCAAACAATAGACTGCATCTGAAGCTATTCAACTACAGACCCACAGGACGAAGAGATCCAGGAAGACCTAAGAAACGATGGAGGGATCAATTTATATCCTGAAGTGGAACAGGCTAATGGCCTAATCCATGACTGTAATTGATGATGACCTTATACTGAGCTTCGTTGTGAAAGATTTAAAATTACGACAGCTTCAGAAAGTTTATTTTTCTTTCAGGTGAACTCCTACACCTAATGATCGGATTTTCCTGGAAAACGAGTTCGACTTTATTATTTTAAATAAGAGAATGTATGGAAGTTGGTTTCAATGAAACAAAAATTGCGACCCCTATGCGGTAACGGACACACACACACACACACACATGTGTGTATATATATATATATATATATATATATATATATATATATATATATATGGGGGCACGCCGTAGCGTAGTGGTTAAGGCACTGAGCTACAAGCCGGAGGGTCGAGGGTTCAAGTCCCGTTGGGGTCAGGATTTTTAAACTGACCAAAACCCTCTGGCGGCACTATGGCCCTGGGGTCGACTCAGCCTCTAACTGAAATGAGTACCAGACGCTTGTTCTGGGGTAAAGGCGGCCGTCACGCAGGGCTGACAACCCGGCTGACATAAAGTGCCGATTGTCTAGAAAAAGTGGGAGCCTTAAACCTCCTACTACCCCAAGGGCCTCCTGAGGCCTGTTGTGGGATCACTTTACCTTATATATATATATATATATATATATATATATATTGCTCATGGTCATTTTCAATGTCTACTGGACAGATAGGCGAATTGAGAAGACTATCAGTGAGCCACATGATATTTATAGGAAACTCAATAGAATAACAACAGTTAAGCCTCACAATCTGCGATGTGGCACAAATGGGGTATTTGGAAGAGAGGCATGGAATATCCTTGTAGGAAAACCAGAGTGAAAGTGCTATTGTATGGACAATGCTCTGAAATTTGTGGGGCTAATCATAGATTTATACCAATTGTTATTGAAAGAATTTCAACAAATAAATTTATTAATTGAATTTCTAAATTAAGAGGGTTATCAGATGACTGAAAGCTAGTAATGGTCTCTTAAACCAATTTATAGTAAATTAGCACTTACTTCTGATTGTGAAGAGTTAGTTAATTTATAACAGTGGGCAGGCCAACTATGAGGTAGGGTAATAATATTAAGTGTGATTCGAGGGAATCATTAGAAAACATTAACTCAGGTTAGGGTTGTATGGGGAGCTTATATCCGCACGGCCATGTAGGCCTACATTCGGTTTCGATATTGCCATTGAGTTAGTTAATTACTTGATAGAATTGGTGAAGAACTATACTTTTTTTTCTAAAACTTTTTGACGAGAATAACCCCAATAGTTTGATTCCTTTCGAATTCGTTAAATGCCAATAGAGATAAAGTATATTCAATAAATAAATAAAAAATTATCAAATTTTGTTATAATACAGACAAAGCCATTCGCTCGGATCACAGAAAGTGTAGTTTACCTCGGTAACCGAATACTGTACACATTCTGAATATATTACTAGCAATACAGATAATTGCTTGTGAATATTTAAAAAAATCAGATTACACTTTTTATTCCGTATAAAAGCTTACATAAATATTTGATTACGTGCAGTAGGAAGTGTAATGGTGATTTGATATTGATTTCTCTCATCTCCAAAACATTTATTTTGTTCATTTTGTTGCTACATAGCATATTAGTTTTATGGTTAAAATGACCCCAATTTAGTTCGTATTATGCTTTCAGAAAATGTATCACTCTTTCATCCTATAAACTTGTTTTTTTTTATTCTTTAGTTATTTATTTAGACTGGCGGAACAAGCAACGACAGGGCGATTCTGCAAAAGCATGAAAAAATTTAACAGGACATACAGGATACTCCACTGAACATTTTAGGTAGGAAACCTACGGTCCGCGAAGTTAGCCTACGGACTTATAGAAGTAAACTTGTCTATCACATTGTTTGGCATTACTGTTTTACAGTTAATTTTACAATTAACGTGCATGCATGTTTACATGTACTTACTTACTTAATACAGGCTTTTCACTTTACAGCAGTTTGCCTTTGATTCCTGCTTTCCAGAGATTCCTATCTTCCCATTGTCCATCTTCGATACCCCTCTTCATCATGGCATCATACATTTCTTCATACCATGTTCTTCTACTTCTCTCCCTCTTCCTTCTGCCTGGTACCATCCAATCCAACACCTGTTTAGGCCACTGGTCTTCCGACATCCGTTGTACATGTCCATACCACTGTAGAGCTCTCTTTGTTATCCTATCGATAACAGTTTCTTGTGCACCCATTTCTTGTCTGATATATGTATTTAGAATATGTTGTAGCCTGGATATTCTCATACTTCTCCATAATCCATCCATTTCTGTCGCCAAGATTATTTTCTGCATAGTTTCATTTATTGTCCAACTTTCTGATCCATATGTGAGTATACGTTCTATTATTATCTGTATAATCTCTTTTTGTGTTTTCCTGGACAAATTTCTATTCCATAAAAGACCATTCAGGGATCTAATCGCCTTCCTTGCACAATTTACTCTGTTAATACTCGTAATATATTTTTCACAAGTACCAGATTTATCTATTATAGATCCAAGATATTTAAATTCTTCAACACGTTTAATTATCATATTATTTATTTGTAGTTCATTTGAATTTGCTCCGATTACCATATATTCTGTTTTAATATAATTTATCTTCAGTCCATCTACCTCGAATGTATCTACCAACTTTCTAATCATATATTCTATATCTTCTTTACCTTGTCCTATTATAATCTGGTCATCAGCGAATAATAAATTGTGCAGTAATGTTTACATATATTGTGCTGTTTATTTACATGTACTACATTCTATAGATCCTGCAAAAAGCCTGATGACTAGGAAGTCATGATTAGGACTGAAAAAAAAAGTATTGGTTATAGGCTTGGCTGCATCGTACTTAGACCGCTATGTTTAAAAACTGCACTTTGACACGCGCTACTCGGAACAGACTTTTAGTACAGTCCGTTTTGTGTAGGAGTGGACTCATCATTGCACAATTTCTGTTTCGGCATTATGATAGAATCACACGTCACGTAAACAAGTCTATTACTGAGGAGAGTCAAACTTACACACTCTCCGCTCCGAGCAGGCAGTGGAGACGCTCGACAAAGACACGAATTTTGTAAACAAGGTGCATAGAATTTAGTTACTATCCTGATACCGATACTTTTTTCAGCCCTAGTCATGATGCAGGAAGTGACCTGACTATCCTTGAATACTTCCTATGGAGATATCTAAAAAATCTTGCTTGATACTCCAATGGAAACGGACATTGAATTATTTTTTGCCAGCATTGTAGCTGCCTATGATGTGATTTCAAACACACCAGGGTGCAGCAGAATCGTGTACGTTGATGTCATGCTTGTATTGAGGTTGGTGGCCGTCAGTTTGAGTAACTGTCGTAAGATACAAAATGGTTACATTAATTGTGTTAATGATGGTACTTGCAATTAATTGATAAATAATCTAAATATAAATACTAAACAGTAATGTGAAAGACAAGTCTATTCCCATATCTCTTTAAGCTGGCTTATTGGGCTCTAAGTTCCGTATCTCAAATGTTCAATGGAGCATCTCCCATATCCTGTTTAATTTTTACACGCTATTAAAGAATCGCCCTTTTTACTATTTTACATTAATTTCCTTTATACTTGTTGATTATGTTTGCGCTATCCCAGTATTATGGAGATGATCCATCCATAGTAATTCTGCCCGAAGGCAGGTCCTTCACTGCAATCATAGCATTTTCATGCTATGCTTTCAGCTTTTTACTAGGGAATTGTGTAGGTGTGGTAGCTTCCCGTTACTTTCCACACCGGTGAAGGATGATGATGATAATGATGATGATAATGATAAGGATGATCATGATGATGATGGCCATATGATTTCGGGGACCGTTTGGGCCTTAAAGTTTTCCTGACATTTGTCTTACAGGTGAGGAAAACCCCCGATAAAAACCTCACCCAGAAAAACTACCCCGACCGGGGATCGAACCCGGGCCCGCTGTGTGACAAGGCAGCACGCTACCTCGAGACCACAGCGATGGACTTACGGACTTACGGTATTATATACATTTAAATTGGATTACAACAAAGTATGGGCTCCGGTTATTAATGCCTCTAAACACGGCAATCTTATATACTTCTGTAATGCTAATCTGAACAACCTACTGTAAGAGTAATGTTGCAGTGAAGTCAGGAGTCGGGTAAGCGTGCTCAGACAGATGTAATGTACAATTTAAAAATGTACAGAATATTAAGAACAAAGCAGTAAGACTTGAAGTTATGGCTTGAATGTCAACGTTTCTGGATTAATGTGCACTATCTCTTCCCTGCAATTGTACTAGCTCCCCAATGCTTTGTTTTCGTACATTCCCTCCACTACTGTATAGCTGGTTGTTTAGGTCAGCATATAACGGTAGGCCTAGATTAATTATATTATAGTACATATCGTTGTTACCAAAGAATATTCCATCCATAGTAATTCTGCCCGAAGGCAGGTCCTTCACTGCAATCATAGCATTTTATTGCTATGCTTGAAGCTTTACTAGGGAATTGTGTAGGTGTGGTAGCTTCCCGTTACTTTCCACACCGGTGAAGGATGATGGTGATGATGATGATAATGATAAGGATGATGATGGCCATATGATTTCGGGGACCGTTTGGGCCTTAAAGTTTTCCTGACATTTGTCTTACAGGTGAGGAAAAACCCCGATAAAAACCTCACCCAGAAAAACTGCCCCGACCGGGGATCGAACCCGGGCCCGCTGCGTGACAAGGCAGCACGCTACCTCGAGACCACAGCGGTGGACCAGAGAATATTAGTTACATAATATATTCTACAGTGTTATGTGGCCTGTTATGGTTTTCCTGGTTTCGACACATCAAATATTCACACACAACTCATATAGTCATTTCCAAGGCCAGACCCGTGTCTTCGAGGAGGAGTCACAGCATACCCTTTGACTCAAATCTGCCCTATGCTGTCACATACGCGTAGTCTCAGAATCGTGAGGAAATACAAGAATGTGCCTCCCTTCCTGGACGATGAAATGTAAGTTGTAGATCGGGTCGTCTTCTGGGTCTGAGACAGCAGGTTCTCCCTTGACACATACCGCCACTTTTGGTTTGGGCCCGTGGCCGACTATAACCCTCCTGTTGGTGCATTCTGTCCATTTTTATTGTTCAGGCTCGGAGTCCTGAGTCATACAACAATATGCAATGTATCGACATACGGTTATGCATGGTTCATTTTCAGTGCAGTCTGACCCATTTAATTTGGTATAAGAAATTGTCGATGGGAACCTACAGTCAAGTATTTGGACTCCATCTGGATTCCAGGCTTACTTTAAAAATTCATACCAGGCAACATCTTCACAAATAAATTGCTTATTTTGCAATATATTTTTTTTCAAGTAACACGCCTTCTGTAATAGGATCAAACCTACCATATATAAAGTTATAATCCGCAACATTCTGCTGTATGGATGTGAATCTTGGAGTATTCTCATTGTTATCCACAAAATGAAAGTTCAAATAATCCAAAATAAATGCCTCAATTATTTTTTCGGGTCCCAGATACACGAAGATCGTAGAGCTCCACAACGCGGCGCAAGTTTCATTTAGTGAGAATATCATTCAAAATAAAGTAATCAAGATGTCATACAATGTTCTTCACACTATAGGACTTACGCCCCAGCGACATGCTGTAAGAAATATATTCACTGGGATATACCCCCGTAGAATAATGGCTATATTTTATATTTGTTTATTTTAATGGTTCATATAACGTGACAATGCAAATAATTTTGAATATTAATGTTAAACGTTAACATTTGAAAAATGTACAGGGTGTCTGGTATCAACACTACCAATAATAAACTGTTTTAGAATAGAAACTAATAAATGTTTTGGAATGTATTAAACAGTACCACCTAAATTGGAAACACCATCTTGAAAGAATTAGTACAAATCGGATCCCCAAAGCTGTTTATAATTATATACCAAGAGGACGAAAATCTCTGGGCCGTCCTATGAATAGAATAGAATAGAATAGAATAGATTTATTTAGCCTGGTGGAGTTAAGGCCATGTGGCCTTCTCTTCCACTCACCAGAACAAGCATATGTTACATATGAATACAAAAAAAATACAATAATAGTCATATAAAACAGGACAAACATATGTTACACATGAATACAAAAAAATTACAATAATAGTCATATTAAACAGGACAAACATGTTACAAATGAATACAAAAAAAAGTTACAATAATAGTCATTGAACAATTAATTATCTGTCATATTGAATAATAATGAAATTAATGTCTAATAATAGAATGAAACTAAATACAATTAAAATTAAATTAATGATACAATGAATAAAAAAAGTAATAACAGCTCGAATCTACTATGCATAAAAAGAAAAGAAAAAAAATACAAAGAAAGTAATAAACTACAATGAATTAATCTACGCTTTTTATACAAGGCATTAGGTAAATATATTAACAAATCCTAAGTCTATTTTTATTAAATAATGCAAAAACGCATTATTAATTCTTAAAAAGTAGTATTAGTGAGTTGTTTCTGTTAGTGATTTTATTTTCAATTTATTTCTGAAAGATGGTAAAGTTTGGCACGCTAAAGGGAAAATTTTCCATAGGATTGTAACAGGCCTTGGCCTAATACTTGGAAGGAAGAAGAAGAAGAAGACTAAAAAATGTATTGCAATGCAATGTGTTGCAAATTATAGATAAATTCAACAAGTTGGTATGGTAATCAATATATTTTCACAAGAGCACCTCTTGTGACTCGAACTATGTCCAGATGATATTCGATATCACTCCAGGCGTTTTCAAGCAACTCCCTTGTGACGATATGACAAGCACCGATAACCTTTCGATGTAAATCAGCCATATCCATAACAGGAGTTCTGTATTAGTCGATTATGTATTCCCATAGAAATAAGTATAACGATCCAACGACCATAGAAGACCTGTTCCAAGTAATCCCTCACATGACTGGCATAATGTGGGAAGCTCCATCTTGTTGGAAGACGGCAAAACAAACAAATCTAATAAACGTGAGAAATTAAATAATGTTATTGTTGTCACCATAAAATTTAATATTAGATCATTTCATTGTTATCAGCACATAACTTATAATTAATATAAACATGATAAATTATATAATTTTATTGTTGTCACTACAAAACTTAAAATTGAATTAATTGATTGCTGTCACCATATAACTTAAAATCACGTAATTTCATTGTTGTCACCGCAAAATTTAAATAAATTAAAATAAAGAACTGCTGTGGGAACTCAACGAGAAGAGAGAACAGGTATGACCTGAGTTCTACGCAACGGATGCGATGATCTACAGGGAATGGACAGCAGCCAGATACGACCTAAGACACACCGTGACGAGAGTCGCGGTCCATGGTTTCCACCACAGGATATGCACAACAGTGAAGCGCCATAACCCAGAAGAAAAGTGCAAGTGCAAAATATGTGGGTCGCACTGCGACCGATATCACCTATTACAGTGTAAAAAACATAGGAACATAAATAACATACTTTTGTAAGACATGAAAACAGTTATTTCTACATGGCCAATTGGCTGCAATGATACCTATTATTATTATAATTAAATACATTCATTGTTGTCACGTAATTTCATTGTTGTCACCACAAAACTTAAAATTAGACTAAACATGAGAAGTTATATGATTTTATTGTCACTATAAAACTTATAAAGTTTAACTATGATTTGATACAAACAACATTATCATATTTAAATTAATATTGGGAAGTAAACATTATGAGGTTATATTATTAATAGTGAGTGGAGAACATTATTTTAATCGACTCACCTCATACATTTTCAAACTTCTTTGATACCGACGGTTTCAGACAATATCATGTCCTTCATCAGTCATGGCGTCCACTAAAGAAATCAACAATCACGGAATTTCATCAGTATACGCCATGACTGATGAAGGACATGATATAGTCTGAAACCGTCGGTATCAAAGAAGTTTGAAAATGTATGAGGTGAGTCGATTAAAATATGTTCTCCACTCACTATTAACATTATCATAACTTTATTAGTTTTTATTTATTACAATTTCTTAATGGTAGTGTTGATCCTGGACATTGTGTATTTTATCTATGTTCACAATTTGTAAATGTTGAACATTTGGTAAAGTTATTATTTAACTGTACGATAACTTTTTACACTCAATGTAAAAAAAGAGGCACGAGAAATTGGTGTTTGTCCGATTTAAGGCTTAACCACGAAAAGAAAAGTTGAAGATCACTTACTTTAAGAAATAGATGAAGAAATGTCTTACGGAGTGAAAAGAAATCAAGTCTTACAATCGAAAGGGAGAGAAGTTATCTTGCTTTGTAAGATGAAGCTATCTTCTTTAAAGAGTAATTCATCACTCGCAAACATCAAATTAAAGCAGTTGACAAGTCCCAACATGAGACACATTATTCCTGACACACGTCATGACCCTTTTCCGAGAAGAACAGCAATTTATTTTACTGAGCTCATCCCCTCATATTTTTAATTTATTGCTCAACATCTTGCTCTGTAAACTCATTTCAGAAATAATTAATATCTGCATTAGAATAATTAGATACTTGATGTGCTAAGATCTCTAGATACTTTCAGATTTTTTTAAGCATAATAATTTAAAAAATATTGATATAATATTTTCAGGGAATAAACAATATTTGGAGCAAGACAACGGTAAAGTCCGGAGTACACAAGAATTTATATATAAACCGCTTAACTTCATATTATATAGGATCTAATACCTCAATTTCTTGGAACTTGAATTTCGTCTTCTCCATCCCCCCTCTCTCTCTCTCTCATTTCTTTTGTTTAACCTCTCTCTTTATAGATACTTTTATATGTCCCATGTCATCGAGGGACACGACCTGTCGGGAGAGATTTTTAAAATCTAGATCATTAGCTATTTGAATTATAACTTCGATTTCCTCTATAATCGGCCAAGGTGGACTAGTGGTTATGCTCCTTGCCTCTGGTCCCGAGGATCGCGGGTTCAAACCCGGCCGGAGTCTATGGATTTTTTTGTATGGGAAAATCCAAGGAGCAAGTCCTCCGGGAGGGAGTTAAGCCGTGGGTCCCGAGTCTGAAGATTTTCAGGCTCGTAAAAGATCCTTAAGCCTGAATGAAAGACCTCTAAGAAAAATTCACCGAATTTTCCCGTCCTAGTACTAACTTGGTTTCCTAGATGTCAGTATGAGGCGGAACGCTAACCACGGACCACTCAAAGGACATCTATACGAAAACAAGTGTAACTAAATTAGTATGGTTCAAATTCTTCCCTATAGGGGGAGATCGCCTAAATCTCTGTTAAGGGAAACATGGGCTTACAAGAAGAAGATTTCCTCTATTCCTCAACTCCTCTTTGTGAGGATTGCAATTACAGGGTGTCAACAAAGTCCCCCCCTCCCTGCTACCCCAAAACAATGGAAACTAGCTTCGTAAAACTATTTTTTAAGATAGAGATATGCGGTTTCTTGCAACGTATTCTACATCTGTCAAAAGTTTTGCTTTACATTTGTTTCAGGTGTGATTTTTTAAACGACAATGATGACCACCACAGGAAAATACCCAATTGTTGTTTTGGTGGTTATGATGAGTCTGGCAAATCACTAGTAAATGTTCAGCGAAAAATTCCACCGCCAATATGGAAGATTTCCACTCCAGCCAAATCAGCAATTAATTAGGATATCGACGAGAATTTTATAGCGAACAGGCAGATTGTAATGAACTTGCCAACAGCGTTAGACGACCAAGGTGTGAGGCAGAAGAACCTATCGACCAATTGCAACTTGCATTTCAGCCCCGACCTCAAAAATCGGTTCGTCGTACTTCACGAGAACTGCATTTACCAAAATCAACCATTCATAAAGTCCTCAATTAGTGGCTACATCTTCAGGCAAATTACGCAATAGCTGCTGTCAACTGACTTTCCTCGGTGTGCTGGATTTGCTGATTCCATGCTGAACGCAATTGAGGTAGACATTGAGTATCTACAGTGGATGATGTTCTCTGATGAAGTGAATTTATTTGTGTCTGGATACGTTAACCGCCATAACGTTCGGATATGGAGGCACTGGTGATTTACCAGGCTCAGCATACCACCATATACACATTGGGTATTTTCCTCTGGTGTCGTCATTTTCGTTGAAATAACATCTGCAACAAATGTAAACAAAATTTTGAGAGAGGTAGAATACGTTGCAAAAAACCGCGTGTCTCTATTTCAAATAATTTACGAGTTAAGGTACATTGTTTTGGTAGCAGGACCTTATGAACATGCTGTAGATACTTAAGTTTGTGGACTACTTCTGTGAAAGTCCGAGGCATAGCTTGGGGTTTCGAAGAATATTACTAGTGAGGTGTTTTTGTTAGTTAATGCAAATTGTTCGATTTGTTTTTTAAATGTTACAGTTTGACCTGTCTCTGACAATCCAAGTTTCACTTATGTACAAAGCTGCGGAGTATACAATTTTTCGAGTTTCTCTACTATACGAAATAAAAACACTTATTTTAAAATAAATTACCAATGAATTAATTTTTGTAGTGATTATTTTTCTCAATAAGTATTGTACAGTGATTTGACACGCATTTGCGTGTTACTGGGTGTACAAAGCTATTGTGACAGACAATAGGCCCGAGGCAGATGTGTTTTAATGACACCAATTCTAGTTGAATATTACATGTCGCTGTACCGTGCACCACCACTGACAACTGGAGTACTTTTTATTAAATATCAATACATTTATGAGGTTACTTTATAAAAATTATCTGCCATGTCAAGCTAAGTTCTTGTACAAAACATATCAAATCTATTTCCAAAAACACATTTTTGCTCCTTAGGTAAGTAAAAGTAAAGTAAAGTGATCCCACAACAGGCCTCAGGAGGCCCTTGGGGTAGTAGGAGGTTAAGGCTCCCACTTTTTCTAGACAATCGGCACTTGATGTCAGCCGGGTTGTCAGCCCTGCGTGACGGCCGCCTTTACCCCTGAACAAGCGTCTGGTACTCATTTCCGTTAGAGGCTGAGTCGACCCCAGGGCCATAGTGCCGCCAGAGGGTTTGGGTCAGTTTAAAAATCCTGACCCCAACGGGACTTAAACCCTCGACCCTCCGGCTTGTAGCTCAGTGCCTTAACCACTACGCTACGGCGTGCCCCCTTTGCTCCTGAGGTAAGGACATGAATCAAAATCACTTGGAATACAATTTATAAAATACACCGTGTCCCATTGAAATCTCCCACATTTTAATTAATCATAACTCTCAAATTATGAGGAATTATGAAAAGAGGTTGGTATTAAAAGAAAGAGAAACACAAAGAATTTTTGTTTTTCATTGTTGCAGTTAATTCATCTGTCGCAGGTTAGACAATAATGACATAAAACAAAATGGCGACTCCTTAGCAACGAGCACAAACTGTTTTCTGGTATGCAGAGACGAAGTCAATAATTACAGTGCAAAGAAATTACCGGAGAGAATATGGAGGAAATTCACCTGATGGAAAGACAATTAAGGCATGGCTTGAGAAGTTTCTGGCGACTGGAAGCGTTAAAAAAGAATCTGGAGGTGCTCGTACCCGTGTTTCAGAAGACAATATTGAAGAAATTAGAGCAGGATTTCAGAGAAGTCCACAAAAATCAATTCGCCAAGCTTCCCGGCAGTTCAATGGACATGTTGGACAGAACGTTGCACCAAATCGAATACAGACTTGATATTGTTCGTGCTACTAATGGTGCACATATAGAGGTGTTTTAGTATGTGGCAATATGTGGCAATGAAAATTCTTTGAGTTTCTGTTTCGTTTAATACCGGCCTCATTTCATAATTCCGCATACTTTTGTCAGTTATGATTAATTAAAGTGTAGGAGGTTTGAATGGGACACCCTGTATAATAGAAAACATTAAGGAATAAAATAATACAAGCTCTGAATACTACACGCAGGCCTGTACATTAAATAAATCTATTCGAAAAAATGCTCTTAAATTCCGAAGAATCAAGCTTCCACCTAACTTCAAGCAATAATGTAAATTACATTCTTTATTTTTCTTTTCTTTTTGTGTTGACCTTCAACTTTTTGTAGTCTATACTTGGATCCATTGTCATTTGAGGTTTTGGAGAAATGAAAAGTTCCTGTGTTTTTTAAGGAAAAAAAATGAACGTCTGTTTCTTTTGAAGTAGAAAGAAGCAAGTAAAGTTGTTCTTATCAGATATCTGGAGGTTCAACATTCGAGGAATGCAGCTTGATAACCAGGAGAGGGCAGAATCGATGTGGAATGTGGAGATCGCGAGACCACTAACCCAAGCGGAACTGACCGAACGTTACGCTGGCTCTTTGTGGTCTTAGAACCGCGAGCCTTATGTTCTTATAACACGACAATACCAACTTTTCCCCTCAGTGTCAAGGTGAAAATTACATTCAAGAGTCTTAGAAAAGGACAGTGAGAGTAAAGTTAATGTTGAATTTAGCAATTTCCGAACGAATTCAGATAATTCTCATACATACATACATATATATATATATATATATATATAAGGTTTAAGCGCTCTATTAGCCTGTATGTGTTTCCTCCAGATGAGTCTGTAGTTTCCATTTTGTCAGCGTCGTCCAATTTCTCATTTACCCCTGGATTTGTAGTTTAATACCTACCAAGGGATTCTGTCCTTGGTCATTCTTCTTAAATTCTGTAGCCAATTTTGTTGGTATTCTCTAATTCCCTGTATATATTTATTACATTAAATTTTTGCCTGATAGTTTCATTTCTTATACGATCCATACGTGTTCTCCCATTATATGTGTGAGAAATTTCATTTGTGCTGTTTCCAATTTTTGTGTATTCCACTTTCTCGGTATCCAATTTTTAAGGCTGCTTTTGCGGTGATATTGTGAATTCGTAATTTTCAATACTTTTGATACAACACCATCAGCCATTACTTGTAAAATATATAATTAACATCTTATTCGTAATTTTGTAAAATAATTCATATGTTTTCCAAAGTGGCGTTTAATGGTTCTGTGAATATGTGTATATATATATATATATATATATATATATATATATATATATAGATCCGGGTTCGAATCCCGTCCAGGCATTTATTTTTCTTGCATACCATATATATATATATATATATATATATATATATATATATAAGAAAATCCCAGTTTTAGCGTTTAATTTTCTTTTCATGTCATATTTGGATTTCATTGATAATGTCAAAATTTAATTTTAACATCAAAATAAAGAAGTGTCACTGCTGTAATATAAATAATTTCTTTAAATGCTTAGTTTTTATATAAGCCACTAGATGGTCCGATGTACCATCGCCTCTGTGATTGAGAATCATACATTCCGATTGAGGGTCTTTCCACTTTTCAGCGGTTGCCCTTTTACTAGCCGGCTGCTGGCCCTTCACATCCACATGTGTCAATCACAGAGTTAGATGATCAACAGCCAGTGTAGGGGTGACATGTGGTTAGCATGTCGAGTCCCCCAGCCGTTATAGCTGGTTCCCCAATCTGGAGCCGCTACTTATTGTAGCTACCCAATTGCCTCACGATGCTGGGTGGGCACCGGTCCCATACTGGCCGAAATACCATGAGAAAATTTCTTCCCCCATTGAGACTCGAACCAGCGCAAGTTCCGTAGCTCTGCGCCAAGGCTTCTTACCTTAACCGCTCGGCTACGGCGCGGGACGAGAATCATATATAAGAAGGAAAAATAAATATTTGTGCTAGGAGCCTGATAGGAGTAGCGGTTATGTCACTAACGTATTGAGTGAAAGGTCTCGGGTTCAAATCCTGATTCGGCATTTATTTTTCTTTTCATGTCATATTTGGTCTTCATTGCTAAATTTTGAACTTTAATTGTAGCATCGATATATATTGTACATCCATCCATAGTAATTCTGCCCGAGGGCAGGTCTTTTACTGCAATCATAGCATTTCCATGCTATGCTTTGCAGCTTTACTAGGGAATTGTAGGTGTGGTAGCTTCCCATTGCTTTCCACACCAGTGAAGGATGATGATGAGATAATAATGATAAGGATGATGATGATGATGATGATGGTCATATGATTCCGGGGACCGTTTGGACCTTAAAGTTTTCCTGACATTTGTCTTACAGGTGAGGATAAACCCCGAGAAAAACTGCCCCGACCGGGGATCGAACCCGGGCCCGCTGCGTGAAAAGACAGCACGCTACGCGAGACCACAGCGGTGGACACCATATTGTATATATATATATATATATATATATATATATATATATACAAATTGCTCTGAGCATTGTTTGTTCACATTTATATATATATATATATATATATATATACATGTGCCTATACGTTGCACGAACATGGGAATTAAAATCTAAAACAACTAGTAAATTAAATTCTACAGAAATGGATTTTTGGAAGCGTTCGACAGGAATTTCAAGAAGAGATAAAATAAGAAATAATGTAATTACGCAAAAAAATTAATGTTCCAACTGAAATTGTTATTTCATAAAAAGCAAACAGTTAAATTTGTATGGTCATGTAAAAAAGAAAGATGGAAGCAGATTCCAAAGAAGAATACTAGAATGGGTGTCACCTGGTAGAAGAAGAGAACGGCCAAAAATAACGTGGATAGCAGAAATGGCGTAGGCCTATACAAAAAAGAACAAAATAAAGTATTGAATAAAAAAGAAAGATTTAAGTGAATGGTGTGAATCATTTGATTTCTTGTTAAAATTAATTTAAATTTATAAAAAAAATGACTTGAGGATGGTAACTATGTATTATAAACAACCATGTCAAATGCCTTGAAAATAATCTCACACAAGAAGATTAAAACATCGACATGAATAAATTAATTTTTTTACTGAGATAACGATTAATTCTTGTTGTTATTATTAATACACCCCACGGGCTAGACCTTGTCGTGGTGGAGGGGCTCAGTACCTAATGACCCAGACGACTAGATAGAGAAGTCTGGTTTTTAACTAGCTTGCTATCTACATAGTAAGAGGAGAAGGGAAGCGAACTAGCTCCAACGCGGGAACCTCAACGGCTTCAGAAGCGGAGGAAGAGTACTGTTCTCAACGATAAAGAAGGCGGAAGAGGAAACCTGCAAGACAAGGGGTAGATGGGGCTCCAAATCGTTGGTTAACAACCCGACTAGTAGAAGGAAACTCCGAAATAAATCCTCTATCCACTAGGGAATGTGGTTGTGCGTCTGGGCTGGTAACCCGACCACATAAAACATTTTCAAACTCATGTCTCTCACAGTGTTCAAGCCAGTGAAATGATGGACAGAACAACTGTGAGGCGGAACAGGCATTTTGCCTAGCCCGTGAAGCGAATAATAATAATAATAATAATAAGAAGAAGATTATTAGTACCAAGAATTTCGAGGTTTTCTCAGGGTTCTTCCGTTTGGCAATTGTCATCTCATCATCACACTCCACTTCTCTTCCGTCTCCGATCATGTCATTTCAGATCCGTTCATTGATTTAATATCAATTTCCACCTCATCACATATTAGTATAAAAAACCACATATGTTTAAAATATATGGTTGTGGTGATCTAATGGCGCTATTCTCATGTACTTGCTCATAACTCCGAGCCTATGTGTCGATTCAGGGCAGAACACGGGCAAAAGAAAGGCTGTAGTTTCTCCTCGAGGCAATGGGCTCAGCCTAAATAAATGACGATGAGTCATGTGTGTGAATTCATAATGTGTGTATTACCAAGAACACCATAACAGACTACATATCATCGTAGAGATTTCATAAATCATGTTATATTATTACTGTAATTAGTTTGTATGTTTAGAAATTTATTTTTTTATATTTATTTATTTTTCGAGAGAAGATTAATTCTCACATCGTCACATATTCAGATACTAAACCTTATGCCCTTTTATCCCAAAATAGTTAATAATAGACAAAACGTAAAAATATTAGATGGAATTAGATTTTTATAATAATAATAATAATAATAATAATAATAATAATACTTTATTTATTCTGGCAGAGTTAAGGCCATAAGGCCCTCTCTTCCACTCAACCAGCACAAATACAAATAAATATTTGACAAATATAGATATACACTATACTAATTATAAACAGTTAAAGATACAATAATGTAGCAATGTAAATGTCATGTACAAACAACATTTTATAGGGTAATAACAATAATGATACGATAATAATATAAATATGATACATTATACGAGAAACACCAATTAATATATATATCTTACACTGGATAATAATGAAGTCGAGTTAAGAGCAAATATTAAATTTAGATTTCTTTTAAAAGATGCCAATGTCCGGCAGCCCCTTATTTCTTGTGGCAGGGAATTCCAGTTGTGAGAAGTGAAGAAAATAGAGAAAAAAAAGAAACTCAGTTATGAGGGAGAAAATGAAGATTGAAGACGTTATTTTAGATTATATTAAGATGGTACGAACATATCCAGCGAATGGAAGAGGATCGGCTACCGAAAGTGTTTTGGGATGGAAACCTGAGGGAAGACGAGACAGAGGAAGACCTAAAACCTTCTGGAGTCAGGGAATATATATATTTATACATGAATGAGAAACGTTTACAACCAGGAGACTGGATGGACCGACAAAATTGGCTATTAGGAATCGGACGTTGTCAAAGATAATAATCAACCGATGACCTATCTATCTAGATTATTAAATAGAATGTTTAGATGAAATTATTTTCTTACGTTATAATATTATTTAATTCATATAATTCATTCTATAAACGTGTGTAATATAATGAACTAAACACAAGTTTTTCGTATTAGGGCCTTAAAACAAAAATCCATGAATAATCCAATCAAATTCCCTAACGAAGGGTATTTTCAGAAATGCTAAATAAAAACAATAACAATATTCATAAATATAATCACAACAAAAGACGTGTTTTAGCATTGTTATTCAATTTTTGGTATAGCGTCCACAAATACTAAATATTTATTTGTACTAGTAAGCCCATGTTTCCCTTAACAGAGATTTAGGCGCTCTCCACCTACAGGGAAGAATTTGAACCATACTAACTTAGTTACACTTGTTTTTTTATTGATGTCATTTGAGTGGTCCGTGTTCAGCTTTCCGCCTCATACTGACATCTAGGAAAACAAGGTGGTACTAGGACGGGAAAATTCGGTAAATTTTGCTTAGAGGCCTTTTCATTCAGGCTTAAGGATCTTTTATGAGCCTGAAAATCTTCAGACTCGGGACCCACGGCTTAAAGTCTCTCCCGGAGGACTTCCTCCTTGGATTTTTCCATCCTAAAAAATCCATCGAGTCCGGCCGGGTTTGAACCCGAGACCCCCGAGACCAGAGGCAAGATTAACATATTTATACGATAACGTTTGTACACGTTCTTCATTTAATGTTATTAAGCCTATTATTTGAGCTGGTTAGAGTGCTCATACGTGGAAAAAATTCTAGTAGAAATTCGACCTATGAACTGATTCCAAAACAATATGAGGAACCAGTGTGTTAGTTGCATGATAATCCTCCTTTGTGATTAACTCATGTGGATGTGAGGCTAGCAGCCGGGTAGTACGCAATGACTTTCTAGACCCGTCGCAACATTAATATACTATTATTATGTTTTATTATTATGCTGGTAATGAAGTATTATTAGGCGATAGCGAGGAAATACTACGGGGCAAACTCTATTGAGTAACACTAAGAAATTGGGACCGGAAGAAATATCAATAAAACTAAATATATGTTCATACACAGAAGTACATTATATAAAGGAAAATAAGTGCTAATGATAAAAGAGGGAAATTTTGAAGAAGCGGCAGAATTCAAATACCTAGGAATAATAATTACAAATAGGAATGAGATGCACAAACAAATTAAACATAGGCTCAATTCTGGAAACGCGTGCTATTATGCATTACATGGACTCTTATCGCCCTAACTCCTTTCAAAAAACGTTAAACTGAAACTATATAAAACCTTATTTGAAGAGAAAAATTATACGCTCAGACCGGGACTTGAACCCGGGACCCTTGGTTCTCTAGACCAAGTGCTCTACCAACTGAGCTACCTGAGCAAGTACCGATCTAAACGCAAATCTTTCTCTATATACATTGTAATTCCCGTCCACCAAATGCTGTGAAGCCATGCTTCTATCTTGCAAATGGCTGCTCCTTTATTAAGAAGACATATTTGGGAATTATACATTACAGCCAGTACGGCTTTTTTCAAGTTTTTATTATTGATTTCGTACATCTCAATGATGGATAAATCATATTTGAAGAGAAAAATTATACGCTCAGACCGGGACTTGAACCCGGGACCCTTGGTTCTCTAGACCAAGTGCTCTACCAACTGAGCTACCTGAGCAAGTACCGATCTAAACGCAAATCTTTCTCTATATACATTGTAATTCCCGTCCACCAAATGCTGTGAAGCCATGCTTCTATCTTGCAAATGGCTGCTCCTTTATTAAGAAGACATATTTGGGAATTATACATTACAGCCAGTACGGCTTTTTTCAAGTTTTTATTATTGATTTCGTACATCTCAATGATGGATAAATCATATTTGAAGAGAAAAATTATACGCTCAGACCGGGACTTGAACCCGGGACCCTTGGTTCTCTAGACCAAGTGCTCTACCAACTGAGCTACCTGAGCAAGTACCGATCTAAACGCAAATCTTTCTCTATATACATTGTAATTCCCGTCCAGCCATTTGCAAGATAGAAGCATGGCTTCACAGCATTTGGTGGACGGGAATTACAATGTATATAGAGAAAGATTTGCGTTTAGATCGGTACTTGCTCAGGTAGCTCAGTTGGTAGAGCACTTGGTCTAGAGAACCAAGGGTCCCGGGTTCAAGTCCCGGTCTGAGCGTATAATTTTTCTCTTCAAATATGATTTATCCATCATTGAGATGTACGAAATCAATAATAAAAATATATAAAACCTGTTATTCTCCCAGTTATATGATATGGGTGCGAAACATGGACTCTTACTTTAAGGGATGAAAGGAGCTTACTGGTATTTCAGAATAAATTTCATGGGATAATTTTTTAAGCAAATAGAGTTCAACAGACAGGTGAATGGAGACTTTAAAACATTGAGTTAGATGATCTTTATAGGAAACCAGATATAGCTTAATAACTCTCAAGTCTCGTGGTATGCGGTGGAGAGTATATGTGGCACGAATGAGGAATAAAAGAAGGGCATAGAATCTTCTTGTAGTAAAAATAAAGGAAAGCGGCAGCAGGCAGGCCAAGATGAGGTGAAAGAAAAACATTAACCATAATCTGAAGGTGACGGATTATAAGGAGATAATTGAAAAAAATAGTTCGGGACAGGGATATATGGACAGCTCATATCAGCGCAGTAATGAACATACGGTTTGGATAGTGCCAGTGAATTATTTGCTTACGGAAAGTACAGTACTGTCATTGAGAAATGTAAACTGGTAAAATATACATTTTGTCAAAGGTTTATTTCCTCCTAAGTTTGGCATAATAATAATAATAATAATAGTAATAATAATAATGCTTTATTTTAGCTGGCAGAGTTTTCTTCAACCAGCGAATAGTAAAATTATACAAAAATTACATACCGGTAGGCCTACTTATTACAATTTTAAGATATTATTAAAAATACAGACTAAACAAAATACAATGATGATGTCATCTATTACTAGCTAATACTATCCAAAACATGGAATATAATGAAATTAAAATAATATAAAATAAAGTAAGTATATTCCTAGATGATTATGTATAGAATGCTGTGTATAGTAGTTATGCAGTTAATGTTTTCATTGTGTCGAACTTACGATATCAGTTAATTTGGAATTAAATAATGATAGCGATTGACTGTCCCTGACATGACTGGGAAGAGAGTTCCATGCTCTAGCCATAGACATTGTGTAACATTCAGAGTATAGACATATCCTGTGCTGTGGTATCAAAAATAATGAAGAGTCTTGTGATCTTGTTCCTAAATTGTGATGAGTCGATACATTCTGAAAATTTGTTGATAAATAACTTGGTAAATATGTGTGCAGGATTTGGAAGAGTGAAGTATGTGAATGTAAAGTTCTTCTGTAATTTAGGCGTCGCCCTGATAAGGCCTGAAATTAAGGAGACACGTGGTAATAACGACGGAGATTGAATATAAATCGAATGCACGCATTATGAGCACGCTGTAGTCTGTCACATAGATCAGTTGTCAGATTAATCAGTAATATGTCGCAGTATGTATGTTGTAGGCCTAAAACAAAATGTACGTTTTCTAGTTTTCAAGAAAAAAATGACTTCCTTGGTATTTTCCCTATACCCTTCATATTAAAACGCTACTTTTTTATTTACAGACAACTGGAATATGTTGCATAATGTGAAAAACACTGAATTGTACGCCAACAGTAAAATAAATGTAGTTTATATTCTCTAAAATGTAAACGAACAAAACTGCAAAATATTCAGATGAGTTTTTTTTTAACATAACGTATATAGTCTATTTAAAATTACACAACATTGCACTATTGGGATGTACCCATTTCAATGAAAATATATTTGTCTATGTTTTACTTTTTATGTATATGCGACGCATTAGCTTGGAAAACTGGTTTGCAAGTACATTCCATTTAAAACTCTATTCTGAATAATTTAACATTTTTCGATTTTAAGCGTGAGTTAAGAGCACAATATAAACATCCATATCACCAGAAGAATAACAAAAATAACTAATAATAATGATAATAAGCAATAAAATATAATAAAACTTAACAGATAGAAAACCAACCTGGCTCACGCCGGTCTGAACTCAGATCATGTAAGAGTTTAAAGGATACGGAGTATAAATAAGATCTTATACGTTATGTTAGCTATATAAATATCAACTCGTGTATTACTTAGGCCGGGTCTAGGTACATTTGAAATGAAGTCCCTATACAGGATGGAAGTGATTTGGAAGTGTTAATTCAAATTAGTGTTAAATTACAATAAAACAAACACATCTTCTCTTTTTCATTTTCTGATGAACCTTACGGTTAATGAAATAATTAAGATCAACTTTCTGAAATTCGCAAAAGCGTACGTAAGATTCGCATGATTCTTGTGACATGACAAGTAACTGGCTAGGATCAATGACCGCAAGACGACCTCATGATTGCAGTTTGACGCTGAAATATCACTCGTTTTTATTACAAGATGACAGAAGTGTTTTTTTATTATTTTCATGAAATCTATCAATTCCATTGCAGAACTGCCTAGGAACAAAAACGTTCATGTTATTCGCCTTTAGTCCAATTATCTAGGTAACTATTAGACCTACACGACAAATATGTATCGAGTTAGGCGGCATTTACAGTTTAGGGAAAATAGACTAGGTATTTTTACGTGCCACATGCCACCCTGGACGTATAGTGTACACGAACTGTCGGGAGAGGGATTATAATTATGTATCATACACAACTTTTTTAGACAACACAAGGACATGGAGGGTCTCTCCAAATGAGTAAACAGCTCAAAGTCAAGACCACCTCCGTGACAACACAACAGTAACACGAAAAACACATCATTCACACACACATTCATGCCAGATATGATTAATATGATAATGATGATTATGATAGCCATATGATGTTCGTGGACCGTTTGGTTAAAGTTTATTGACAATTGTTTTACAGGTGAGGATAAACCTCGAAAAAAATTATCCAAAAAACTTGTCTCTACCGGGGATGGAATCCGTGCCCGATGCGTACGAGGCAACGACACTACCATGAGATCACAGCAGTAGTCGAAACTTTGTTTTTTTTTTAAGTATTTATTTGATAGCAAAATATTACTGAAACATTTTGTATTCAACCCATGGAATACATACTTAAAATCTGCGCTTTTATATTACTTCCATTCTGTATAACACAGTTATGTGAACGACAATGTTACCGGCTGACCACGCCTGATCCACCGTCACATAACATGTCAGCTAGAGTAAAATAAATAACCCACTACCGACTGCTAAATTTAGACTTTTTTTATTTTGGGGACATCTATGGATTATTCAGTTGATTTGGTATTTACTTGATGAAAATCCATTATGTATATTGATGTTTTATATGATTTTCATAAATATTTATTTATATCTTTTTCGGACGAATCTCTAAAAAAAACAGCTGTTTCAACACACTGCAACTTCTGCAGATGAATGTCTGAAAATAGCTATTTCAATATACTGTAACTTTTGCAGACGAATGTCTGAAGAACAGCTGTTTCAATACCAGTATCTTCTTCAGACGAATGTCTGAAAACAGTTGATTCAATACACTGCAACTTCTGCAGATGAATTTCGGAAGAACAGCTGTTTCAATATCAGTATCTTCTTCAGACGAATGTCTGAAAACAGTTGATTCAATACACTGCAACTTCTGCAGATGAATTTCGGAAGAACAGCTGTTTCAATATCAGTATCTTCTGCAGACGAATGTCTGAAAACAGCTGTTTCAATAAATTGCAACTTCTGCAGACGAATGTCTGAAGAATAGCTGTTTCAATACCAGTATCTCCTTAAGAAGAATGTCTGAAAATAGCTGTTTCAATACACTTGTAACTTCTTGAGACGAATGACTGAAGAACAGCTGTTTCAATATCAGTATCTTCTTCAGACGAATGTCTGAAAACAGCTGTTTCAATACATTGTAACTTCTTGAGACGAATGTCTGAAGAACAGCTGTTTCAATATCAGTATCTTCTTCAGACGAATGTCTGAAAACAGCTGTTTCAATACATTGCAACTTCTGCAGACGAATGTCTGAAGAATAGCTGTTTCAATACCAGTATCTCCTTAAGAAGAATGTCTGAAAATAGCTGTTTCAATACACTGTAACTTCTTCAGACGAATGTCTGAAGAACAGCTGTTTTAATACACTCTATATATTCTGCAGACGAATGTCTGAAGAACAGCTGTTTTAATACATTGTATCTTCTTCAGACGAATGTCTAAAGAACAGCTGTTCAATATACCGTACGTTCTTCATAAGAAGATACAGTATATTTAAATAGCTGTAACGAATGTTGAATAAAATATTTATGAAAATAATATATACCTTTACACAACACAGAAATTAGGGATAAATGCCATATTCAAGACATAACCAAATTTATTATAGATAGACGGAAATATTGGAAGGGTCATATAGAAAGAACGAAAGAAAACCGGCTTGCAAAAAGAGCTAGAAAAGATAGACCAGTGGACGGGAGAAGAACAAGAGGAAGACCAGCCAAGAGATGGATAGACAGTGAATGCACATCCAATACGTCTTACTCCGAGGAGTGATTTTGGAAATAAACAGGATAAAAATCCTACAAATTAAGAAGAAGAAGAAGAGAAGAATATATACCTTTGATATTTTTATTTTGTAAATAAACATATATGAATGATCGTCCAATTAGAATCCGTTTGGCATATAAAGAGTACCTATAAGATGAGAGGTTAAATTACGATAAAGAAGAAGATGATTGTCAATAATCTGGACTTTTAGCAATACATACGTTTGAATATATTATTACTTTTTACACTCACTGTACTCGTAATTATGTTTTTTTAGAACACACTGTATCCTGATAGATTATAATAATTTAAAGTATTTTTTACGATTAGAAAATAATACATTTTAACTACTGAATGATATTTACCAAGCTAACCTAAGAAAGGTAATATTTTACAAACGTTTCCTTATTGTCTTCAATGATTTATCTGACAAGAACTTTAATATGTAATTGCTTTTTGTGATTAATAGAAAAACAATAAATCAATATACTGCCTCTGTATAGGAAATGTACAAATTTAACACATCGTAATATTAAGCAACTACGCGGCCGGGCTCGATGGATTCTTAGGATGGAACAATCCAAAGGACATGTCCTCCGGGAGGGACTTTAAGCCGTGGGTCAAGATTCTGAAGATTTTCACGCACGTAAAAGAAACGCAAGCCTAAATAAAGATGCCACTGTGAAAAATTTAAGCGGCTTTCATTAACCCAAGGAATACATTTGTTGCCTACTAGATATTTCACTGCGGCAATGTGCTAATCACATGTCACTCGCTTAAATCTGTAGATAAATAAGCGTAAGTGAATTAGATTGGTTAAGAAAGTCCCGCTAGGCAGCACACGTGTCCCCACGCTGAACGTGGGGGCATTAAATAAGACAAAATTCGAGATAATTACTTGTCACATGGAATACATATTTTTGTGTAATTTCTATTTAAATTGAGAGGGTAAACTGCCCCAACACAAAGAAATATCATTATGGAATGACTGGAATGAAAGTCTAGTCTACCGTGTTACGTACTTTGTTATGGGTCTTCCTCCTAGTATGGCACATCAAATAATGCACTGATACCACCATTTTTTTGGACTGGGTTCGAGGTCGTGGGGATGGACTATAACCCTCCCGTTAGACAATTTTCAGCTCAACTGATTGTTATTTAGGCTCGGAGTAATGAGGTAACACATTGGTGTGAAGTCCATTACCACATTTTTTTATCACCTGAGGTTCTCCAAACCAAAGAATGTTATGTAATATGAGATGAGGTAAATGGTGACATGAAATGACTGAATGGAATGAAGACGAAGGGGAAGGGAAGAGTATTGGGGAGTGTTGATGGGAAGAAATTTTGGAAACGGGAGAACCATGAGAAAAACCCGATAAATCTCGGTGTGGCCCACCACCAATACCCAACAGGATTCGAACCTGTGATCCCTGTGCGCGCTACCCACGGCTCTACCAAGAAAGCTTAATTTGTAGCTTATTATGTAAGCTTGCATAGATAACAATATTATATAAAGAGTAGACCAATTAAATTATCTCTCCTTCAGGCCATACTTTTGGCAAAATTATTTATATGTCTGTGGTCTCCAGATAGCGTGTTGCCTTGTCATGCAGCGGGACCGGATTCGATTACCGGTCGGGATAGGCTCCTGGGTGACTTTTTTCGGGGTTTTTCCTCACCTGTAAGACAAATGTCCCCGAAAATCATCCAGCCATCATTATCATCATCCTTAATCGGTGTGGAAAGCAACGGGAAACTACCATATCTATAATTCCCTTGCAAAGCATAGCATGGAAATGAAAGACCTGCCCTCGGACAGAATTACTATGGATGATTTTATATTCGACATGATTGAAAAAAAAAATGTATACACTCTGATAATAGTAAATAATGCAATGAAGCCTACTTTTGTTTCAAAACATACTCGCACGCATATATATATATATATATATATATATATATAGCCTATACATGTGTTATATTGTAGATTTTTGAGGATATGTAAAATTAGGATTTTCCACTTCAAAAATTCAAAGTAGGTTTCTGGTCAAAGGTTCGAACGTTTATATATGACCCCACATGCAATTATCAAGGAATTTTTTGATAATGACCATTGGGATCATGTCGGCACCTTGGATTCAATAGCCAGAGGCCAATCATAAATCTTTGACGCGTAACCCATGAGCCTTTCTTATATAGGCTATATATATATATATGTATATATATGTTATAATTAAATATTTAACATTGAGCAATGGAAGCATAATATGGTATGATAAGAAAAATAAATGCCTGGACGGGATTCGAACCCGGATCTCTGAGTCTGTACCTCAGTGTGATATCCATTACACCACCAGGCGAATCCAATTCAAACATTTATTTTTCTTATATATGTATTATATTCTCCATTATTACTAGATGTCGCGAGAACTCGGTCTTCATTGCCATCTAGTAGCTGACTATAACAAGTAAGCAAATTAAAGAGAACATTTTTACTTTATAGCAGTGACGCTTTATCGATGTTATAATTAAATATTTAACATTGAGCAATGCAAACTTAATATGGTATGATAAGAAAAATAAATGCCTGGACGGGATTCGAACCCGGATCTCTGAGTCTGTACCTCAGTGTGATATCCATTACACTATCAGGCGAATCCAATTCAAACATTTATTTTTCTTATATATGTATTATACTCTCCATTATTACTAGATGTCGCGAGAACTCGGTCTTCACTGCCATCTAGTAGCTGACTATAACAAGTAAGCAAATTAAATTTAATTATCAATATCAAATTATTTTTATTATCATACCATATTAAGCTTGCATTGCTCAATGTTAAATACTTAATTATAACGTCGATAACGCATCACTGCTATAAAGTAAAAATGTTCTCTTTAATTTGCTTACTTGTTATAGTCAGCTACTAGATGGCAGTGAAGACAGAGTTCTCGCGACATCTAGTAATAATGGAGAATATAATACATATATAAGAAAAATAAATGTTTGAATTGGATTCGCCTGGCGTTGTTTAGGATATCATACTGAGGTACAGACTCAGAGATCCCGGTTCGAATCCCGTCCAGGCATTTATGTTTCTTATCATACCATATATATATATATCAAATCCCGACCAGGCATTTATTTTTCTTATCTTGTCAAATATATATATATATATATATATATATACAGACTAACCCCTATTTCTCTCTCTCTCTCTCTCTCTCTCTCTCTCTCTCTCTCTCACACACACACACACACACACACAAGCACACACACACATACCACAAGCACACAGACACACACACACACACACATATATATCTGCTCCATTGCTTTAGTCTCGAGGTAGCGTGCTGCCTTGTCACGCAGCGGGCCCGATCGAGAAAAGCTTCCTAGGTGAGTTTTTTTCCCTCATTTGTAAGACAAATTTCAGCTAGCTTTGAGGCACAAAAGGTCGCCAAACATCATCTGGCCATCATCATCATCAATGGTGTGGAAAGCAATGGGGAGCTATCACACCTATAATTCCCTAGTAAAGTTGCAAAGTATAGCGTGAAGAACCTGCCCTAGGACAGAACACTATAGAATACACTATATATTGCTTCGTCTCATCATATTAATTTACTTTAACTTCTCATCTTGGATGTATTTTTTACAGTCCACACATCACTTGAGCCTTGCGGTGGCGCGATCTGTCTGGAGAGGTATTTTAAATTGTGGATCGCACGCATACTTTTTTGACCACACAAGAAAATGGGGGGGACGGTGCGAATTAGTAATCAGCTCAGTGTTAGGGCCTCCTCCGAGACAACACAACATTAAGATGGAACACATTAAATGGCTTACGCTGCCTAAACCATAACAAATACACAAAATGAATGTACACAGAATTGAATATTAAAAAAAACTCTACATAAAAAGTCCGCGACAGCATATGTTTATCTTTTACAGATAACACACCATAGCCATTTTTGTCTTTCAATGATGCCAAGGAGATCGGGATAAGTGGATTCCCGGGAAAGAATGTGATTGTCATGGAACTTTTTGCAAAATGTTCAGGATTTTTCCGGGAAGATTAATAGGTTATAAGAGAGTTTTAATGCTCAAGCCCTTCACCCTTAAAAATCATCTTCTCTAGTGAAAAAACGTGAAAAAATGTCGCTAAGTAAACATGAATGGCTTACGCTACCTAAACCACAAGAAATATACAACATTATTGTACACAGAATTCAATATCTCAAAAATTCTACAGAAACGTCCGCAACAGCGTATGTTTATCTTTAAAGGACAACTCACAATAACCATTTTTGCTTTCATTGATACCAAGAGATCGGGATAAGTAGATTCCCGGGCAAACATAGCAGCGCACTGCGGGTATTCTTTCATGGATAACTGAAAAAACGAATTTTGTCTTTCAGCTCATTTATGCAAAGTACATCGGGATAGGTAGATTCGATTATTGTGACATTATATATAATGATCTAAACTATGACTTGTCGCAGAGACTGCAGCGTGTTCATAATGCTTGCGTTCGATTCATTTTCAATATCCGCCGTTATGACCATATTTCCGAACACTTTAATAACCTCTCTTGGCTCCGTCTTACTGACAGACGTAAATTGCACTCCCTTTCACTACTTTTCAAGCTTCTGAATTCCTACATCCCTACTTACCTGGCGTCCAGATTTGAGAAGTTATCCTCTTACCACAATATTGACACTAGATCACAAGATAGCAGTCTGCTAACAATTCCTCTTCATAGCACTTCCTCCTATTCTACTTCCTTCACAGTAGCCTCTGCCCGCTCCTGGAATCTCCTTCCTCAAGATATCAGGGGTTGCCGCACACTTGGAACCTTTAAGTCACGCTTATACAGTTACCTGTTGTCTAATAATTAATTTTTCTCTATTTATATAATTTTATACTATGTCATTAATCTTTTCCTCGTTTTTTTATATATATTATACATATTATATATTTAATTCGTTAAATTTAGAGTAAATCAAAATACATTATAAATATTAATTGTATTGTATTCATAACTTGTAAGCGTTTATATATATATATATATATAATATATATATATATATATATATATATTGTAATTTAGATTTAAGACTATTTTTTTTTGTTTGTATTTTTTTTAAACCTGGTTGAGTGGTAGACAAGGCCTTAAGGCCTTAACTCTGCCAGGTAAAATAAAGCTATTATTATTATTATTATTATTATTATTATTATTATTATTATTATTATTATTATTAAAGAGATTTTCATGATTTTATATAAGGTACAGTCTCGGGATAATATGGTTCCTTTGTACGTAACGCGTCCAGGTTCGATCCCCGGTCGGAATATGTTTCCTCGGTGATTTTGTTCGTGGTTTTTTCTCACCTGTAAGACAAGTGCCAGGAAACTTAAAGGCTCAAACGGTCCCCGAACATAATTTGGCTATCATAATCGTCATTATCATATTCGCCATATTTAGAATGAATGGTGTGTTTCGTTTTAATGTTGTGATGTCTCGAAACAGGCCATGATACTGAGCTGATCACTAATTCGGGGAGGCCATACATGTCCTTGTATAGTCAAAAAAGTATTTACGTGATCAACTGTTAAAATCCATCTCCCGACAGTTCGTATCTCTGTAAGGGCACGTGGCACATAAAAGTAAGGTAAGAGAGTAAACTCCGATAATAGAATGGAGTTTTACAGCTTTACAAAAATTTGGATACTCTGAAGCTCTTTTTATAATTGATGAATACGGTAGATATTTGTTATTGATTTGATGGTGCATCCTCTATCGTTAAAGAAACGACGGAGAAGAAGAAGAAGTAGAAGAAGAAGAGGAAGAAGGAAATGAAAAAGAAGGGGAACAGTAAATGTATTTTTTTAATAAAAAATTAACAAGTTGAGATAAATTAACTAATTTCAGAGCGACAACGTCGTTGATTATGAGATGTGACCTTTAAATGACTGTAGTTAAATACGATTAAAAACTTGACTAATTATTACGTCAGATTTCCAGCTCGGACAAACAAACTTAAGTTTTAATGAATGCTTGAACGTTGATTGGACGAGGCACTATTAAACTTTTCCCACGACTATTAAACCTAGTTTTACCACAACGACTAACTACTCCAAGTTATACTAAATCTGTATTGAACACATATATTATTATTATTATTATTATTATTATTATTATTATTATTATTAGCTAATTTCGAAGAAATGAAGCTATATATATAACTCATAATTCACTGGCACTATTCAATCCATAGGTTGATGGATATAATCTCTCCATACATCCCTATTCTAAGTCCACCGCTGTGGTCTCGAGGTAGCGTGCTGCCTTGTCACGCAGCGGGCCCGGGTTCGATTCCCGGTCGGGGCAGTTTTTCTGGGTGAGGTTTTTATCGGGGTTTTTCCTCACCTGTAAGACAAATGTCAGGAAAACTTTAAGGCTCAAATGGTCCCCGAAATCATATGGCTATCATCCTTATCATTATCATCCTTACCATTATCATTATCATCATCATCCTTCACCGGTGTGGAAAGCAATGGGAAGCTACCACACCTACACAATTCCCTAGTAAAGGTGCAAGCACAGCATGAAAATGCTATGATTGCAGTGAAGGACCTGCCTTCGGGCATAATTACTATGGATGGATGGATCCCTATTCTGAGCTAATGTTTCCAGTAATCCCCTGTATTATTTAATTTCCTCAGATCATGGTTAATGTTATTCTCCAACCTCATATTGGTCAACCTACAGGACGCTTTCCATCTGGTTTTCCTAGAATTAAGTGTAATCCTAGTAATTATGAGTATTAGCAATCAGATTGGGAAGATGGTATAAATGTGTTAGGTGAAATCCATGGTAACTGAAGTAACAAGACAGAAACTTCAAATTTTCTGATAATGATATTGAAACCTGTATACAAATGTTTTGAACAAAAAAAATAGTGCCCTACTATCTCATCATCATCATCCGGTATCATGGCTGCTGCCGCCGTCTTCCGGAAACCAAACGTCATTCCTCTCTGTCCATCCATTGATCTTCCTCCATTCCTCTGATATTCATA
The DNA here is from genome assembly GCA_030220185.1 of Diploptera punctata. Taxonomy (NCBI): domain Eukaryota; kingdom Metazoa; phylum Arthropoda; class Insecta; order Blattodea; family Blaberidae; genus Diploptera; species Diploptera punctata. Next base: position 5,551,759 of record JASPKZ010007817.1, read on the forward strand.
GCTGCTTGTACCCCTTCTATCCAAGTTTTCTTCGGTCTTCCTCTCTTCCTCCTTTCTATTGGGATGCATTCCATAACAATTTTTGGCAATCTTTGATCTGGCATTCGTTTGACATGACCATACCACTGCAATCTTTTCTTTTCTATGATGTCTATGATGTCCGGCTCCTCTTGTACACCCATAATTTCCCTTATTTTTTTATTTCGTATTCTATCCATTCTAGATTTTCCAGCTGATCTTAAAATATCCATTTCTGTACTTAAAATTCTTTTCATTTCCCTGGTAGGAATTTGCCAGACTTCAGCACCATATGTTAAAATGCTCTGAATTATGGTTTGATATATTGTAATTTTCTATTTTTTGTAATATTTTTGCTCACCAAACAGAGTTTAAAGCATTTATTGCTTGTTTTGTTTGTGCGATCCTATTTTTAATTTCCACTGTTATCGCCTGAATGGTCTAATTTTGTTCCTAAATAAGTGCATCCAATACTAGGTTTTAGTTCTTCTCTATTGTTGAAATTTATATTTTCCATTTCTTCTCCTATACACAGATATTTAGTTTTCTCAATGTTTATATAAAGTCCTCATTTTTCATATTCTTCTTCCTACTATCTAAAGTCTAAAAAAAATTAAATTTGAATTTTATTTTGTTGTAATGTAAAAAAAGTTTACAAATTATGAAGATGTTTCCATATTTGAATAAAATAACAATTCTATTTGATTGTTACAATACTAATGATAATAATCTCTGCAGTTAAACAAAATTGAAATCCCTTAAAGAAGAAAAGCAACAAATTCAAAACAGGGTCCAAATTACCCGAAGTTCCTCTACCATTGATATTAGGTTTTCACGAGAATGGAACATTTAAAAGCCGTTGTAGCGGGCGCAATTTAATTTTTATTTCGTAACGGAACTAGGTATATATCACTGAACTAAGTGGAGAAAGGTATTCTCGGGACAATAAGTACAAAATTCGACTGTTAAGAGAGGTGGTTCACCTAAACATCGAAGTTAAATAATCATTCAAACGGCCGCTATGTTTGTTTTCTCACAACGAAACTCATGTTACATTTGAATAATAAAATTAATATCGAGCTCCCTAACCAACAAAATGAGAACATTAACTACGGGTGTTAACTTGAAATGTTAGTGGAAACCTGGTACAGGTCTATCCAATTTCACTATCAAAAGAAAATATGAAGAAGATATTAAAATAATAAATTTTACTTCAATGAGTGACTTTTCGATCCGTTTCCGGTCCATGGACTCACCAACTACTTTCCTCCACTCTACTCTGTTTCTCGCTGCTGTTTTCAAATTCCGGATGTAGTTGACAGCATCATATCCAACAGCATATTTCCAAAGTTTTTAGATCTTCCAACCAGTCGCTTCCTTCCGAAGTGTCCATCCAGTACTTCCTTTGGTATTCTTCCTTCTTCCATTGTAATCAGGAGTCCGGTCCACAGCAATCTCTTGATGCACATGTTGTATAATAGCGCCACGTCATCGTACAAAGTGAAGATCATTAATTATGTACCTGATTCTCCAAATTTCATTAAAACATACTGTACCAAATAATTGTCTTTGAATTTTTCTATCAAAACAATCAAACAATCTTTCTTCTGTAAAGAGTTTCATGTTTTACTTCCATATATATATATATATATATATATATATATATATATATATATATATATAATGTTGCGAATCAGTACCTTGTATATGCAGCCATTCCCAAAGTGATCCATATCAATTCCCAGGTGTCCACTGTGACCTGCTAGGTGTCCATATCTAAGTGAATATCGCTGTGTCAGCTGTCAAAAACTAAGTACATGTTGATGATTTTTGTAAAAATTCGTTACGGTATTAGAAAAGCAGGGTGTCTATTTAAAAAAGAAAAAATAACGCATAGTCTACGAGACAAAAGAAAAAAAAATTGAAGACCTCTGAATATAGAGTGTTATTCAAATCCTCTATCTGGCACTCGTTATCTGACCAGCGATATTACAGCATAATATGCTTTATTAGCTGCCTGAATTCTAATTTTGAACATTTAACTGTAATATATATAATATGTAATATAATATGTTTGTATATGTGCTTTCCAACCATAAAATATTAATAAATATAAATTATGGAGGGTTTCTAATTTTGTATATCTTGCCTCCCTAAAGAATGATACAAAGAGCATCAATGAAGAAGTTGGAAGCAGAATTCGAAATGTCAAGAAAGCATATTTTGCATATAATACATTAATGATATTCATAGTGATAAAATCAAAAAATATAAGTCAATATACCCAATTCACCAATTAATAATTAAAAGAGTCAATATGTTTCAACAGAGAAGCTGTAATTTTCAAGACAAAATATTTGTAATATTTTGGATTATTGAGACAGTTTAATTTAAGGCTTCTTACAAGAGAAACAAGATGCAATCTAAATAAAATTCTGGTAAAACCAATAATAATATATGGCAGTGAAACATTGACCTTGTTCAAGACCGATACGTCAAGACCGAGGTCATTTGAAAAGAAAATATAAAGAAAAAATGCATGGCCCAATATGCGAAAAGGGATAATGACGTATAAGATACATACGTAAAAGTAAAGTGATCCCACAACAGACCCGGAGGCCCTTGGGGTAGTAGGAGGTTAAGGCTCCCACTTTTTCCAGACAATCGGCACTTTATGTCAGCCGGGTTGTCAGCCCTGCGTGACGGCCGCCTTTACCCCCAGAACATACGTCTGGTACTCTTTTCCGTTAGAGGCTGAGTCGACCCCAGGGTCATAGTGCCGCCAGAGGGTTTGGGTCAGTTTAAAAATCCTGACCCCAACGGGACTTGAACCCTCGACCCTCCGGCTTGTAGCTCAGTGCCTTAACCACTACGATACGGCGTACCCCAGATACAAACGTCTGAGCTCTATTAGTTGTACAAGTTCCCCGCATGGTTACATCAATTGAAGTTTCACGACTGCGATGGGCAGGGCACGTGCAATGAATGATTGAACTTGAAATATCGAAAAAAAAATCATGTAATGTAAATTTGAAGGAAAATGGAATGTGTGGTGACCGAGACTGCGTTGGATGGATGGAATATTGGAGATTCTTAGGATTCTGAGAATCGAGTGATGATGGCTGGTTCCTAGAAACAGAGATGACTGGAAGTGCGTTCTGAGGGTAGCCGAGGCACGAATCCGGCTGTAGACCCACTGATAATGATGTGCCTAACTAACTAACTCACTGGTACTATCGAACCCGTAGGTTCATGACCGCGCGGACATAAGCTCTCCATACATCCCTATCCTGAACTAATGTTTTCCAATCATTTCCTGCATAATCTACTTCCCTCAAATCATAGTTAATGTTATTCTCTCATCTCAATTCTTGGTCTAACAACTGGGCGTTTTCCCTCTGCTTTTTCTACAAGAAGCTTCCATGTACGTCTTTCATTCCCCATTCGTGCCAGATGTCCTGCCCATCGCAGTCTACGAGACTTAACTGTTCTTATTATATCTGGCTTCCTATAAAGACCATGTAGTTCACTGTTCATCTCTCGTTGGTCCAAAAATTTTGAAAAATAACTTTATTCTCAAACACCCGTAATCTCCTTTCCTCCCTTAAAGTAAGAGTCTATGTTTCGCATCCATATACTATAACTGGTAGGAAAATAGTTATATATATTTTCAGTTTAACGTTTTTGAAAGGAGTTGGGACGTCAAGAGTCTCTGTAATGCATAATAGCACGCATTTCCAGAATTGAGCCCATGTTTAATTTCTTTGTACATCTCATTCCTGTTTGTGATTATTGTTCCTAAATATTTGAATTCAGCCACTTCCTCAAAATTTCCCTCATTTGTCATTAGCTGTCCATTTCCATTATATAATGTATTTCTATGTGTGACCATATATTTAATTTTATTGATATTTACTTCCAGTCCCAATTTGATGTGCCTATCAATCTAAAATTTTGTCATATTCCGTAAATAAGCAAAATACGAGAATAACTATAAATTAGACTTTCTGAGAAATTCGCTTAAATAACACAGTTCCTGCGTGAGGTTCTTTAAATATTTATGCTTGATTTTTAGAACACAGTTCGAAATACTGTACGAGTCGAACCTGTCAATGATTTGCCAGTATGAGTCCATATAAATTTAATTGACAGAGATATATTTCTCTGAATTTTCGTTAGGAATATTGGAATCACGAAGCGTAACCTGCTTCAAAAGAATAGTTTGAATCCAGGTGCGCTAATTTACGTCGGCAGAATGGAACTCTGCTTCAAAGGAAACCTTTCTGCAGTTCGTTTGAAAATCTGTTTCTCTTGCGCCCGCATTTCTCTTACGTACCTGGAAATTCAAGATTCTACTAGCTAAAAATTAAGACAAAGAACTCTAAATAAAACCAAGTTTAATAATATTCACTTCAATAGAAATCATTTGCATATTATGCTCTCTCTCTCTCTTTACCATATAGGTAATGTCATATGTCCCAAGAATGTCAGGAAAACTTTGAGATCCAACGGTCCCCGAAATCGTATGGCCATCATCAACATCATCTTCATACTTATCATTATCATCATCATCCTTCACCGGTGTGGAAAGCAACGGGAAGCTACCACACCTACAATTCCCTAGTAAAGCTGCAAGCATAGCATGAAAATTGCAGTGAAGGACCTGCCCTCGGGCAGAATTACTATGGATGGATACGCCCCAAGTTACCAGGGCCTTACAGAGATATGCAACTCTATATTTGCAACTTCGGAGTATACACACAATTTTTTCACCAACTATTTAGCGTCTTTTTCTTTCATTTCCTATTCGTGCCACATGTTCTACCCGGCATAGTCTACTAGAATTAACTGTTCTTGTAATACATGGTTTCCTATAAGTGGAGTCCATATCCGTGTTTGTTGACGATTGTATTTTTACGGTTAAAGATAGTCACACTTTCGAGCATATATTGTCTGGCATATCGCCTTTGATTTGTCCGGCATGGCAAACGGTCTTGATAGCAATGCTACCGGCGCGGCGGTGCTGTAGGTCTCGGGATTACTTAAGGTCACATACCACTCAACTGCAAAGTAAAGATACCTTGCAGATATATATATATATATATATATATATATATATATATAAGGAATATGGTCTAAATATCCGCCAGGTAAGATAAATTATAAGTTGAAACCTTATCAAAATTAAATAGCTCATAATATAGAATGTTGCATTATAATTAAAGTATTTTATACGTAACAGTTTATTATTAATATCGTAATAGAATAACAAATTAGCATATAGAGTGGGTTAAATGTTCTTATTTAGAATAAGGCGTTCCAAATATCGCCCATATTGCATAAACACGGTCCAAGAATAATCTGCAGAAGTAAGAGAAGAACATAAGTACAAATGAACACTGCAATCCATTCATTATATTAATAAACTACATTTAGCTGAAATTTGAGATGCCTATGCACAATGAAAACATAATAGAAATACAGAAATAACTTATTCACTTGCCGCGATAAAATATGCAAAGGTTCAGTGTCTGTTTTTAGTTTGTTTTGTCACATTTATCAAGTAATGAATTGGCTCCGTCTTACTGACAGATGTAAATTGCACTCTCTTTCACTACTTTTCAAGCTTCTGAATTCCTACATCCCTACTTACCTGGCGTCTAGATTTGAGAAGTTATCCTCTTACCACAATATTGACACTAGATCACAATATAGCAATCTGCTAACAATTCCTCTTCATAGCACTTCCTCCTATTCTACTTCCTTCACAGTAGCCTCTGCCCGCTCCTGGAATCTCCTTCCTCAAGATATCAGGGGTTGCCGCACACTTGGTACCTTTAAGTCACGCTTATACAGTTACCTGTTGTCTAATAATTAATTTTTCTCTATTTATTTAATTTTATACTATGTCATTAATCTTTTCCTGTTTTTTTATATATATTGTACATATATATTTAATTCGTTAAATTTAGAGTAAATCAAAATACATTATAAATATTAATTGTATTGTATTCATAACTTGTAATCGTTTATATTTATAGATATATATTGTAATTTAGATTTAAGACTATTTTTTGTTTGTACTTTTTTTTAAACCTGGTTGAGTGGTAGACAAGGCCTTAAGGCCTTAACTCTGCCAGGTAAAATAAAGCTATTATTATTATTATTATTATTATTATTATTATTATTATTATTATTATTACATTTCTGATATATCAGAATCATGTCCATCGTTTGAAAGTAATCCGTGAAAAATGGGACATTCAGCGATATTAAGAACAACGTAATTGGCGATATTAGGGCCAGCAATACTGTCTAATATGGATTTTTGCTTACTCAGTACAAATTAAATTAAGAAAGTAAATATTATATGTTAGTATTGTCCGATATTTGTGCTACTCGCTGCAAATTAATTCAAATCAAACTCACTATGAACAGTTGATAATAACTTACTGTAATGTGAATATTATTACGTGCTATTTAAAACTCATTCACGTCACAAACTGAACACACAACTTTAAATTGATGATACCATGGATGGATACTTTGTTTACATGGACTTGGATTACCAGGATATTTTTTGTGGAATGCACGTTGATGATAATAAAAGAAAATGTCTTATTAAGTTCCAACACGCAGAAAACACTATCATCATCATCATCCAGTGATTAAGCCTGTTGGCTCGTTCCGGTTTCATGAAAGCTAGGAATTGTTAAAATTGTTCAGACCATCTTCTGTGTGGGCGTCCAACATTTCTCCTTCCGTGCGGTTTATAATTTAGCAATAATTTTGAAAATCTTTCTTCTGTTATTCTATCAATAGTAGTAGTAGCAGTAGTAGGACTTTATTAGACAAAAAGTAAGATATTTACAATATTATTTACAAATATGGGTCGCACGGGCAGTAAGCCATACGTGCTGTTGACAGTCCGTTACAAATAAAGTAATAATTGGTACTAGTGTAAAGAAAAATAAACAACAAAAAACAGCAATAACATTACAATTACATAAAGAAAACACATTAATATTACAATTAAATAATAACACAATAGCATTATACACTAATTAATTTATATATAATTGTTAATAATTAATGGTATTGCATTTTGATAACATATATTTATTCATGAATGAGTGTTGTCCTTATTTTTCGCGTTTTGTCCAGAAATTTACCGAGGTTTATCCAATTTTCTGGATTTACCAATAACTCGTAGCATGCCAATCTTTCCCGATTTGAATTTAGAATCTTTCCGGTAATAACTGGCGTCTCCAATATTCTAAATCATTACATTTTCCTAATATATGTATCTCATCTTCAAATTTCCCGCACATTGGACATATTCGCATATCGTGATCGTCGCTAATTTTTAGAAATTTCCATGCCCCTAGCCTAAACCAAGCAAAATATATTCTGTCCAGTCGTTCCTATATTTAATTATTCAGTCTGTAAGTTTGAAAATATTTATTTCCTTTCTTATATATTCATTCCTTTTCTTATCCAGCAGAGTATATCCTGATATATTTCTTTAAAATCTCATCTCAGCTACTTCCAATCTTTGTTCTTGTCTTTTAGTGATCGTCCAATATTCTGATCCATTCACGCAGAAAAAAAAAAGTTTATAGTCGCCACATTCAACACCATCGTTACGTTATCACACCAAAATATGAGAAATTAAACTTTCAGGGTTTCTCTTTCATTTGGTGTATCCTTCATTGTTCTATGTTTATACAACCGATTAAAATGTGATTAATCATTTGAAATTACCCTGTAAACCTAATTAGGTAAGATGGGCCTACGTAACGGGGCCAAATACAGCTAACAGTCTCCAGCCATGGAGCCAATGATTCAATTAGTGTTTTACATATTAAATTGTACTGCCTCGGCTAAACATCCTACATTTTTAAGGTTAATGGACTTTGTCATCATCCTCTTGTCAGCTTCTGAAGCAAAGTAGTCGCTATAAAACGCCGCATTCTGTGTTGTCCACCTTGTTTCTTTTTGACTTTGACTTGACCCTCTGTTTATCCCTATTCGTGCCACATATCGCAATGAATCTAAATGGTCTATACGAGCAAAGAGCCTTATTCATTTTTAAATAGCGAATGTTTTATATCTGGCTACAATCAAACATGCTTCCCCAATAATTCTGTTATTTTCTAGCGAAACATTAGCTATTAAATACACTTGTTAATTGGCATCGGTTTTAGTACGGAAAATTCCAGAATACACGTGATATTACCCATTTATTACATCCAGATATGATCTTATGTTTCAGAAACATTGACAAATAATTATGGAGTACAAATATTTCTTCAGTTAATTACTGAGGGGGAATAAATTGTGCAGATCAATTGTTAAAATTACTCCATTGAAGAGTGTTCTCACTGCATAAATATAAGAGAGTATTATAATGATATATGATACAAATAGATGATTGAGAGCATAAGTGAACCAACTCAAGTTTGTCATGTTTGGAACAATAATTATAAACAAGAATGAGGTACACGAAGAACATAGGCTCAATTATGGAAATGCTTTTATAGTCCCAACTTCTCTATAAAATATTAAATTGAAAATATGGACTCTTGCTTTAAGCAGGAAGAAGAGATTACGAGTATTTGAGAATAAAATTGTTAGGAAAACCAAAGCGAATGGAAGAGACTACATAACAGTTACCCGTTAAATTTATTTATATTTATATTTTTCTCATTTTTTCCACCTTGTTTATTTTATATTACAGTTGTTAAAACTATATTAAATTCAAAATATTTTGTAAATAATAATTATATTGTGGATATGCAGGGTAACATTTTTATTTTTATTGTAGCTAGATGTAAGAATAATTTTTGTATTTTTTTAACCTGGTTGAGCGGTAGACAAGGCCTTAAGGCCTTAACTCTGCCAGGTAAAGTAACGTTATTATTATTATTATTATTATTATTATTATTATTGTTATTATTATTATTATTATTATTATTATTACATGATATTTATGGGTAACGAGATATAGTAAGAGTCTCACGCCGTAGCCGAGTGGTTAAGGCACGAAGCCTTGGCGCAGAGCTACGGGACTTGAGCTGGTTCGAGTCTCCATGGGGGAAGAAATTTTCTCATGGTATTTCGGTCAGTATGGAACCGGTGCCCACCCAGCATCGTGAGGCATTTGGGTAGCTACAAAAAGTAGCGCCTCCAGGTTGAGAAGACCCGCTATAACATGCTGATCACATGTCACTCCTACACTGGCTGTAGGATGATCTATCTCTGTGATTGCACATGTGGATGTGAAGCCGGCTGCCGGGTGGTAGGCTAAGTGCCTTCTAGGCCTGTCGCGCCAGGAGATTTTTAGATATAGTAAGAAGACTTAAGTATCGTAGACTGCGATGGCAGAGCATGTAGCAATAATTTGGAATGAAAGAGGGGCACCGATACTCCAGATATTTAATTAACCTGGTGGAGTTAATGCTATATGGGTCAATCCAGCGCGGACCCGGAATTTTATGATCAGAGAAACCAAAATTAAAACTGGAATCCACAATGGCCAAAGACCTCGCAGAAATAATTTGGAAGAGGGCAGTTGAAAATTATTGAAATGTCTTTGGTAAAGGTTGAAACATGCACAGACTTTGGTAAGAAATAGGATATGGAACGATACTTGAGGAACAATAAATAGCATTAACTCATATAGGCTATTTCAAATTTCTAGGATGATTCCTTTTTTTTTTTTTTAGCGACAAAAGAATATGACGATAGGGATGTATGGCCATGAACCTCTTAGACCGATTGTGTCTGTATGTAGTTCAATGCAATAAAAATACATTCGACTCCAACAAACGTTCATAATTACCTAAAATCATTCCTTTTTAAAAAGAAGAATAATTGTCTATGTTAACCTGACCTCCGCTAACAGTTTATGACCTTTCAAGTTAACCTCAAATTCAGACTAATCTACTACGAAGAACAATTTCAAAAGAGGCAGTTACAAGAGGTTCATTTCTTAAAATACAAGGTCAATTACAAGCATTCAGAAGTCTTTGCTTCTTTCAAAACTCTTAAGTGAACACATTTCACCACACAGTGAAAAATCTACTGTTTTAATCATAGTATAATAATTCAGTGGTTATAATAATATAATAATATAACCACTTATTATTATTATTTTTTTATTGTGGAGAAGACTACGTAACAATTAACTACATGGTCTTTATAGGAAGCCAGATATAATAAGAACAGTTAAGTCCCATAGACTGCGATGGGCAGGACATGTTGCGCGTATGGGGAATGAAAGACGTGCATGGAAACTTCTTGTAGGAAAGCCAGAAGGAAAACGCCCAGTTGGTAGACCAAGAATGGGTGGGAGAACAACATTAATTATGATTTGAGGGAAGTAGATTATACAGGGAATGATTGGAAAGCATTAGCTCAGGATAGGGATGTATGGAGAGCTTATGTCCGTGCGGCCATGAACCTACGGGTTCGATAGTGCCAGTGAATAAGTAAGTAAGTTATTATAGTTCACCGCTGTGGTCTCGCGGTAGCGAGCTGCCTTGTCACGCAGCGGGCCCAAGCTCGATTCTCGGTCGGGACAGGCTCCTGAGTGAGGTTTCTTCGGGGTTTTTCCTCACCTGTAAGACAAATGTCAGGAAGTTTAGGGCCCAACTGTCCCGGAAAATCATCCGGCCATCATCATCATCCTTATCATTATCATCATCATCCTTCACCGGTGTGGAAAACAACGGGAAGCTACCACACCTACAATTCCCTAGTAAAGCTGCAAAGCTTAGCATAAAAATGCTGTGATTGCAGTGAAAGATATTTGAAACGGGAATTAAGAATAAGATTGACAACTCCCTCGAGACTAGTCTATGAACTAGCCAAAGAGACATTTTATGTCGACAACCTTAGGCTGAAAAAATTCCTGTCAAGCACAACAGAGTACAACAAGCATATGGAAGGGAAAAGGAGAAAACGCCGTGAAATAGATAAAGAATTTTACAGCTCCGACGCCATGTTGTACAGGGATTGGACAAGAGAGAACTAGAAAGAGCGGAACATCATAACACGAACTGCTATGCGTGGATTTTACTACAAAATTATGTAATCAAGAGTTTCCACTAACTCGGAAAATCGTGTGTCTGCGAACTCTGCAACCAAGTCTGTGGTCGTTACCATATTGTGAAGTGTGACAAAATAATTTCATGTATACAAAAGACTAAACTTACCTTTATAATGCTTGACGGAGTGATATGCGGACGACATGCAGATCTACCTTCACTCAGACAAATATTCTTTAAATGACGCGGTAACCAAAATTAACGAGGACCTTGACTCGCTAACGGCGTGGACAGAGAAATATGGACTTGAATTAAATCCTAGAAAGACACAAGCAATCATTATGGGCCATCAGAGACTATTATCCTCAATTAACACAAATGCAGTATTACATGTGTCACTTAATGGGGTTCAGATCCCTTATAGTGAGACAGTAAAAAATCTAGGAGTGTTTATGGATAAACATTTAATTTGGAATAAACAAATAAATAACATTTGCAAAACTATCTTCTCAATAATACACTCATTAAATCGTATAAGAAATTGTTTACCGTTTTCTCTAAGAAAAATGCTAGTAGAAACACTCGCAATGCCCCATTTTGATTATTGTGATACTCTTTTTACTGACCTAAATACTGTTCTTACCCAAAGACTTCAACGTGTTCACAATTCTTGCATACGTTTTATTTGTGGTATACGTAGATTTGATCACGTTACACCATCCCTGGAACAATTGTCATGGCTTCGTCTTCAAGATCGTAGAACCATCCATTCCCTATGCCTACTCTATACATATTACACACATCTTTACCTTATTATTTATCACACCGCTTCACTAAACTCTCTGATACACATAACTTAGATACCCGATCCCTTGAGCACAGTGTCCTTTATATCCCTCCTCATCATACTACCTATTATTCGAAATCTTTTACAGTTTCTCTTGCTAGAACATGGAATTCACTTCCACCCTATGTCAGAGACTGCCAAACTTTACCATCTTTCAGAAATAAATTGAAAATAAAATCACTAACAGAAACAACTCACTAATACTACTTTTTAAGAATTAATAATGCGTTTTTGCATTATTTAATAAAAATAGACTTAGGATTTGTTAATATATTTACCTAATGCCTTGTATAAAAAGCGTAGATTAATTCATTGTAGTGTATTTTTTTCTCTTCTTTTTATGCATAGTAGATTCGAGCTGTTATTCCTTTTTTATTCATTGTATCATTAATTTAATTTTAATTGTATTTAGTTTCATTCTATTATTAGACATTAATTTCATTATTATTCAATATGACAGATAATGAATTGTTCAATAACTATTATTGTAACTTTTTTTGTATTCATATGTAACATGTTTGTCCTGTCTAATATGACTACTATTGTAATTTTTTTGTATTCATGTGTAACATATGTTTGTCCTGTTTTATATGACTATTATTGTATTTTTTTTGTATTCATATGTAACATATGCTTGTTCTGGTGAGTGGAAGAGAAGGCAACATGGCCTTAACTCCACCAGGCTAAATAAATAAATAAAAAAAAATAATAAATAAAAAATATTAACCCATTCGCCTCAAAAGACGAGGTAGACTCGCCGGTAGTTAAATGGCCTTCTACTTAGGAGACGATGTACACTCGCTTAACTCTGCTGTTATATATTTTGCAATATTTTGTACATCCCTTGACAGGTAATCCTTTGTTGACAATTATGAATATTAGAAGAATGTGTTTTGGCCTTCACCCTTACTGTAATCTCAAGCACCGTTATATTTTGTTTGTTTTGAATGTCTGAATATAGACCATATAATTTACGGTAATTTAAATCCGGTTTCTGGGAAAATGAATTGAGCATTTAAACCTGAAGCGAATGTGTTAACTGTAACCATATACAGGGTGTATGAAAATAGTAGCGCAAACTGAAACGGTTAAGTTTACGATAATAGGAGCAAAAAGTAATTCTAGTTTGCATGGGTCCGCAAATGAGCCAACATGCGCGAGATAATTGCAAATCTATTGTTACACGCCGCAACTGACTTCATTAAAAACATAGTCCTAATTAGTACAAATTAATGTGAAAAGTATATTTTCGTTTAATTGTCATTCTATTTTGACTCAAAATTCACTCATAGCTTAACCTACCAAGGAATAAAATATTATTACTTTACATGTTATATAGTAATACTATACACTCATAGTTATTAAAGGAGGTGTTCAAAGTGTCGTCCTTATATCCGGTATGGGACTCATCTCTTCAGTGAGTTTCAATATGATGTTTACAACGCAGGACGACAGTGCTGGCTCATAACCACATATTCGCAATAATTAATATAGGACACTCTTTATTTGCGGACCCACGTTTACTATTACTTTTGTTTGTTTCGATTACCGTATATTTTGAACCGTTTCAGTTTGCGCACTTAATTAAGATACATTCGTTATATGGATCGAATCCATATGTTTGAGCGGCCATAAACCTCCGGGTTCAATATTGCCAGTTGAGTGAGTTAGTTAGTTAATAAAACAGTTAATAATGGCATTGTTATCAATAAATTTGTCCAGTTCAAAGAGTAGTAACGAATAATATCCGTATGGTTATTCATTATCTTTGTACTGTCATTAGGCACAATTATATAAACTGATAGATGAAATAGAGTTTTGCCAATTTTAGGATTCAAGCAAGTTCTACTGTATCAGGTAATACGTTTTTGGAAAAGAGAAATAAGTTATTTCACAAATTTAAGGAGTCGCAATATTTGCTGGAATCATCTCAAAAAAACTTTCCGTTATGAAATTCTCGGAATATAATTTCAATGGAACTAGACAGAAATACACGTGATGTATCGGTTCTTAATAAAGCCATTCTTAGAAGAGACATATCAATCAAGAAAAAATACTGAGAAAAATCAATATAATTTTCCTTGAAATTTGCTTAGAATTCGCTTGCTTAAATTGAAAAATAACTTATAATTCATAAGTTATTTAACGTTTTATTTTATATGTTATCCTTGCCTCCTTTCGCTTATTCCTGTATTTATTGTTTGTCACTTAATTGCTTTTTGTATGTTCCTTATAATTTTTCATAGTCTTACATCTCATTTATTTTCCTTACGTTGTTTCTAATTGCTTGAATGGACCGCTACGTATAAAGGAGTCTTAAATTATCTCTGTACATCTTTTTTCAGCTTTCATGGAGAAGGGAGAAGTATATTGACTCTTTGAATGGGAATGATAGAAGTGCCATTGCATGGTTTCATTTGGGGGATTGATGGAACACAATTTAACAAACAAAGAAGGCATTATATATGCTCCCTGGCAAATGCCCACGGAAACTGGCAACATATTATAGCATTCTGTACAGAGACAGAACAACTTAGATTACAGTTGCTGCCGGAGAGATTTCTCAGGTTGGATCATGGGAGAGTGGCGTGTTGGGATATTTTAGGACGGGTCGAGAGTAAATTAAAAACATGCAAATATTTGGGAACAATAAGGATATTAAGGGATAGTAAAATTGGAGATCAATGAGGAAATATGTACTATCAATAATAAGAACTTCAATATGGTATGTGTTTTCGATCTTCAAATCTGTGATATAACAAGTAGTCATAGTTGAAAAGCCTGCTAGTTCATTTGCTGTATGCGGGGGGTGATGGGGTGTGCACGCGCGCGCGAGCGCGAGCATGTGTGTCTGTGTCTGTGTGTGCGTGTGGGATACAGAGGGAATAAGAGAGAGAGAGAGAGAGAGAGAGAGAGAGAGAGAGAGAGAGAAGAGAGAGAGAGAGAGAGAGAGAGTGTGTGTGTATTGGTATATGTGTATATGTGCATGTGTTATAATTTTAACCCGTTCTATAGCAATTTGTTTCTATTATAGTACAAAAGTCCACCGCTGTGTCACGAGGTAGCGTGCTGCCTTGCCACGCAGCGGGCCCGGGTTCGATTCCCGGTCGGGATAGGCTCCTGCGTGAGGGTTTTCCGGGGTTCTTCCTCACCTGTAAGACAAATGTCAGGACGTTTAGGGTCCAACGGTCCCCGAAAAGAATTCGGCCATCATCATCCTTATCACCAATGTGGAAGCTACCACACCTATAATTCCCGAGTAAAGCTGCAAAGCATAGCATGGAAATGCTATGATTGTAGTGACAGAGCTGCTCTCGGGCAGAATTACTATGGATGGATGGATAATACAAAATGAGACACTTTTTTTACATCTGTACAAATGTTATGCCTTCTTTGTGTAAGTGTGTGTAGGTGTGTAGCCATGCATGTGTTTGTTTATATATTCTTATGCATATATTTTATTTTATTTTATTTAAAGAAAAACAAATAAGCACGTATGGCCAAGAAAGCCCGTGAGCAATGTAAATAAAACTGCACTTCTTTTCATTCTTAATGTAACGTTCATTATTATGTTTAGTGAATTCCGAAGGAATATAGCTATTGGGGTTATTCTTATGTAAATATTAAAAAAAATACAGATCTTCACCGATCCTAACTAAAAGACAACGAAAATGACCATGATCTATATATATATCCATCCATAGTAATTCTGCCCGAGGGCAGGTCCTTCACTGCAATCATATCATTATCATGCTATTCTTTGCAGATTTACTAGAGAATTAAAGGTGTGGTAGCTTCCCGTTCCTTTCCACACCGGTGAAGGATGGTGATGATAATGATAAGGATCATGATGATGGCCGGATGATTTTCGGGGACCGTTTGGCTCTAAGCTTCCTGATATTTGTCTTACAGATGAGGAAAAACCCCGAAAAAATCTCACTTAGAAGCCTGTCCCGAAAGGAATCGAACCCGGGCCCGCTGCGTGACAAGGCAGCACGCTACCTCGAGACCACATCGGTGAACTATATATATATATATATATATATATATATATATATATATATATATACATACATACATACATACATACATACATGTGAAAACAGAGAAAATTAAACATTAAAACTAAGGAACACATACGAAATGTAAAAAAGGGAGAAGTGGAAAAATCTGCAGTAGCAGCTCATGTTTGGACAGAGAAACACAAAATAGATATAAATACAAAATTATTAAAACAGTTGGAAAATACTAATGAACTCACAATATGGAAAAAATCTATATACAGATGAACAAGGAGAAAATTATGAACTTTGAAATTCTTGGAGGAAGGAGCCTCATTACCAAGTTCTTTGGAACACAGTTCCAGGGCCTACAACTTGAAGAAAAGAAAAAAACATTTTGTGAACAAGCTGAAGATGGAGCAATAGCTTTGAAACGATCGTCCAACAAAATAAACATATGAGGTAAGAATGTTAAAGAATACAAACTCAAATATTTTATATTGGTTATTATGTACTACCATTTTGAATGGGACACCAAAACATTGGCGGTTCTTGGCTTTTAAGTTAGGTGAACAGCTAGTAGCCCTGCGCCGTAGCCGAGTGGTTAAGGCAAGATGCCTTGGCGCAGAGCTACGGGACTTACGATGGATCTGGATTCCATGGGTGAAGAGATTATCTCATGTAATTTCAGCCAGTATGCGACCGGTGCCCACCTAGCATCGAGAGGCATTTGGGTACCTACAATAATTAGCGGCTCTAGATTGAGAAAACCTACTATAACGGCTGGGGATCCTATTCTTAACCCTTATTGCAGTGGTTAAAATTATTAATATTTTTAAAGGACCATTTCGTCATATAACATATGAATAAACCATTACGAGTCAATCACCCATTAATCAAAATTGTCAATAACGCTTTAACTGATCTTCCTTCTCCCCACTACATGTCACCCCTACATTGGCTGGATGATTGTCTACCTCTGCGATTAACACATGTGGATGTGGGCCAGCAGCCGGATGGTAGGCAAGGACTTCTAAACGTCGCGCCATGGAGGGAAAAGCTAGTCATAAAAATATTAATCATAAAATTGAAAAAGAAGCGAAACTTTTAAAACAGTTGGATAAACCGTTGGAATTGACAATTTGGGAAATGATATTCATTCAGAAGAATAAATATCGATCTATGAATTTCGATATTCCGATGGATAAAAATTTAATTACAAAGTTTATAATCCGAACGAAAGATGGCAGCACAAGAGGTGATGTCACTAAAGTAATCAACAATCACGGAATTTCATCAATGGACGCCATGACTGATGAAGGACATGATATTGTCTGAAACCGTCGGTATCAAAGAAGTTTGAAAATGTATGAGGTGAGTCGATTAAAATATGTTCTCCATTCATTATTAATGATATAACCTCATAATGTTTACTTCCCGATATTAATTTAAATATAAAAATATTTGTTCAAATGTTTACTTTAATTATTATTAGACTTATATATTTGTCGTATATCAAATTGATCGTTCGATTCTTTAAGGCTGAAAATTTATCGGTGATATCCTCATGGATTGGGTATAACTTCGTTAATTGCAGGAGAAGTTATCTCTATTCCAAGAGTTGAATTTATTGCTAAAAAGCTAGTAGTACCAACAAAACAATTCTGTAGAGTTTGGGAAGAGCACAACCATGGCAATTCCTTAAACCATGCCCATATAAAAACTAAGATTGTAGCATTTACCTGAATGTTTAACTTATTTTTACACGCTTGACCTCTATCTTTCTATGTAACGGAATCTTTCAACACGATTTTTACTCATTTAAAACATTGGATCGACTTGAAACTTTGTATACTTGTAAAGGGTCAATGACAATACAATAATTTCATAACTTGTTTTCTAAGATCCTGGCCAGGATCATCAGGACATCAAAAAAAGTAAAGACCGGTATAATAGATTGCGGACTTATCGACTTTTTAGTCCATCGTTGTGAGAAATTAATATTATATCCTCTGGTAGCTCAGTTTGTAGAACGGGTGGACTATAGTAGTATATAATTTCAGTAATTCATAGGTCACTGGTTCAAATCCGGCCCGGAGGATTTTTTTAGAAGAGTATTACTTTTAGCTCATACTACAATATACATTTTTATTTTATTCTGTAAAATATTAATGACAATTTTTGTAAACTTGCCACATTGTAATTTATCCAAAATATATGAGAAGAATACGATTAACTGTAACTATTTATCTATATTAAAATATTCAAAAATATTATAATAATGTTAGATAATAATTTTAAAAATGTATAATTGTATTCGTGCCAAGACACTAAAAATATCGTAAGCAATTAAATTTTCATGGGATTCCGGTTTATGACAATCAATTAAACTAAAAATTAAAATAACAAATAATAGTTTAAAAAAGTAAAACAACACGCTTTATTAGAGAACCAAACTAAAAAGTAAAAAATAAATAATAATTTAAAAAACTAAAACAACGCGCTTGATTAGAAAACCGAACTAAAAAATGGAAACATAATTTTAATTTCCAACACGCTTGGGATAAATTAAAGTGGTTAAAAAATAATCTGCAACACATCTAGAATAAAACTAGTTATCTACGAAAAAAATAATTTTACCATCAAAAGCGTTTGGTTCTTTTTATGTTTTTTCCGTTTTCTTCTCAGAGACTTTGCTTTTACCAATATCTGTTTATTATCAAATATATTGATTGGCATTGAGCAAACCACGCTTTTGATGGCACAATTATTTTTTTGTAGATAACTCTAGTTTTATTCTAGATGTGATATTTTTGTTGACCACTTTAATTTTATCCCAAGCATGTCGGAAATTAAAATTATTTTCATTTTTTAATTTGGTTTTCTAATAAAGCGTGTTGTTTTAGTTTTTTTAACTATTATTTATTTACCACATATTTGTAGAGATTTACTAGGTACGCCTACAAGTTAAAAACTTTCCTTCTTATCTTCATATTCCATAGCGTGAAAAACGGGTTTCCAACCTAACAAACACATCATAAACCTGGGTTCATCTTTAAACCACCATAACATTAGCGGAATACGAGATATTTCAAATACACAAAGCCATGAAGCAGATGGGGTAAGTTTCCTGTCCCTCCTTTCGGATTGTTGAATATTACATTCACATTCAATGAAGTACATGATGGAATCATATCATAAGGGAAGAGCTACTTGTCCACCACCAAACCTCTTTCTTTTTATAAATTTGAATTATTATTAATTATTTAAAAAACTTGAAAACTAGAAGACTTGCCTTCGCTCAGCTACAGGATTCCTCGCGGCCACCCTCTCTCCCCTTGCCTTTAATATCGACTTCCCTGTTTCTGTGTTAAATCATATATAGGGACCACTAAAAGAAGTATAGCCACCCGTTTATCAGAACATAAAAGAAACTGCAGACAAGGAGAAATGGATAAATCAGCTGTAGCAGAACATGCCATTATGAATGGACACCAGATTCTATTCGACGATACACAAGTTTTAGCCACAACTTCCTACTATTTCCCTAGATTATACCGAGAGGCTATAGAAATATACAAGCATAAGGGAAATATCAACAGAAAAGAGGAAGGTATCAAACTGGCTAAGGCCTGGTATCAAACACTAGAAAATAAATGCATTAACACTAGGGACAACAAGGAGACGACCATTAGCCAATCAGCAAGAGCCACGCCCACTCACCCTGCACCCACCACTAATACAACGTCCACAACGTCCGCAGCGCTCACTCTAAGTAGATCTTCCGACCAGGAAACACGCCTAGAAGCACTCGCCACTGAAGATGCTCTCCGCAGTTGAGGGAGAAACGTCTGGTATCAACACCAACTATGGACCACGGCCACATAACCCGGAATCACTCAACATTATTTAAAACATTAATTCACAACATGTCGCAACCGGAAAAAAAGTAAAAACATAATGATTACTTTTACAGTGACTATATATCTCATGTCCCAAATGGCAGTCAATGACCATCACATTTAAATTAATTTTGATTTACAACCAATCACAGTTGTTTTTACCTCAATGTTATCACTTTCATTTTATCGCCTTTATTTCATCAAGTGGTTCCCAAATTGTATATGTAGTGCACGAATGTAACCAGATTCTGCTTGCGAGATATAATAGAAAAACATTCTTAGCAATTGATTATACCACACAAAAAATAAACCACTGTTTGCACTTTCTTAAACGTAATATTTCCCATGAATTAATGTTGCAGAAAAATATAACTGACATATTTACATCATAGGACATCAGAAATTAATTAATTACCTGTAATGATGTGTTTCATTTTTTTTCTCCACTAGGGTGCATCCTTACATTATTGTGATTCTATTTGGAAATAAATATTATCTGGTTGCAGTGATGAACAAATGAAACATAACAAACGTTTTTCATTTGTTTTAAAACATCGCCGTTTACATTAAATATATAAATATTTTAAAATAGCTGTATTTAAATTATTTGTGAGTAAACACCTTAATTTTATTCGTTAAATAATCGTAACAAATGCCAGTGTTGATTTCCAAATTCTCTAGATAAATTGGAAATCACTCGTGGCATTACGTATGATAATCTACAGGGCCTAAAGCTTAATCTCTTAAAGTAATATCAAATAAAATAATCTTACGTGGGAAGACTTCATAACTGCTGTGACGTCTTACCTGGAAAGAATAAAAAAATTAGAATCAATAGGTAGTAATTTGAAATAATCAATTGATACGGTGTTTACTTGATGAAAAAGCATTATGCTTATATATATTAAATAAAACAAAGTTTTATATGATTTTAATATGTATATTATCAGTGGAGGTGGGCTAGTGGTTATGTACATTGCCTCCAGTTCCAAGGGACGTGGGTTCAAGCCCATCCATGTATACTATTTTTAGGATGGAAAAATCGAAGGGACAAATCCTCCGGGAGAGACTATAAGCCGTGGGTCTCGAGTCTGAAGATTTTCAGATTATGTTTAGCTAACCATATGTCACTCGTTGACACGTATAAGTAAATAACACGTATAAGTAAATAAGCTTGGTTAAGAAACTTCGACTGGGGAGCACCTATGTTCCCATGAGGAACGAATGGGGTATAGTAAGTTAGTCGGTTAAATATATTATTGAATAAAATAAATATTTGTGAAAATCATATAAAACATAAATAGAGTAATTTGAATAATGCTATTGACGCACACAATATTTATCCATATCTGAGAAAGAGAGTGTTACATCTATAAGATCACGATTTTCTGAATAAGAATTTTAAATGTATTTTTACACGCTTTATATTAGTTTGGCCTGTATCTATCTATCTATCTATCTATCTATCTATCTATCTATCTATCTATCTATCTATCTATCTATCTATCTATCTATCTATCTATCTATCTATCTATCTATCTATCTATCTATCTATCTATCTATCTATCTATCTATCTATCTATCTATCTATCTATCTATCTATCTATCTATCTATCTATGTAACGGAACCTTTCAACGCGATTTTCACCCACTTAAAATCATTGGATCGACTTGAAACTTTGTATACCGTACAATACAATAATTTCATATTTATTTTCTAAAATCCTGGCCATAATCATCAGAAAATCAAAAAAGTGTTTTTGTATCAATGTAACGGAATCTTTCAACGCGATTTTCACCCACTTAGAAACATTGGATCGACTTGGAACTTTGTATACTTATAGAGGACCCGTCACAATACAATAATTCCATATTTATTTTCTAAAATCCTGGCCATAATCATCAGAAAATCAAAAAAAGTGTTTTTGTATCAATGTAACGGAATTTTTCAACGCGATTTTCACCCACTTAGAAACATTGGATCGACTTGAAACTTTGTATACGTGTAGAGGATCCGTGACAATACAATAATTTCATATTTTGTTTCTAAAATCCTGACCAGAATCATCCGAAAATCAAAAAAATGAAAACTGGTACAATAGGTTGTGGACTTGTCGAGTTTTTAGTCAATCGTTGTAAGAGCTCAGTTGGTAGAGCAGTGAACTCGTAGTGGTACATAATCTCAGTAATCCATACGTCGCTGGTTCAAATCCGGCTGGGAGGGATTTTTTTTTATAGAAGTGTATTACTTTTAGCTCATACTACAATAGTATCGAATTTAAAGATATTTACATTTTGATCTTATTCTGTAAAATATTAAAACTAAAAAATAAGAAATAAATAATAGTTTTAAAAAACTAAAAGAACACGCTTTATTAGAAAAATAAAAAATGGAAAATAATTTTAATTTCCAATACGCTTGGGATAAAATAAATAATAGTTTTAAAAACTAAAAGAACACGCTTTATTAGAAAACTAAAAAATGAAAAATAATTTTAATTTCCAATACGCTTGGGATAAAATAAAGTGGTCAACAGAAAAATTATCTCCAACACATATAGAATAAAATTAGAGTTATCAACAGAAAGAAAATAATTTTACCATCAAAAGCGTCGGGTGCTTTTTATGATTTTTACATTTTCTTCTTAGAGAGCTTACTTTTACCAATATCTGTTTATTATCAAATATATTAATTGATATAGAGCACCCCACGTTTCTGATGGTAAAATTATTTTCTTTTTGTTGATAACTCTAATTTTATTCTATATGTGTTGGAGATGATTTTTTTGTTGACCACTTTATTTATATCCCAAGCGTATTGGAAATTAAAATTATTTTTCAGTTTTTAGTGTTGTAATAAAGCGTGTTCTTTTAGTTTTCAAAACTATTATTTATTTTTTATTTTCTGATGATTATGGCCAGGATTTTAGAAAATAAATATGAAATTATTGTATTGGCACGGGTCCTCTACAACTATACAACATTTCAAGTCGATCCGATGATTTTAAGTGGGTGAAAATCGCAATAAAAGATTCCGTTACATAGATAGATATATAAATTAATAGACAGACACAGATAGATAGATAGATAGATAGATAGATAGATAGATAGATAGATAGATAGGTAGATAGATAGATAGATAGATAGATAGATAGATAGATAGATAGATAGATAAAGGTCAAGCTAATATAAAGCGTGTAAAATAGGAACTTAACTAACGAGAATGAAACTTTACTACTACTAAATACATTTTTGGCCTACTTTAGTACTTCACTTTAGTATGCTTAAAAACATCTCTCCAAACATAGTCCCATGTCACAATCCATACAGCAATACACTCTTTTTACACGCTATATATTAGCTTGACCTATATCTTCTATCTATCTATCTATCTATCTATCTATCTATCTATCTATCTATCTATCTATCTATCTATCTATCTATCTATCTATCTATCTATCTATCTATCTATCTATCTATCTATCTATCTATCTATCTATCTATCTATCTATCTATCTATCTATCTATCTATCTATCTATCTATCTTCATCTATCTATCTATCTATCTATCTATCTATCTATCTATCTATCTATCTATCTATCTATCTATCTATCTATCTATCTATCTATCTATCTATCTATCTATCTATCTATCTATCTATCTATCTATCTATCTGTGTCTGTCTATTAATTTATATATCTATCTATGTAACGGAATCTTTTATTGCGATTTTCACCCACTTAAAATCATCGGATCGACTTGAAATGTTGTATAGTTGTAGAGGACCCGTGACAATACAATAATTTCATATTTATTTTCAAAAATCCTGGCCACAATCATCAGAAAATCAATAAATAATAGTTTTAAAAACTAAAAAACACGCTTTAATAGAAAACTAAAAAATGAAAAATAATTTTAATTTCAAATACGCTTGGGATAAAATAAAGTGGTCAACAAAAAAATCATCTCCAACACATATAGAATAAAATTATAGTTATCAACAAAAAGAAAATAATTTTACCATCAATAGCGTGGGTTGCTCTATATCTATTAATATATTTGATAATAAACAGATATTGGTAAAAGTAAGCTCTCTAAGAAGAAAATGTAAACATCATAAAAATCACCCCACGCTTTTGATGGTAAAATTATTTTATTTTTGTTGATAACTACAATTTTATTCTATATGTGTTGGAGATTATTCTTTTGTTGACCACTTTATTTTATCCCAAGTGTATTGGAAATTAAAATTATTTCTCATTTTTTTAGTTTTCTAATAAAGCGTGTTCTTTTAGTTTTTAAAACTATTATTTATTTCTTATTTTTTAGTTTTAATGTTTTACAGAATAAGATAAAAACATAAATATCTTTAAATTCGATACTATTGTAGTATGAGCTAAAAGTAATACTCTTCTATAAAAAAAACCTCCCAGCCGGATTTGAACCAGCGACGTATGGATTACTGAAATCATATACCACTAAGAGTTCACTGCTCTATAACTGAGCTCTGACAACGATTGACTAAAAAATCGACAAGTCCGCAACCTATTGTACCAGTTTATATTTTTTTGATTTTCGGATGATTCTGGCCAGGATTTTAGAAACAAAATATGAAATTATTGTATTGTCACGGGTCCTCTACAAGTATACAAAGTTTCAAGTCGATTCAATGTTTCTAAGTGGGTGAAAATCGCGTTGAAAAATTCCGTTACATTGATACAAAAACATTTTATTTTTTTTATTTTTTGATGATTATTGCCATGATTTTAGAAAATGAATATGAAATTATTGTATTCTCACAGGTCCTCTACAAGTATACAAAGTTTCAAGTCAATCCAATGTTTGTAAGTGGGTGAAAATCGCGTTGAAAGATTCCGTTACATTGATACAAAAACACTTTTTTTGATTTTCTGATGATTATGGCCAGGATTTTAGAAAATAAATATGAAATTATTGTATTGTTTCGGGTCCTCTACAAGCATACAATGTTTCAAGTCGATCCGATTATTTTAAGTGGGTGAAAGTGCGTTGAAAAATTCCGTTACATAGATTGATAGATAGATAGATATATAGATAGATAGATAGATAGATAGATAGATAGATAGATAGATAGATAGATAGATAGATAGATAGATATATAGATAGATAGATAGATAGATAGATAGATAGATAGATAGATAGATAGATAGATAGATAGATAGATACAGGTCAAGCTAATATAAAGCGTGTAATAAAGTGGTCAACAAAAAAATCATCTCCAACACATATAGAATAAAATTAGAGTAATGAACAAAAAGAAAATAATGTTTTCATCAAGAGCGTGGGGTGCTTTTCATGTCTTTTACATTTTCTTCTTAGAGAGCTTACTTTTACCAATATCTGTTTATCATCAAATATATTAATTGCTATAGAGCACCCCACGCTTTTGATGGTAAAATGATTTTCTTTTTGTTGATAACTCTAATTTTATTCTATATGTGTTGGAGATGATATTTTGTTGACCACTTTATTTTATCCCAAGCGTATTGGAAATTAAAATTATTTTCCATTTTTTAGTTTTCTAATAAAGCGTGTTCTTTGAGTTTTTTTAAAACTATTATTTATTTATATATTCATTGCCAAATGTTTGTCATTTCGACATTCAAAGTCCTACTGTAGACAGAATAAACTGTCCATCACTTCCAAAAAGAGAAAATAACACTACAAAAAACACAAATAGAAACAATTGCAACACTAGTTTAAATCAAACTCAATTGAAGCAATAATCACGCTCATTAATAAAGGTCTAGAAATTCCTCACCTAATAAATACCATAGTAACACTACTTTCTGTTTTAGTAAATACTAATACTCAAACTAGACTTTAAAGGCAAAATATATGACATAAATCTTTCACATCAATTACAGATTTTTAAGGCCGAAA